>CM022301.1:615822236-616172222 GCA_011799875.1 Thinopyrum elongatum | reverse complement strand
CACATCCAGAATGGCGTCATTTTGTTAAATCCCTTGTCGGTCCGGACGTCGGACATTCATGAGAGAGGCGGTCCGTAGAAGAGTTGTCGAGGCCACCCCAAACCGTAGAAGCGTCGAGCTAGCTAGGTCTACGTTTGCACTAATATATCCATCTGTCATGTTTGTATATTAATTGCCATGTTGTAATATTTGCAGAAACTATGGAGCACCGAGACATCGAAGCAGAACAGTTGTTGGGGGACATAATCCTCGGCGGAGGTGATATCTTGTCGTATCTCAATGACACCGATGGTCTGGAAGGAGAGGGTGAAGCAGGCTCCGGTGATCGAACAATGGAGGTGGAAGGACATGATTATGATGGCTCCGATGAGCAAACAGAGGAAGGAGCTGTTGCAAAGTCCGGCGAGGTATATATATTAATTAAGCCTGTGCTGACTAGCTAATTGATGCATTAATTGTTTTGGTATGTACACATATTAACTCTCTTCTTTCTTCTTTTCTAGCCCTCCGGATCGAGCCAAACTTCGGTAACGAGACGAGGCCCGAAGAAAAGGTTGCACCAGGATGAAAGGTTCACGATCACAGCAATCAAGGGCGATGGCCAACCGATTGAACCCAGCTGGACCAAGGAAGCATTTTCTGCTCAGTGCGGGGTTCTTGTTAGGGACATGATCCCGATCAGCATCCACCAATGGAATAAGCCTAAGAGCGAAGACCCTCAAGTGTCTTTTGTCAACGATAGACAGAAAGATGATCTTTGGACCATGCTGAAGGCAAATTTCACCCTACCGCCAGAGGAGGATCCAGATAAGCCAGTTATATAGCCATTGGTCAAGGCTCATGCTCTTAAGAAGATGGCAGATCTATTCAGGAGGTGGAAGAATGAGTTGAAATCAACGTTTGTCGACAAAGGGAAGACTCCAGAATTCACCGGCCGATTTGAGAAGATAGGAGATCACTGGCCCGCATTTGTGGCCCACAAGACATCGGAGAAGAGTAAGAAGATGTCAGCGACAAACAAGAAAAATGCTGCAAAGAAGGAGTATCACCATCGCACGGGGTCAGGTGGCTACCTCAAAGCCCGGCCATTGTGGGACAAGGCTGAGAAGGACCTGCTTGATAAAGGGGTCGAACCAGAGACATTGAACTGGCCAGACCGTTCAAGGACTTGGTTCTTCGGGGTTGGGGGAACCTTGGACCCTGAAACAGGGAAGTGCCATTGGACGAAGGAGCAACTTGAAATACCCATCAAGAAGCTTCAGAAGTATATCGCCGCAGCGCAGGAAGGGACGTTCATTCCCGACAGAGAGAACGACGAGCTCACACAGGCCCTCGGGAATCCTGAGCACCCAGGACGAACACGAGGCACGGCAGGCTCCGTTGCGTGGAGGGTTGGGTTTCCCAGCGCAGGCGGTTACAAAACCCGGGAGAGGAGGAGGAAAGTGGAGCAGACGGAACTGCAGTCGCTGAATGCAAGGGTACGAGCGCTAGAGGAACAAGCACTACTAGTTCAGAGCTAGCGACCTGCCGGAGCTACCCCAGAAGCTACCCCTCCATCTCAGCGGAGAAGCAGCGTGGCTTCCAACGAGGTCCTTCAGCAGCCTGACTTCACGGCTCCCAGCTACCCCGTGGATGCTATCACGGAGGCTCAAGATTGCCACCTTATGACGCAATGGCAGCACCTCAAAGTCAAGGCGGCTGTCGGCTCTGTTACACCTCCTCAACCCGGCGCAACTTTTCACTGCCTTCCGATTCCACAAGGCTATGCTGTTGTGATGGTCAATGAAATAATGGAGGGATTTGAGGAGCTCCAGCTTGACTACCCAACCGGTGAAGGGGAGACTCAGCTGGGTCTTGCTCTGAAGACTCCATGTCTATGGCGGAAGGTGCTCATCAACCTTCCGAACTAGAGGCCTCCGCCTCCTCCTCCGGCGAGTCAGGGCACTCCGCCTCCTCCTCCGCCTCCTTCTCTAGCGAGTGATCAGGGCACTCCGCCTCCTTCTCCGGCTGCTTCGGCGCGTGGCGGCACTCCGCCTCCTTCTCCGCCTGCGCCGGCACGTCCGAGTAGCCCGCCTCCTTCTCCGCCTCGTTAGCAACAGCGGAAGACAGCCGCCGCCGCTCCGGCTGCTCCGGCGCGTCGTAGCACTCCGCCTCGTAAGCAACGAAGGAAGATAGCCGCAGCCACTCCGACTGCTCCGGCGTCTAGCAGTACAGCCAGAGGCGGGAGGCAATATAGATTCGGTCCGACTCTCATGCCTCTAGAGAAGTTACCATATGAGATGACCGACGATGAAAACGCGGAGATCTGTAAAGCCCAAGTGAGGGACTTTTTTGCAAAGAAAATTCCACCTCCGGAGGAGAAGATGGATCCAGTGAAATTGAAGCGCACTGTGAAGAACCAGAAGCGACCACCACCGCCTCCGCCGGATGACAACCATGTCCGCGCTCATAAAAAGGCAGTGGAAGGAGCGCGCCGGTCGGGAACTACTTCAACTGACAAAAGGTTACAAGAACGAAGAAGTGGGAACAAAATTCCCCAGCTCGGCGAACAGGCAAACCAATCATGCCCCCCGCTCAAGGTGTCTAGCGATATCGTCGCAAATCTGCCGGGGATGCTGCCCGGTACCAATCCTGGTGATTACCTGCCCGACGATGCACATTTTGATACAATGGAGGTGGACGAACACAAATACCAGTACGGGAAGCCTCTCGTCAGACCTGGTAATCCTCCTCTAACAACGATGATGCGAAGATTCCATAAGTGGTACATGGACACCTGCAAGTCTGGGAAGGATATTTTGACGCTGAGAGTTAAAGAGGAGCACGACCTCGTTGGAATTGATCTGTTGTCTGTTCCATTTGAGGAGTTCTTCCAGTTTTTCAATCAAAAGGACCTCGATAAAATAATCATCACTTGCTACTGTCTGTAAGTACTATACTTCTGTAATTAAGTCTCTATATATAGCTCAGCTCTTTCATTGCATGTATATATAATTATCCTCACTATATTATGCAGATTGAAGATCGTCGAATGCAGAAATGCACAAATCTATGATATTGGGTTCATTAACACAAATCTCATAGATGAATGGACGGTTACATATAATCCGAAAGAAACGGAGGCCAACTTGCTACAATCGTTGCTTAAAAATCAAAACAAAGATAAAATACTCTTTTCTTACAACTTCAAGTGAGTGTTACTGTCTTCTGCATATTCGGTTTTCATTATTACTCGAGGTTATAGTAATGTAATTGATGAGTTATGCATGCGTGTGCAGCTTCCACTTTATTCTCCTAGAGATTAAGCTTGAGCAGGGACTAGTAACCGTCTTAGACTCAAAACGAAAAGATCCCAAGCAGTATGTGGCCATGACTGAAATGCTCAAGAAGTAAGTTCAATCGATCATTATCGCACCATATCGGCAACTTTGTTCATTTCCTGATATCAAGTAATTATTTTGTTTGTCTCGCAGGGTTTGGAAAGTGTTCACCGCAGAAGTTCCGGGACTGCCGGGGGATCTGCGATTTACACACCCGAAAGTAAGTACTACTAGCTGGTTCCGAGCATCTCCCATTGATTCTAGCTAGTTTCATCAATACCATTTATAATGCTTGATTATCAGTTTGATTGACCTCTATTTCTCGTAAAGTGGTTGTGGCAGGAAGGCGGGAATAATTTTTGTGGATACTACGTTTGCGAGTACATCTACAACGCAACAACCTCTAAGCGGGGCTACTCCGAAAAACAATATGAAGTGCGTAAGCAATAATATTCACAATTTTATTTTATTACCATCATTTGTGTTGAGTTTCATCCATATATATGTATTGACCCCCTTCTTCAAATTAGATTTGGCAGATGCGGGATGAACTCCTACCACAAGATCGCTTAAAGGCAATTCAAGAGGAATTGGCTGGATTCTTTCTTGACCACATCATCAATCCAGCCGGAGAATACCATGTGGAACTTGACATCAGATGTTAGGGATCTTATATTGTATATATGTAGCTAGTAGCGTCGGATAGATATACGAAAACTTGTTGTTCGACCAATCTCTCGGAGAAGGAGGAGGTCGATCACTTCTCTTTGTATATGTTCATGACGATCTTGTGTACTTAATGGTTTCCTTCTTTTGCTTACTAGCTAGCGTGTCAAGTCCTCTCTATACGTATAGTACGTAGCGTCGAGCAAGCACGGAGATAATAGAGGACACTTCTCTCTATTAGCTAGCTAACACAATATATGAAACCCCTAAATTAACCCTACAAAACCCCTAAACCCCCCCCTTTCAAAAAAAAAAACAAAAACCCCAGCTCCTGAGCTGCTGACACGTGGATGATCTTTGGTCCCGGTTGGTGTTACCAACCGGGACTAAAGGCCCTCCTCTCTGGGCTCGCCGCAGCGGCCACGTGGAGCCCCATCTATCCCGATTCGTATAAGAACCGGGACTAAAGATGTTGGGCTTTAGTCCCGACCCTTTAGTCCCGGTTCCCGAACCGGGACAAATGGGCCTTATGAACCGGGACAAATGGGCCTTTTTCTACTAGTGAGGATGCACTTGCTTGCGAAGATATAGCTGGTGGGTCCCGGCTTTCAGGGGGAAGAATTATTTTTTTGCCCGTAATATGGACGCACTTCCTTGCGTGCGAAGATGTAGCTGATGGGTCCATCTGTCAGCCTCACCGCATAGAGTCCTCTTCCGATGGCTGTCATTCGTTGACCACGTTGACCACGCCGCGCGGACAGCACCTAGGCGGTGGACGACGGCGAGGCCTAGGAAGCGAACAACGCGGAGCCAGGGAAGACGAGGTAGGTGCATGCCCACGCGGAGGGGAGTACGAGGATTCACTGGTTCGGCCGTGGTGTGAGGCTGTCGTCGCCGGAGAATAACAGGAGGTGTTGGTGAGTAGAGGAATGGCCTGAACGGCGATGGGAGTAGGGTGGACAGGTGAGTCCTGCGTAGCAGCACAATCGGCCACGGGAGGCGGTAGCAGGCGGTACCGCCGGCGGTGGTTTGGGCGGCTGAAGTAAGAATATCCGAGATTGAAGAAGAAGCACGACATCCGTTGGATGGACATCCAACGGCCACTGCTGCTAGAATCGTGTGTTAACTATAAGTTGACAAAGCCTTGCGTACGCGTCAACCTAGTAGGCCCACAAGTGTGTGGCAGAGAACATATAGCCCATTTGCGATTTGTAAGAATGTACAGCCCATTTTTGAATTCTAATGAAATTTACTACAACCCATTTACAGTTTGTTAAAATTACAGCCCATTTTCTAGCTAGGACAACGATTAATAATTTCAACCAAACGCTCAAAACAGAATTGAATAAAATTTCCCACATTTTGATGGGATCCGAAATATTTTTATCCCGAAATTTCAAGTCAGATTAAATATAATTTCAAAATAACTTTGTATAACGTAAAAAATCCAACAAAATATTGCGCGCGCAACAAGTAATGAAATTAAAATTTTCAAAATCCAAAAATATTTTTTTAACTAATTACGTGTTTGGTGCATTTATTTATAGTTACAGCCCAGTTTTTATAATTACATCTCATTTATTATTTCTTAAATCCCATTTTCTTGTTAAGACTAATGCATCCCTCCTAGGAAAGATTTGCAGCCCAGCTGGGCGGAGAATAACAAGTTGACCTGGGCTGGGTATTCCTTAAAAAAAGTATAGCTGGGCTAGCCATTTTCAGCTTGAAAAAAATTAATATCTGGGCTGGATATTTGATCGACATAAAATAATAGCCTAGGCTAGACAGGCCACAGCCCGCCCAGGTGATCTCCTCTGAACAACAAAAAAAACGTCGCTCAAGAAAACTCTGCTCACACCTCAAAAACACAAATACTGCTCGAGCTGCTGGGTCCCAGCTGTTGGCCGCTCCTTGTGCTATTCTCTCATTTATTGACTATATAGGTTGACAATGGTGTGGGACCGTGCTGTCAGGAAACCAGGAGGAAGAAAAAAAATATAGTTGTATATAATAAGGAGGCACTTGCGTACATGCGGCTATGGCGCTGGTGGGTCCCCACTGTCATCCTCTCCGATTAAAGTCATCTCCTGATTCCTCATGTTCGTTGACCATGTTGACAACGTGAGACGGCGGCGCCACGGCGAGCACAACAACTGGAAGGACTTCGGAGCTAGAGGGCCTCGCGGGCCCTACGGATGGTCTGATACAGCGCCCGCTGCTCATTCAGGAAGCCAGGATCATAGGGCCACATGTCCGCGACGGCATTGTCGTTCACTTGTTCACCGGCAATTCGTCCTTCTGCGAGCCGGTGCTCGTTGAGGAGACGGAGGTTGCAGCACATGTCCTCCTGCGCTGGTAGCTCTTCCGCCATTAGGGCGTCGAAGTGCGGCCGTACCTGCTCTATGGTGAACACGGCATCAACCGGCTTGGGCGGTGGCGCCGGCTCCTGGTCGAAAGCCACGTCCATCGTCTGATTGTCGTCACTGAGCTCAGCGAGCTCAGTGGCGAGCCAGCATGTCCGGCTGTTGGACCGGACCACTGCCAAGCACGAGTCTGACCGCCCTGGCCCACCCAGACCCCCTCCCTCGCCCGCGCGCGCTTTTCGCCCGAAACGGTCAGCGCCGCCCGCGCCGCTTCCCGGTGCAGGCGATTGCTCCGTGTTCAAACGACACAAGTGTCGTCCGTCCGTCCGTCTGCCGCCCGCATTAATGATACGCGGTTGCAGAGGCGGCTACTCCGGCGCCACCCGTCAGTCCCTCTGCTGCCCACCATTGCTATATAAACTGCTGCGCCGGCCATAGCCGCAGTCATCCGCCTCTGTTCCCTTTCTCCTGTCCACACCACTCCCACCATGGCTTCGTCGCGCTCCAGCGCTCTTCGGGACGGGCGGACGATGGACCAGAAGGACATGGCAGCCATTGCTGCCGACTGGCTGGCCGGCATGCAGCCGGAGGACGACGACATCCCAATGGAGAACATGGTAGTCGATGATCCGGCGCCAATCCCCTCCTCCGCGCCATCATCGCCGGTGCATGGCACCATGACCATCGGCGAGGCTCGTGCCCAATACAAGGACATGGTGAGGCAGAAGCGTAAGTAGCAGTTCCGGGAGGCGCAGGCTGACGCCGCCTACAACCGCCATGTCCTCCAGGAGCACCTGCAGGCGGAGGAGCAGATCGCCGCGGAGCGGGCGGAGCAGGTGGCGCTTGATACGTCTCCAACGTATCTATAATTTTTGATTGCTCCATGCTATTATATTATCTATCTTGGATGTAATATATGTATTTATATGCTATTTTATATGATTTTTGGGACTAACCTATTAACCCAGAGCCTAGTGCCAGTTTCTCTTTTTTTCTTGTTTTTGGGTTTCGTAGAAAAGGAATATCAAATGGAGTCCAATTGACCTGAAACTTTCTGACGATTATTTTTGGACCAAAAGAAGCCCACGGAGTGCCGGAGATACACCAGGGGAGTCCCGAGGCCACCACAAGGGTGGGGGGCGCGCCCACCCCCTAGGGCGCGTCCCCCGACCTTGTGGCTGCCTCGTGGGTCCCCCTGACATGTTCTCGATGCCAATACCTCTTATATATTCCCAAACTTCCAGAAAAAAACCTAGATCGGGAGTTCCGCCGCCGCAAGCCTCTGTAGCCACCAAAAACCAATCAGGACCCTGTTCCGGCACCCTGCCGGAGGGGGAAACCATCACCGGTGGCCATCTTCATCATCCCGGCGCTCTCCATGACAAGGAGGGAGTAGTTCACCCTCGGGGCTGAGGGTATGTACCAGTAGCTATGTGTTTGATCTCTCTCTCTCTCGTGTTCTTGATTCGGCACGATCTTGAAGTACCGCGAGCTTTGCTATTATAGTTGGATCTTATGATGTTTCTCCCCCTCTACCTTCTTGTAATGGATTGAGTTTTCCCTTTGAAGTTATCTTATCGGATTGAGTCTTTAAGGATTTGAGAACACTTGATGTATGTCTTGCATGTGCTTATCTGTGGTGACAATGGGATATTCACGTGATCTACTTGATGTATGTTTTGGTGATCAACTTGCGGGTTCTTTGACCTTGTGAACTTATGCATAGGGGTTGGCACACGTTTTCGTCTTGACTCTTCGGTAGAAACTTTGGGGCACTCTTTGCAGTTCTTTGTGTTGGTTTGAATAGATGAATCTGAGATTGTGTGATGCATATCGTATAATCAAACCCGCGGATACTTGTGGTGACATTGGAGTATCTAGGTGACATTAGGGTTTTGGTTGATGTGTGTCTTAAGGTGTTATTTTAGTACGAACTCTAGGGCTATTTGTGACACTTAAAGGAATAGCCCAATAGATCGATCAGAAAGAATAACTTTGAGGTGGTTTCGTACCCAACAATAATCTCTTCGTTTGTTCTCCGCTATTAGTGACTTTGGAGTGACTCTTTGTTGCACGTTGAGGGATTGCTATATGATCTAATTATGTTATCATTGTTGAGAGAACTTGCACTAGTGAAAGTATGAACCCTAGGCCTTGTTTCTAAGCATTGCAATACCGTTTTCGCTCACTTTTGTTACTAGTTACCTTGCTGTGTTTATATTTTCAGATTACAAAAACCTATATCTACTATCCATATTGCACTTGTATCACCATCTCTTCGCCGAACTAGTGCACCTATACAATTTACCATTGTATTGGGTGTGTTGGGGACACAAGAGACTCTTTATTATTTGGTTGCAGGGTTGTTTGAGAGAGACTATCTTCATCCTATGCCTCCCATAGTTTGATAAACCTTAGGTCATCCACTTGAGGGAAATTTTCTACTGACCTACAAAACTCTGCGCTTGGAGGCCCAACACGAGCCTACAAGAAGAAGGTTGCGTAGTAGACATCAAGCTAATTTCTGGCGTCGTTGCCGGGGAGGTGAGTGCTTGAAGGTATATCTTTAGATCTTGCAATCGAATCTTTTAGTTTCTTGTTTTATCACTAGTTTAGTTTATAAAAGAAACCTAAAAAAATGGAATTGAGGTTGCCTCATATGCTTCATCTTTTTAATATGTTTCGCGAAAATGATGGAAAAGAAAATTGTGCTCAATTGCTAGAGGAAGAATGCAATAAAATATTTGACATACAATCTTTGAATGATGATCATGATTGCAATGTTGTTAGTATGAATTCTTTGAATATCCATAGTACTAATGATGATTGCACTAGTCATGATAAAAATGTCTCTTATAAGCATGTCAATTTTTGTGGAGTGCATAGAGTTTGCTGTTACTTACCAAATAGGGAAGATAGATTCTGCAAGAGGCATAAGTATTTAGAAACTAAATGGTTGCAAGAGAGGCTAGATGTTTGTGCTGAAAATTTTAATATTTTTAGCCATCCTTGTGAACTTTGCAATGAACGTGGTCATTTAAATCTCCAATGCAAATTGTTTCATGATCGAATCGTGTCCAAAAATTGTGATGACTTGATTTCCCTTGCGCATCATAATGAACTTAGTTTGCTTCTGGGATATGAATAAATGAAATGTATAACTAAGGGTATTGCAGATTATAACCTTGAGAAACTTCTTGATTTTGATCTAGAGGAAATTTATATGTATTGTGCGGTAAATTGCATTGAGAATCCTTATATTGCCAATTACTTAAAGACAAGAAAACAAATAGAAGATGGAGAGAATACTAATGAAGGGGAAGAGGTTTCCCAATATCCTCCTATTTTTTCTTATGATGAATCAGATAATGAGGAGGAGCCTTTTATTCAACCAATCTCATCAATAAGGAGCTCCAAAAGGGTGATTAAACCCGCACATGTGAAGAAGAAAAAGAAAATACGGAGAAGCAAAGGTAAAAAGGTATCTCTCCCAAATGATGTTGCTCCTATTATTGTTATGCCTCATGAGAGTGGATCAAAAATAGATGTGGATGATGATATACTTGATGCTGATATTGATTCTTTACCTTATGGTACTATGTCGGAAGAAATTATTAAGGATGATTTCGTTATGCCTATTACTCATTGTGATGCTTGTTTTTCATCTACTGTATATATCTAGTTATCCATCTTGCTTCGGTCCTAATAGTTATCTGGCAATAGTGTGTCATAGTTTTTCATCTAATCATGTGACACCCTGGTTTTAGCTCCCTGTTTTTTTTCCTTCGCGGGATCTGACTCCCGTCTTTTTTCTCGATGTTATCAGATTTTCTCTAGCTCTTGGGTATATGAAGATGGTCATTCAACCCTGTCTTTCCTATCCAACCAGAGATTCTCTCCAGACCAACCTTGCCACCCGAGATATATTCTCAGGACTTTGCCACTGAAACGCTACCTTCCGAGTTGCCGGAAGGGAAACCCTAATTTCTTCCGTTACAAAGGAACCCCAATTTCCTTTGATCTTTTACCTCCCAAACTTCTCCCAGTGACCATCCTATATCATTCAACCCTGGATATGCAAAAATATTGCCAAGTCATTTGCAATATTTTTCATTTATAATTAATTCCTTTTTCTGCCAGTTAAAGGAATTAAATCCAGGAAAATATGTATCCATCTCCAAAGTTGATGAAAACTTGTGGAGATATTCTTTGTGATCATATTGAGCTCTCACAAAAATATTGGCCATAATTAAATAGGGGAAATTGACTTTTCCTATTTAATGCCAATATTGCATTTTGGGCCCTTTCTAAAGGAACTATCATTTTGGTAGCCAGGAAAAATCCCAAATAAATTGTAGAGCTTACCCTATCCATATCTTCACCATTTCCATCAAAAACCAAGTCCCATAGTTCAAAGTTTGAGCACAGCATCCATTTGCAAATTTTGTCCAGATTTCCAGTTTGCAAAGGAAGTGCTTGAACCCTTGATCTATTTGAGCTGAAATTTTTCATGGTGATTAATATTGATAAATCACTCATGGAAACCAAAAACCAGCTCCATTCATCTATTCATTCTTCCCCAGCAATTTTCCTAAGTTTCTGTCCATTTGGAAGCTCTGTGAAGGAAGTACCACTTTGGCATTTACAAATGAGCTGAAATTTTCCCAGTATCTCCATATATTCAAATCATCACTCTCCACCAAAAATTCAGCTCATTTCATCAATCCATTTGAGTGCAGCTTCCATTTCTCATTTCTGTCCAGATTGCCATTGTGTGAAGGAAGTGCCATCTAGAGTGATCCATTTGACCTAAATTTTTTCCAACATGTTCATCTTGATGGATCACCCCTGCATGCCAAGTGCTAGCTCATTTTACCCAGTGCTATATCCATAAACCACTAAAGCACCTTCTGTCCAGATCTGAACTCATCTCAAATCAGTCACAACTCTGTCTTCGTTTGCTTCCAAACCACCTCAGGTCAACTCACCGACCCCTGATGCATTTGTTTGACAAGGTCTCATGGACATTAAATGCCCTGTACACGCGGTGCCGGTGGTGACCGCCGGTTTAGTCGGCAGCCGCCGTGCACTGTGACAACAGCCGCCGGAAACGGCTAAATCCACCATATGCAGCCAGCCCCCAGCCACCCTTGTGCGCCACCTATCCCTTGGACCCCCTCTGCGAATCCCTGCGTCGGCAGCTGGCGCCGGAGTAGTTGCATCCGAGCTCGTGGTGCCATATGCCGACATGGACGACGACGAGCGGAGCCCTGTTGTGCCCGTGTCTCGCCGCTCGTCTCTTCTCCTTGGCCCTGCTCTTGCTATCGCGTCGCCTCGGCCGTCGTCAGGTCAGCAACGCTAGCTGCCGAGCCAGCTCGCCCCCGAGCGCCAGTAGCCTCGGCCAGCTCATCCCCGCGGCCGTTCTTATCGCCTCCATCACCGGCTATAAAAGCCGAGCTCCCAGAACCTCCCCAGCACCCGCAGCCTCTCCCCCTCTCCCTCTGGGTCGCACCCTTGCCCATGGCCTGAGCCTTGGCGCCCCAATCTCTCCCCAAGGACGCCGTGGCCGCCGCCCATTCCCCGCCTAAATCCACTGCACCCGAGCCTCCCTTGCTCCTCTAGCTCCACTGGTAGAGCACCCCCACCACCACGACGCCATTCTCACTGCCGTTTTTCCCCGGGGATGGCCATGGCCGCAATTTCGAGCACCACCGCCGCCGTCGGGCTCCACCCACGCCCGGCCGCCTCAAAGCACCCCCGCCATCGCCTCAACCACCTACGGGTGCGGCGTCGAGTGGGGCTTCTCCCTAAACCGGCGCCCTGGCCCCTCGCACGGTGAAGCACCAGGAACCACGGCGGCCGGTGCCTCCCCTGCCTCTTTGTCGAAGGTTGAAGAAGGAGCAGGCAGGTGGAGAGAGAGAGCGCTGGTGGGGCCCGCCCGTAAGCGACCCAGCGGCTGGGCCCGCGGGTTTAAGTGGAAGCGCCCTGGCCAGTATACGTCTTCCCCGTGGGAAAGCGTATTTACCTGAGTGCGCGACCGGCTAAGCTGGCAGGGACCCGGTTGTGATTATTTTTCTTATAGATAGGTCCCTGTTGCCAAACCCCTCATATCTTTTCACTCGTAACCCCGATTCAGGTGAAACCAACGCTCACGTCTTCAGTTCGTCGAGCCCGTTCCGATGGTATCATTTTCATAATGTTTACACATTCTGAAAAAGACCATTTTACCCTTGCCCTTCAATCAGCCTTTCCGGAGAGAACCTTTTCCGGCGGATTTTCTTGGGAGGCTACCGCACTCTTTCCCAGAGTATTCCTGCACTCCAGACAAGCTGACCATCTGATATATGAGGATATATTAATGTCCTTGGTTGCTAGTACGAGGCAAACCCCATCAATTATGCCTCGATTAGTGTTAGTGGCCTTCTGCAAATTGTAATTTTGATATACTGGCCTTGTGTACAAAAAAAATGGAGGTAGTAACTATTTGACTTCCTTCCCCATTGCGGTGACGTCGATGATATCTCGAACGTTGTGGTTTGGCGAAGTGCGTTCGACGGAGAACACCATTGAGGGAGACCACGGTAAGTCGTTCGCAAGTGCCGCCTGCAAGGCGAGACAAGCACCTTATTTGCATCCAGGAAGTCCGTTGAACCAAAGGACGCGTAAATGTACTAGTACTACACAATAGCGTCGTCCGTCCAGCTTAGTGTTGTAAGGTGGTTTCTCGAAGAAGATGATGGAGAAGCGGAGTCAGCGAAGAGTAAAATGATGGTTGCTTCGTCCGTGCTTTATGATTTGACGCCTCACTGCTTTGTGATTTGTGATAGAAGGGACAGGGGAGTAGACTCTGTGCTCTATACTGTACATGCGTCCAAGCACGGGAGAAAGAGGAGAGAGGTTGCATTTTTCTATTCCTTCAATCAATCAATTAGGGAGCTTCGGTTCCATCTTTTTGGCTTTGGCAGCACCGTCCACAATGGTTCCCATCGATGCCAAAAGCTATTTTCACATTAGGCTACACATTGTGGATGCCCTTAACCGTACCACTTGGTTTTGCTCCTGTGTGCTATCTATACAAATCTTGATTATATTGATCTAAAAAATTATAGTATCAAGATTAGTAAAAAGGAGGTGGTTTTGCCGCGCGGATGGCGGGGGAGGTTTCTTATTTTTAGAGGACGTTGGCCTGGCGGTTTGCTAACATGC
Source organism: Thinopyrum elongatum (assembly GCA_011799875.1). Taxonomy (NCBI): domain Eukaryota; kingdom Viridiplantae; phylum Streptophyta; class Magnoliopsida; order Poales; family Poaceae; genus Thinopyrum; species Thinopyrum elongatum. Next base: position 616,158,667 of record CM022301.1, on the reverse strand, counting down.
GGTCCCACATGTCAGTGCTTTACCAAGCCAATCCGCGTCCCACATGAGGCAGAACAACGGCAGAAGCAACACGTGGTTAACTTGAAGAAGATGAGGGAGAAGCGGATTCAGCAACGAGTGAAATGATGGTTGCTTCATCCCTCCAACTTATTTTTTTAGCATTATTACTTCGTCCCTCCAACTTAACTGCGGGAAAGGTGCAGCTTTGTGATTTGACGCCTCATTGCTCATTACTACGCCGGCGCCATGACTGGGGTGCTTCACCCCTGCTGCTCTGCACTGTTATTTCGGTATGGCACGTGGACCCGGTTGCTTGATGTCCCACATGTCGGCCAAAGGGACTAGAACATTTATGAAAGCGAGCGCTCCACTCTTACGACGGAGGAGTACACGACACGGTGGCCCAGTGAACTGTTACTTGTACTGTAGTACTACTATAGTTTTGCTGTTTCGCACGATCCATCGATACAAACCCAATTAAACAGGCAAGGGCGGGATTTTTCCCGCGCTGTAGATGATACTAACCATACATTTCAAAGGCAATTTGAATGTATGCAAACTGAATAATTAAGTAACAATATGAGATCTAGTAAAACTAAAAACACATATGATTTATTGTGTTAGAATGTAGTAGTAGTGCTGTATTGCATAGTTGTTAGATGTAACATGCGAGAACGTGTAGAGATATACTTTTGGAGGGCCTATAGAGAGAAATTGGGCATAAAGTGGATTCAAATATTTGTATTCGTCTTCATAGCATTTGTAACTCGTATCTACAGTTTGTACAGTAGACGTGAATGCTTGTTCGCTCTTACGAAACCAGTACATCAATAATGAGGTGGCGTGCGCCAATTTAGGCACTGGCATGTTGGCCTACTCGGCTCCATAGAGAGAGCGAGAGAAGAGATCAATACACAGACGGTCAGTGTATTTCAAGTGAAAAGCGTAATACGGTTATCGGACTTCAGAATACGCTCATTACGGTCACTATATACGTTTTGCGGTGATTATACGGTCACTTGCTCACCGTTCAGCATCGGATTGCACTCTGTTGACCGGCCAAATAGTCTGCGTGGCACTATGTTGACTAGTTAAATTGACCATGTTCCTTGTGGGTCCCACCTGTCAGTTCGCATAGGAAAAAGGTCAGATAAACACAAATTTACGCAGGCGCGACAAGACTCCAACCCGTGTGCGGAAACCACCTGGTTGTGTATGTGTCTGTCAGGGCTTGATGTGTGCGCATGCACGTGTAGGTTGAGCACTTGAGCGTGAGAGTGTGTGTTGGTCGTGTGGTGTGTGCATGCCTGCGTGCGTGTGTGCATGTGAGTGTTGCGTGCGTGCGTGGCTGTGTGTGTACGTGTGAGTGTTGCGTGCGTGCGTGGCTGCGTGTGTTCGTGTGAGTGTTGCGTGCATGCAGTTCGTGTGCATGCGTGTGTGCGTGTATAATCACCACACCAGATCCTGTGTGTTAAAACAGACGGCTCAGCATACCAATACAAGGCCTCCTTGTCTGTTGTGCCCGCGGTCATGACTTCGAACCACCGTCCAATATTTTTTATCGTTTGTTTTCATTCTTATACACGCCGATAGGTGGGCCCAATGGTAGTGAGATAATGTGATGCAACACTAGAGGTGCCACGTGGAGCGTTTAACTGGTCAACTAGTCGTGTCTTGAGCAAATACAGAGCTGTACGGTGAGCCCGTGACTGTATAATAACCACAAAATGTAAATGGTGACCGTAATGAGTGGATTCTGAAGTCCAATGTACATATCGTGCTTTCGTTTCAAATACAATGATCGTCACTGTATATATCGCGAGAGAAAGATGAAACATGAGTGAATGTGCTTGGGGCGTACTTTTAGAGGACCTGGAGATAGTTTGTGTGCGTACGTGAAAGGGGCGTAGAGGGGGTGTATGCGATGGAGAGAGAGATGCTCTTCGTTTCTCTTTATTATGACTAACTTTATATATAGTATAAAAATATAAAAATTCACAGTGCGGAATAAATATCATTGGGGGCACCATGCAATGCAAATTAACGTTCATACTCCTCCATATAACTTTGTAATGTTGTATATATGTAGAAATTCTAAAATAATTTTTTGGCCACACTTTGTGTGGTTTTATTCAAAAGGAATGTTGTATGCGAAATAAACGTGAAGAGAGGGCTTTTTAGATCAATGGCGTACGTGATGTAACATGTGTGAATGTGTAGTTGATGTATTTGGCAGGGCCTAGAGAGGTATGTGTATGTATTACGTATTCGAGAGAGGCATGGATAGAGGGGCCGGCGGGGGGTGTGACGACCCCGGCTTAATCGTGAACTAACCATACACACAATTGCACACGATCAAGCCTAAGGACTCACTTGAAGATATCACAACACAAATCTAAAACATAAATAAAGTCAAACAAGCTTTATATTACAAGCCAGCGCCTCGAGGGCTCGAATACATAGCTCGATGGCATACAAGCGTCAGCGGAAGCATCAGATATCTGGGTACAGATATGTTACACAAATGAACATAAGCCTTAGACAGGCGGGGTAAAATAAAATGCTACGATCGAAAGGCGTAGGCCTCCTGCCTAGGACCCTCCGATCCTACTCTTGGTCGTCAGTCGGCTCCTCGTAGTAGTAGTGCTCGTCGGGCAGGTAGTAGTAGTAGCCGTCGGCGGGGGCAACTGTCTCAGGGGCTCCATCGTCTGGATGCAAGAATAGGATAGGGGGGGAAAAGAAAGCAAAGCAAACGTGAGTACTCATCCGAAGTACTCAGCAAGCAAGGATCTACACTACATATGCAACATTATCAAAGGGAGGCTGTATATGTGGACTGGGCTGCAGAAATGCCAGAATAGAGGGGGAAAGCCTAGTCCTATCGAAGACTAGCATCTTCAACATCTTCAGCAGTCTTGCAGCATTAGAAGAGTGCAGATTAGCATAATGTAAAGTAGTAGTAGTGTCATCAACCTCGGCCAGAGATCCTTTCTCGACTCCTTGCGAGAAAGCAATCCCAGAGCCGTACTATCTAGTTCTCATTTCAAGTTCTAGTTGTACCGATCGGGATACAACTCCGAGTGTCCGTTACCGTAGGACAGGCTATCGATAGATTAGTTCTTCCCTGCAGGGGTGCACCAAGTTACCCACCACGCTCGCTTAACTCCGGCCGGACACACTTTACTGGGACATGCCCGGCATCGGCCAAACGATACGCCGCAACCCAACCGAATACTTAACAGAGAGGTCAGCATGTCGGACTAAACCTATGCCCCCAGGGGTCTTGGGCCATCGCCCCGGACGCTCCTGCACGTTGCGTACACCACCGGTGAGCAGACCTAGCAACCCCTTATACAAGTGCGGTTGCGTTCCCAGTCCAACCCAGCGTGTGCCGCTCAGTCGCTGACTTCTATTAAGCTTCGGCTGAAGTATACGATGCAAAACGCCCATACTATGCCCACGTGATGGTTAGTGCTATCAGGCCAGAGGCCCCTCGGATCAAATATCCAAACTGTTTAGTAAAGATTAGGAGCACGCGGTAACGAGCAGAGACTCACGATCGATGTGACCCCGTCGCCCCGTCTCGAGGACTTGCGGCAAGGGCTAGGAATGCCCGGCCACGCCTCGTGTTCAACTCTCGGGCACCATCCAGGTTCACCCGACTCCACATCTCTCGCAATTAAGCTCGCGCGGGCACCCCTCAGGGCTGACCCGTCTTTAGTAACATGGTTCAGTGTAAGTCATAGTATCGATAGTAACCGTGTGTCTAACACCAAGAGGGAACCCTGAGGAATCACCCTCTATGGAGTCCCACCTGATGTTCTCGTCAAGGTGAATGAAGGAGGAATCACCCTCGAGGTCCACTCTTGAGATGTTGCACGACGACGTCGTTATCGGGGTTGGTGTAGGAGGAATCACCCTCGCTGACCATGACCGATTAACTAACCTACAAGGTTATCATCAGAAGTGCTAACGAGGTATCACCCTCGGCACTCGATAGTAACCCAGTAGTGTCGGCAACTAAGGGGGAAGTGATATGAGGTGCCGGGGCCTGGTCTTCAATCCCGTTGATCGGGTCTTCTAACAATCCAGCGGGGCAGTCGGGATCAAGTGGGGGTCTCTGATAGGTCTCTACCCAGCCTATACTAAGCAGTTTAGGATAAGCAGGAAGGGAACAAAGCAGGTTACAATAAACAGGCTATGCAGTAGATATTGGATAACAGTAGTAGTAGCAATTCTAATGCAAGCATAAGAGAGAAGAGAATAGGCGATATAGGCATGTTCAAAATGGGGGTGCTTGCATGTTTGCTCTGCGCCAAGGGCAAGGTCGTCAGTGGTGTCGTCGGGGACGTAGTCGTACTCCGGAGCTGTGTCTGCCTCGGGAGCTACGTCAACGTCAGGGTCTACCGAGAGAGAAGAGGGGGAAGAAACAGGTAAACATAATGCAAACAAATGCAACACGTTGCATGTTATGCTACGATGCAGTGTAGGGTTGCCTAAAGATGCATCTAAGTCACTTAGTTATTTTTAGGAATATTGCGGGATTTATTACCCGGTGTGTGTGCACTATTTATCTACCAGAATTGGGCTCAGGGTTACGAGTTCTCCTGCGTAGGAGGTTCCGGCATGTAAACAGACGACACGATCAGACTCGTCTCGTCGTTCTGAGCAACTTTCATGTTTTAAGTTTTTCGATCTGAGCTACGATTTAAAAGTTATTAATTTTTAAAGTTTTAATTGATTTTCTAGAATTATTTTTAATATCAGAAATGGAGTTATGACATCAGCCTGATGGTAGCATGACGTCAGCAAGTCAACCGGGCGCTGACCAGGGTCAAACCTGACATGTGGGTCCATTGGGACCCACATGTCAGCCTCTGTTAGACTATCAGTGGATTAATTAAACTAACAGAGTGATTTGTGGGGTGGGCCCCTGATGTCAGCGACTGATTATCTATATAATTAATTAATAGATTTTAATTAATAGTTTTATTTATTTTTAAAACATTATAACTGGTGGGGCCCGCATGTCAGTGAGCCTGAGTTCCCAGTCAGCAGTTGACTGGGTCAAAGGGGTCAGCGGGGCCCACCAGTCAGTGACTCAAAGGGACCCACACGTCAGGCCACGTCGACGCCAGCCGGAGACTCGCCGGAATCATGCCGGCGAGCTCTTTCGAGGCGGCGTGACCTCGGGAATCGTCGGAAATCATGTACGGGACACGGGGCAAGACGCGGCTTGGCTCATTCAAGAGCCTGAGCTCGGCCGCATTGAGTGGTGGCGGTGGCCGGAGCTGGGGTGGCCGGAGCTGCGCGCTGCAGCGTCGCCGGCGGCGGTGATCTACGGTGGCTCGGTGAAATCAAAGACCTAGCGCGCGCGCGAGCAATTTAGCGCGACGGTTCGCATCAGCGGAGTGCCCCGAGCACGATGACGTGCTCGGACGGCCACAACATCGACGGAAGCGGCAACGGCGAGCAGCAAGGTGGAGCTAGGCTCGGCTATGGCCAGTGCAGAGGCTACGGTCGCGCCGGAGGGCAGGGGAGCGAGGGGAGAGGGGTGTAGCTCACCGGGAGGCTCACGGTGGCCGTTGGGGGCTTAGTAGCAGCAGAGGTCGACGGAGCTCGCCGGAGTTGTAGCGGCGGCCGTAGATGGGGACGACGCCGGTAGCCAGCAGCAGGGCTTCCCGGCTCCAACGAGCGGCTCCAGGAGGCGTAGCAGTCGACGGTGGAGCGCTCGGGCATCACGGCGAGGTGAGGGGCGGCCGGTGGCCGCGGGATCGACGCGGCGACGGCGACGGCGTCTCGGGCGAGCTTGTAATCGAGCGAGGAAGAGGGGAACGGGGAGGAATGGGGCTAGGGTTCGCTGGGAGAGCGCGTGGGGAGTACATATCGGCTCGGGGGAGCCGCGGGATGGGCGACAGCGAGGAGGGCGCCGCCGTCTCGGCGTCTGTGCGCGACAGCGCGGGAGGAGGGAGACGACCGGCTGGTGGGCTGACTATGTTGGGCTAGGCCGCATACTGTAGCAGAAGGCCTAAGTGCACAGTAAGCACTATGGACTTTTCTATTTTCCTAAATCATGTTTCCTTTTCAGCTCTGATTTGCTAATTGTTTGGACACTAAATGAATTTTGTAAAAAGTGTGTCCTAGCTCATAAATCACAATGCAATATATCCTAACCCCAAAAACTAGTTTGGGAAAAATACAGTTTCATATTTATTTTGTATTAATTTAAAAGGTTATCAAGTGTTGCCTTTTGCCACTGTTTGAAGTTGCTAGAGTCACTTAACTAATCCCATTAAAGTTGGTTTCAATTTTATAATTGCTTCTGAATTATTTGCTATTTTATGGACATTTTAGTTTCTGGTTTGAACAACTTTTATTTTCCACTTTGAATTAAATTGAAGTTTGAATTAGGTGTTGAAATGCAACATGATGCAAATGATGACTAGGCACTTGTTAAACTTGCTGACATGGCATGATCAAGAGGTGGCCACTGTAGTGAGATACTAGGGATGTTACAAATCTCCTCCACTACAAGAAATCTCGTCCCGAGATTTGAGTGGGGAAATAAAGGGTAACTGTGGGAGAACTACCCTTTGCAGGTTCGGTTATCGGGCAGATAACTCAGAGAATGTGGCAGGAAGAATCTCTCGAGTTGAAACTTAAGAAACATCAAGAGCAAAGTTTGAAGGTACGATAGGAAGTATCAAGCGAACGGACATTCGATCGATACCTAAACGAAGTGTGAACAGTGGTTCAGAGTACCGGGAGTAGATCATCTCTCAAGGGGTGACTCTTGATAACACATAAAGTCAATAGCATAGGAAACTTCAGAATCAAAGTTGTACGGAAGAGTCAGGTTCCGATCCTGTGGAACTGTGGTGAGGTGTCGATCAAAGATAGGGAGAACGGTGATATCTTACCGGACACGACAACAAGGTATGTCAGGGGACAGTCTGTCAGTTATGTCGGTAACATCGTCGGTACCAAGGGCGAGGGACGATGAGAACCATTTTCCTGCTCGTTAAAACGAGGCGGACCACTAGGCAAAGTTCTCTTCCATCGGTGGTTACCGAAATGCCATCAGCAATAGTAACAGATTCACACTGACAAGGTTGTTCACCGAGGTGTTTTTCATAAGCAGGGAACTATTTCTGCTTATATCATATAGATCACAAGAAGGGTTAAACAAAACAATGGAAAGGAAAATGTGATTAACAGATTAAACAGAACAATGGAAAGGAAAATGTGTTTACACACCAGGATTGGGAGTATATCCTTCCCAAGGAAAAGCGGAGCATGATATACATGATGGGACAGCAAGTTCAAAAGCATTTAGATAGAGGGGCGAAGGAATGAATCATGATATTACCCATGCAACGGTGTTTGGATATTAGAGCAAGAAACATTTGGAAATATGCCTCCAATGTTCTGGTTGATATTCCGAATACCATGGTCATGCTCCGAGGTAGCGATAACATGGGGTTTCAAGTAAGGATTGGATCGAAGGATCACAAGAGATACAAAGGAACACTTTCAAGATTATCTCGGAGCGTAAGGATTAACCAAACACAACCAGGTCTGTGTTGGCAGAAAGTCAAGGATGTCATCGATGATATCACAAATCATCGAGGGGCAGGGATGGTATTTCTAGCCATGAATTCAATGGACATCTCCGAGGAAGACAAAATACTGTCGGTGATCACGACACAATTGTCGAAAAGTTTGAAGAAGATGTAATTAGTCAGCGATGACATCAAGCAAAAAGGAATGCTGAAGCGAAAGGTTATTGGAACCATGGATACGACACAAGCTCGAAATCAAGCTTGTTGTTTGAGGTGAAATGATAAGATGAGGAAGATCGACATAAGCTTAGCTCTACGTCGGGAGTTGCTCCTGGCATAAGGACCAGGTAACACAGTTAAAAGTTGGCACGATAAAAATATAATCGATCAGGCTAGGAATGATGTGATGGGGTAATAAACTTCCTAGTAACAAAGTACTAGGAGTGCTGAACCACCGAGCGGAATCGATTCATTATTCGGTGGCCCCGGTTTACCAGAACCCATGGAGTGACTATGACAGGGAAAGGTATCACTCCATCGGAAAAATTCATAGGACGTAGTACAATAGGATGACATCCTCCAGATAGTAGGGGCAATAATCGAGGTAGATCAGAATAGAGGTTGGGCAGATGAAATGATCTGCAGAAGACCAGTATTGTAACTTGTCCAGGAAATGGGATTAACGAGATAATAGGGTTGGAACCACGATTGCAAAGAATCAAAACGAAATACAAGATGGATTTATAACAAGGTTTATTATTTTTACGAGCAGCTTCCATGATAAGTTCTACATCGGGTCCATGGGCATGAACACAAACGTTCAAGGTCGACTCCCACTTCTTCAATTCATAACCTTTCATTCACTTCTCGCTTTCGATGGAGTTGTAGTGTTGGAATTTATCTGGCGAATTACCAGAAGAGTATGACTCGTAGAAGTTTCTGGGTTCCCGCAGATGGTAGAAGTATAGATACAACCCATCGGGACATTTTACGAGTCTATACAACCATCAACCAAGCAAGAGATGTGAGTTCGAAAGCAGAGTATCGAAGTCAAAGAAGATGATACAGTTTACCGGAGGTATTAAGTACCAAGGGAAGAGCTCACAAGATGTTTGAATATGAAGGACACTGTCGGATATTAGTCTAACAAAAGATCAGGTAGACGACATAGGATCTGACGTGAGTAGCGGTACTCAACCAGAAGAAGAAGGATGTGACGACATAAGATTATAGAAACATCAGAACAATCCGATGTTTAAGTACAAAGGAGTTATGGTTCAGAAACGAAGGATTAGAAGCAAAAGCTCTGCTCAAAAGACGAGTAGGTTGAATAGAACTAGGTGGACAATTTCAGCGTTCCGTCTTGCAGAGATCTCCACCCATGGTTACGGGACATGTCCTGGTCAGTAGTCAGTCCCAAGTCAATAAGGAGAAGGAATGCACTACCTCTCCGTACCATGCAAGTTGGGCGGATATACAGACGGCAAGAAGTAGGGAATGATTCAGTGCCAAAGGCAATGTCAACGGGGAAAGAACCGATAAGGTTCTTAGAATAGAAAAGAATCAGTCGGATAATTGTCCACAAAAGGAATCAAGTGATCCGTGAGAACTAACGGGGTAAGGTTTAAACAACTGGTTCCACCTGAGAGTTCCCCGAGGAAGAACGGGAGGCAAGCACATCTGATTAAGGAAATACTTGAATAACTCAAGTATAATATCTAGAGGGATCACGACCTCCATAGTGAGTAGTGGCAGGTAGATCACCTGGGCAAAAGGACAAGTAAGTTGAACAGGCTTAGTTGGTCAATCGACCAATGCTGGATTGGCCGAGAACCAGCTCATGTCCGGAATGATGATTGAGCCGGAAGGACGAGTTCTAGGAATCGACTGATGATTGCGTACATTCGCAGCATATTGATTCAAGGGATCCAAAATGGTAATGGCCAAGGATGTTGACAGGGATTACTAAACATATGGAGTTACCCATAATGCAAGTAGGCAAGAATTTCAAGATCAATAGGGTGCAGAGAGTTTTCGAAAGATCGATGAACAATGAGAAGGATGTTACGAAGCACAAGATCATCTAGGGATGAACGAATCCCTGATAAGTGCGATGAATTATCCGCAGTGCAAAAGAAGCTGCACGGCAGTAGGCTCAAATAATTCCCGGATTAACGAGGGGTAATTCGGGGCAACTCGTAAATAAAGGAGTAACTGGGAATAAAGATTCAAATGGCAAAGATGTGTAGCTGTTCTCGGTGATCATCGGTAGTAGGGAACTTGCAAGAGCAGTGTGCATAATGGTCTCGGGAAACTACGAGGAGTATCTTCGGAGTCTTTTGATGATGACACACCATCTTCTGGAATGAGGGGCTCTCCGGGAGAAGGCGGTTACGAGAACCTAATGTCGGAGTTAGTAAAATTATTTAACCCGAATAGAAGTGAGATCAGAGTCCCAGAGTATAGATCGAGGAGTAAAAGATCCTAATACCACCCAAGTGGCGACGTGGGCCCGTAAGCCTCACAGCCATGTTAGTAAAATTGTTTTGGACCACTAGACTCAACTTCGGCCAAGGAGTTGGAAAGGGGGGTTCCTACAGGCAGTCGGCTCTGATACCAACCTGTGACGACCCCGGCTTAAAAGTGCACTAACCATACAAGCAATTGCACACGATCAAGCCTAAGGACTCACTTGAAGATATCACAACACAACTCTAAAACATAAATAAAGTCATACAAGCTTTATATTACAAGCCAGGGCCTCGAGGGCTCGAATACATAGCTCGATGGCATACAAGCGTCAGCGGAAGCATCAGATATCTGGGTACAGATATGTTACGGAAATGAAGATAAGCCTTAGACAGGCGGGGTAAAATAAAATGCTATGATTGAAAGGCATAGGCCTCCTGCCTAGGACCCTCCGATCCTACTCCTGGTCGTCAGTTGGCTCCTCATAGTAGTAGTGCTCACCGGGCGGGTAGTAGTAGTAGCCGTCGACGGGGGCAACTGTCTCAGGGGCTCCATCGTCTGGATGCAAGAATAGGATAAGGGGGAAAAAGAAAGCAAAGCAAACATGAGTACTCATCCGAAGTACTCAGCAAGCAAGGATCTACACTACATATGCAACATTATCAAAGGGAGGTTGTATATGTGGACTGGGCTGTAGAAATGCCAGAATAGAGGGGGAAAGCCTAGTCCTATCGAAGACTAGCATTTTCAACATCTTCAGCAGTCTTGCAGCATTAGAAGAGTGTAGATTAGAATAATGTAAAGTAGTAGTAGTGTCATCAACCTCGGCCAGAGATCCTTTCTCGACTCCCTGCAAGAAAGCAATTCTAGAGCCGTACTATCCAGTTCTCATCTCAAGTTCTAGTTGTACCGATCGGGATACAACTACGAGTGTCCGTTACCGTAGGACAGGCCATCGATAGATTAGTTCTTCCCTGCAGGGGTGCACCAAGTTACCCACCACGCTCGCTTAACTCCGGCCGGACACACTTTACTGGGTCATGGCCGGCCTCGGCCAAACGATACGCCGCAACCCGACCGAATATTAACAGAGAGGTCAGCACACCGGACTAAACCTATGCCCCCAGGGGTCTTGGGCCATCGCCCCGGACACTCCTGCACGTTGCGTACACCGCCGGTGAGCAGACCTAACAACCCCTTATACAAGTGCGGTTGCGTTCCCAGTCCAACCCAGCGTGTGCCGCTCAGTCGCTGACGTCTATTAAGCTTCGGCTGAAGTATACGACGCAGAACGCCCATACTATGCCCACGTGAGGGTTAGTGCTATCAGGCCAGAGGCCCCTCGGATCAAATATCCAAACCGTTTAGTGGATTAGGAGCGCGCAGTAACGAGCAGAGACTCACGATCGATGTGACCCCGTCGCCCCGTCTCGAGGACTTGCGGCAAGGGCTAGGAATGCCCGGCCACGCCTCGTGTTCAACTCTCGGGCACCATCCAGGTTCACCCGACTCCACATCTCTCGCAATTAAGCTCGCGCGGGCACCCCTCAGGGTCGACCCGTCTTTAGTAACATGGTTCAGTGTAAGTCATAGTATTGATAGTAACCGTGTGTCTAACACCAAGGGGGAACCCTGAGGAATCACCCTCGATGGAGTCCCACCTGATGTTCTCGTCAAGGTGAACGAAGGAGGAATCACCCTCGAGGTCCACTCTTGAGATGTTGCACGACGACGTCGTTATCGGGGTTGGTGTAGGAGGAATCACCCTCGCTGACGATGACCAATTAACTAACCTACAAGGTTATCATCAGAAGTGCTAACAAGGTATCACGCTCGGCACTCGATAGTAACCCAGTAGTGTCGGTAACTAAGGGGGAAGTGATGTGAGGTGCCGAGGCCTGGTCTTCAATCCTGTTGATCGGGTCTTCTGACAATCCAGCGGGGCAGTCAGGATCAAGTGGGGGTCTCTGATAGGTCTCTACCCAGCCTATACTAAGCAGTTTAGGATAAGCAGGAAGGGAACAAAGCAGGTTACAATAAACAGGCTATGCAGCAGATATTGGATAACAGCAGTAGTAGCAATTCTAATGCAAGCATAAGAGAGAAGAGAATATGTGATATAGGCATGTTCAAAATGCGGGTGCTTGCCTGTTTGCTCTGCGGCAAGGGCAAGGTTGTCAGTGGTGTCATCGGGGACGTAGTCGTACTCCGGAGCTGCGTTTGCCTCGGGAGCTACATCAATGTCGGGGTCTACCAAGAGAGAAGAGGGGGAAGAAATAGGTAAACATAATGCAAACAAATGCAACACGGTGCATGCTATGCTATGATGCAGTGCAGGGTTTCCTAAAGATGCATCTAAGTCACTTTAGTTATTTTTAGGAATATTGCGGGATTTATTACCCGGTGTGTGTGCACTATTTATCTACCGGAATCGGGCTCGGCGTTACGAGTTCTCCTGCGTAGGAGGTTCCGGCATGTAAACAAACGACACAATCAAACTCGTCTCGTCGTTCTGAGCAACTTTCATGTTTTAAGTTTTCCGATCTGAGCTACGGTTTAAAAGTTATTAATTTTTAAAGTTTTAATTGATTTTTTGGAATTATTTTTATTATCAGAAATGGAGTTATGACATCAGCCTGATGGTAGCATGACGTCAGCAAGTCAACCCGGCGCTGACCAGGGTCAAACCTGACATGTGGGTCCATTGGGACCCACATGTCAGCCTCTGTTAGACTATCAGTGGATTAATTAAACTAACATAGTGATTAGTGGGGTGGACCCCTGATGTCAGCGACTGATTATCTATACAATTAATTAACAGATTTTAATTAATAGTTTTATTTATTTTTAAAATGTTATAACTGGTGGGGCCCGCATGTCAGTGAGCCAGAGTGCCCAGTCAGCAGTTGACTGGGTCAAAGGGGTCAGCGGGGCCCACCCAGCAGTTACTCAGAGGGACCCACACGTCAGGCCACGTCGACGCCGGCCGGAGACTCGCCGGAATCACGCCGGCGAGCTCGTTCGCGGCGGCGCGACCTCGGGCATCGTCGGAAATCGTGTACGGGGCACGGGGGAAGACGCGGCTAGGCTCATTCGAGAGCCTGAGCTCGGCCGCGTCGAGTGGTGGCGGTGGCCGGAGCTGGGGTGGCCGGAGCTGCGCACTGCAGCGTCGCCGGCGGCGGTGATCTACTGTGGCTCGGCGAAATCGAAGACCTAGCACGCGCGTGCAATTTAGCGCGACGGTTCGCATCAGCGGAGTGCCCCGAGCACGATGACGTGCTCATACGGCCACGACATCGACGGAAGCGACAACGACGAGCAGCACGGCGGAGCTGGGCTCGGCTATGGCCGGTGCAGCGGCTACGGTCGCGCCGGAGGGCACGGGAGCGAGGGGAGAGGGGGTGTAGCTCACCGGGAGGCTCACGGTGGCCGTTGGGGGCTTAGTAGCAGCAAAGGCCGATGGAGCTCGCCGGAGTTGTTGCGGCGGCCGTAGATGGGGACGACGGCGGTAGCCAGCAGCAGGCCTTCCCGGCTCCAACGAGCGGCTCCACGAGGCGTAGCAGTCGACGGTGGAGCGCTCGGGCATCACGGCGAGGTGAGGGGCGGCCGGTGGCCGCGGGATCGACGCGGCGACGTCGACGGCGTCTCGGGCGAGCTTGTAATCGAGCGAGGAAGAGGGGAACGGGGAGGAATGGGGCTAGGGTTCGCTGGGAGAGCGCGTGGGGAGTACATATCGGCTCGGGGGAGCCGCGGGATGGGCGACAGCGAGGAGGCCGCCGCCATGTCAGCATCTGCGCGCGACAGCGCGGGAGGAGGGAGACGACCGGCTGGTGGGCTAACTCTGTTGGGCTAGGCCGCATACTGTAGCAGAAGGCCTAAGTGCACAGTAAGCACTATGGACTTTTCTATTTTCCTAAATCCTGTTTCCTTTTCAGCTCTGATTTGCTAATTGTTTGGACACTAAATGAATTTTGTAAAAAGTGTGCCCTAGCTCATAAATCACAGTGCAATATATCCTAACTCCAAAAACTAGTTTGGGAAAAATTCTGTTTCATATTTATTTTGTATTAATTTAAAAGGTTATCAAGTATTGCCTTTTGCCACTGTTTGAAGTTGCTAGAGTCACTTAACTAATCCCATTAAAGTTGGTTTCAATTTTATAATTGCTTCTGAATTATTTGCTATTTTATGGACATTTTAGTTTCTGGTTTGAACAACTTTTATTTTCCACTTTGAATTAAATTGAAGTTTGAATTAGGTGTTGAAATGCAACATGATGCAAATGATGACTAGGCACTTGTTAAACTTGCTGACATGGCATGATCAAGAGGTGGCCACTGTAGTGAGATGCTGGGGATGTTACAGGGGGGGACATGGGAGAGATAGCACGAGAAATGAGAGAGGTCTAGAGAGAGAGAGACGAATAGGATGTCACGGTGAGAGATGCCCTTGAGTGTGTATATGCAATGGGGGAGGGGATAGAGGCACGAGGAGAAAATATTGTGTGTGCTGTCTGTGTTGGTATGTGTGGGTGTGAGAAGATAACGAGACCTGGGGGCAGAGGGTGTGTCACCGCGTGAGGTCCGATGGGCCGAGGTGAGGCCCTTGGTTCGGTTCCGTCCTGCGCCACATTGGTCGGCTCGTGACGCATTTAGCGAGACCCATGGAGGACTAGTCGTACAAGACAAAGATAGCAGAGTCGTGAAGGACTCTGTGTCCACTGACAAAGCCGGCTAGGATTTGTAACCCTAGGTCCTCGGACTAAGGTAACCCCTTATCTCTAATATTACTATTCATCCAACCTAACTTTAAGGGGCACCCTACAGAATGCTCTACTAGAATCATACTAGTCAATTAGGAAGACAGGTGGAGACAATGCGTGAGAGACAGGCCTAAAGATAATGTGCGTGCGGGAGACACATAGGCAGGTCTATGTATATATAAAGGGTCGATGGGGATTGTGCGTTGCTACCTCTTGGCTTGCGTTGGTTTTTCAATTGAAGAGGAAAGGGTGATGCAGCAAAGTAGAGTAAGTATTTCCCTCAGCTTTTGAGAACTAAGGTATCAATCCAGTAGGAGACAACGCGCAAGCCACCGAATACCTGCACAAACAAACACCAACTTGCACCCAACGCGATAAAGGGGTTGTCAATCCCTTCACGGTTATTTGTAAAGTGAGATCTGATATAGATGGATAAACGGTAAAGTAATGTTTTTGGTATTTTTGGTTTATGAAACGGAAAGTAAAAGATTGCAAAGAAAGTAAATAGGAAACTAGAATTGTAGATCGGAAACATATATGATGGAAAATAGGCCCGGGGGCCATAGGTTTCACTAGAGGCTTCTCTCAAGATAGAAAATATTACGGTGGGTGAACAAATTACTGCCGAGCAATTGATAGAAAAGCGCCAAGTTATGACGATATCTAAGGCAATGATCATGAATATAGGCATCATGTCCGTACCAAGTAGACCGACTCCTGCCTGCATCTACTACTATTACTCCACACATCGACCGATGCCTGCCTATATCTAGAGTATTAAGTTCATAAGAACAGAGTAACACATTAAGTAAGATGACATGATGTAGCGGGATAAACTCAAGCAATATGATGAAAACCCCATCTTGTTATCCTTGATGGCAACAATACAATACGTGCCTTGCTGCCCCTACTGTCACTGGGAAAGGACACCGCAAGATTGAACCCAAAGCTACGCACTTCTCCCATTGCAAGAAAAACCAATCTAGTTGGCCAAACCAAATCGATAGTTCGAAGAGACTTGCAAAGATATCAAATGATGCATAAAAGAATTCAGAGAAGATTCAAATAATATTCATAGATAAGCTGATCATAAATCCACAATTCATCGGATCTCGACAAACACATCACAAAAAAGTATTACATCGAATAGATCTCCAAGAACATCGAAGAGAACTTTGTATTGAGAATCAAAGAGAGAGAAGAAGCCATCTAGCTAATAGCTATGGACCCGTAGGTCTGTGGTAAACTACTCACGCTTCATCGGAGAGGCAATGGTGTTGATGTAGAAGCCCTCCGTGATCGAATCCCCCTCCGGCAGGACGCCGGAAAAGGCCCCTAGATGGGATCTCACGGGTACAGAAGGTTGCGGCGGTGGAAAAGTGGTTTCGTGGCTCCCCTGATAGGTTTTGGGATATTTGAGAATATATAGGCGGAAGAAATAGGTCGGTGGAGTCACGAGGGGCCCACAAGGGTGGGGGGCGCGCCCTACCCCCCTGGGCGCGCCTCCCGACCTTGTGGCCGCCTCGTGGCTTTCCTGACGTGCACACCAAGCCCTCTGGATGACTTCTGGTCCAAGAAAAATCATCGCGAAAGTTTCATTCCATTTGGACTCCGTTTGGTATTCCTTTTCTGCGAAACTCTAAAACAAGGAAAAAAACAGGAACTGGCACTGGGCTCTAGGTTAATAGGTTAGTCCCAAAAATCATATAAAATAGCATATTAATGCATATAAAACATCCAACACAGATAATATAATAGCATGGAACAATCAAAAATTATAGATACGTTGGAGACGTATCATGCATGTGTATGCTTGTGAGAGGAAGAGTGCTTGTGATAAAGGTTAGTGAAAATAGTCGTAAATGGTTACGAGAGAGATGGAGGGTTATATCGAGAGCATGTCTGCGAGAAAGACACATCGGGAGAGAGTGTGTGAGCATGTGTGAGAGACCACCGATGGATATACACCGTGTGCGCGTATGTGTGAGAGAGAAAGTCAGCGTGTGTGTGAGGAGGGGCCTATGGAGAGTGAAACTGCACGTAAAAGACTGATGTACACATTGATTAAAAATATAAATTGTATCCAAATATTAGGATGGGATCATGATATTTGCAATTCGCATAAGGAACGGTCATTGATCCATCAGACATCTATATTCTATCGAATTTGAGCATGTCCATGTTATTATTCGACATAATTGATCCACAGAGTTAGTATTTTGAACTCCAGACAATGCATCGCTTTAGCAATCGAATATAAACATGAGTATAGTTCATGTTGTGTGTGTAAAGCACATTATACATACAAAAGTTACACAATGAACATTATAAATAGCTAGCTATGAACTAGCATACATTTGAATTCAACTTAAGGTGGTTTAAAA
Organism: Thinopyrum elongatum; assembly: GCA_011799875.1. Classification (NCBI taxonomy): domain Eukaryota; kingdom Viridiplantae; phylum Streptophyta; class Magnoliopsida; order Poales; family Poaceae; genus Thinopyrum; species Thinopyrum elongatum. The sequence goes on along the minus strand of CM022301.1, from coordinate 616,141,490 downwards.
ATTCGAATTTAACATGAAGTCCATTCAATTATTTGAATTCGATATCATGGCATTTGTAAATCATACCTAAATTATGGGGGCACCAATCTTTGCTCTGCTTTTGTACATAATAGCATATATAGTCGTGTACAAAATAGATTCAAATTTACCTCCTCCATTCCAAAATAATCGTAGTTATAGGATTTTCAAGTGTCAAAATTACAAAAAGAACCGCATAATTTAATAAGGTTTTCAAACATACAAGGTCAAATTTAACGTTGTCTATTTAGGTCAATCCTCAAAGTTCAAGAGTACTCCCTTCGTTTTTATTTAGTCAGCGTATTAGCTTTGGTAAAAGTCAAGCTTTATAAACTTTTACCAAGTTTATAAAAAATATATTAACATAAGCAATAACAAATCAATAAAATTAGATTTATTATTGAATGTACTTTCACATCATATAGATTTGTTATGATAAATGTTAATATTATTTTTTATAAACTTGGTCAAACTTTATGAAATTTGACTTCAGTCAACTCTAATATGCAGAGTAAATAAAAACGGAGGGAGTACTCTAAACGTAAATGCTTCTGTTTCAAAATTTCGAACGAAGCGAAAAGAGCCTCTACTCGCCCGAAACCGCGTGAGACCAATGTTTGGTAGAAGGAAATTACTTTTCTAACTCCGACCCGTGAAACCTACCGGCCCGACGTCCAAAGGTCTAAACCGGGGTAGGTTTGTAGCTTCATATAGACGCCACGCAACCGCCTCCGAAAAATATTCATACACCATGGCCGCCTAAGCACACATGCGCTCGGCCGAAATCGCTCCCGCTCACTATTTGGGACACCTGGGATTACCGTCCTACCCCCGACCCGCAGTAGGTCCGAAATTTAAGAGGGGGAAAAGTTTGTACTTTGCCCAAATTTCAAACAAGTGCGTCCCATCTGTTCAAAAAAACAAAAAACAAGTGCCCCAGACCGAAACATGGTTCCCCCTTAGCTCCCCCCGCCCCCTCCCCTCTGTCTGATTCCCCATTTGTACTCCATGGGCGCCAAAACTACCTCCCCACCAGCTACGAAACCCCGGCGTCCTTCATCCGCGACCCCATCAACCGCCGCCCTCCTCCATCACGCCGGAGCCGATACCCTGACATCTTCGTCCACCGCAACCGCAATGCCCTCCACGGCTAGTACTTGAAGCCGAGGCCGAGCTGCCTCCAGGACGGCGACGTGCGCCGTACCCGAGCCAGTTCAACCACGCCGTCCTGCGCCTCACCGCTGCCGCTCCAACGTCGCCACCGTCCACCGCACCGGAGCTGTTCCCGCTACGCCGTCCTTTGCCGCCTCGGATCTGCTTCCCCTACGGCCACCGCAACACAGTCAACAATTTGGCCATGGGTTCATCCAAGGCTCCACCCTCCTCCAAAACATCGGTTCCCCCGGTAAAAACGGTATTCATCCCACAGAAGACACTAGTTGACTGCTTCTTCCTACACCTTCTTCCTGATACTAGATGTTCCTAGTAACTCGCGATGCACAAGGTTTCTCCTCATATACTATTTCACCTTAGCTAGAGGTCCGTCGCCCCCCTTGATTTCAATTCCTGGTCAGTTGATTCCCAATTAAAAGAAGCATTCCCCGGCGTAACAGGCGCTAGTCCGCCTATTACGCCGGGGAAGCAGTGCCTTGGTGTTTATCTTAGGGGTGTGTGGGGCCTAGCAGCTGCTGGGGCCTGATCTGGAGGTCGGTCGGGCTTAAAGGGATGGCTGGGGGGCGCTGCCAAGCACAGCGGTGGTGTGAGGTCGAGCGGAGGGCGGAGCGGCGGAGGCAGGGGTCTGGGCCGGTGGTCGCTGGCAGTTCGAGAAAGATCGTCAACAGTGACTGGCGGGAGGTAGACGAAGGCCATCTGCCCGTTCCTAGTAGATCGGACGGTTCATAAAAAAATCGATTGACCTATTTATTTTCAGTCGACTATTATTTTGATAGGACCACATGTGGTGGTGTGCTGGAGGAGTGCCTGCATTACCCAGCCATCCCTGTGCTCATATATTACAAAATCATACGGAGAAGAATCTAATTTTGTTTGCCATGCAATGTTGTAGAGCTATCATATGTCTCATGTCATTTATTTTTCAGCCACCTGCTATCTGCTACTTTTACAGTGCACTAGTTCTGCACACACTTCACCCATACTCTCACTATTGTTTTTTTATGCATGGGTATTTCAGCCACTGCCAACCGGTTGATAGAAGCACGAAATAAAAGAGAGAAGCAGCTCCAGCTTTCTTCGGGCTTAGGCAAGACACGTTTCGTTGCTATAAAGGGTGCAGTGTCAGCAGATGGAGACAGTAAACGTAGCTCTGGAGTTGATGATCTCGCTCGCCATGAACCACCATCCCAGGTGCTTGCTTTAACTTCGCGGTGTCATATGTGGTTGCATGTTGGATATGGTGTCTAGCTTGTATTGCTTCCAATTTGGTTAAATTGCATCTACTTAGCTTACACATTATACCTTTGAATATGACATGCCTTCCTGTTTTTGGTACATACTAGTACATCTGTCTAATAACCATGTTCTTACATCAAACTAATGTTCTTGCGTATCCCTCATCAATCACTTATTGTTGGAGTAAATGACCATGGGTAGCCCCATCAGCTCCCTTTGGCATTTCAAGACATCAGGGCAGGTTGCGCCCCTCAAACATCAAGGACAAGGGCCGCCTTCTTAAGGCCGGCTGGTCCAAGCAGCCGGTTGCCGGGAGGCGGCGGAGTCCACAAGACGGCCATGAAGTAGGCCGACTCCTGGCAGGCGGCCTCCTGGGATGCCGGGTCCTAGCAGGCGGCCCCTCACGCCCTCAAAGTCAGCACCAACTTAAACATGACGAGACGGGGCATGGCTACAGTGCAAGCCTGCCAGCCCCGAATCCTGGGCCGAACGTGGCCACAGTGCGACATGCAGAGCAGGCGTCCCACGCCCAGAGCGGGACTATTGCCATGCCGCCCATGACATCACCCATGGCAGAGGAGGCCATGCTCCCGCGACGTGCAGCCAGTACGGCCCGTAGGCAGCGGGTCCTACCCATCCGTGAGAAGCCAGAAGGCGGCGAGCCCAGACCAGCCGGCTTGGAAGAGAGGTCGGCCCCCGGCAGGCGGCTTTCTCTCTCCCTTAAAAGTCTGTGTGCCATTAACCAGATGTGACGGGGTGTGGCTACAGTGAACGCCCGCCGGGCAGCAGGACTGTACCCACGATCCCCCTGACGAGGCCTTCGTCATTAGGAGCAACACTACAGCGTAAAGTTTGTCAACCCTGGCCCGCAGACGGCGGGACCCACCTGTCGGCGAAGAAGCCGGCGACCAGCGACGCTAACCGCCGGGCCCCGTGGCAAGCCGGATTACCATTGTACCCCTGGGGGTAGACCTATATAAACCCCCCGGGTTACCCCATGCAAGGGGTTGGAACCTTGGAGAACACCACAACCGAGCACCCGATGTGCCACACATTCACGTAGAGAGAGTGGGGTAGAGCTAGCCTTGCCCTTCTTCCTCCTCTAGCCAAACAGCTCCAGGAGCAAGCTTGTAGCTACTTGTTGAAGTAGTGATCATGCGGAGACCCCGCAGAGCAGGACTAGGGGTGTTATCTCCTAGGAGAGCCCCAAACATGTGTAAGATTCGCAAGCGTATGCGGTCTCGCTCACTCCCGATTCTAGAGCCCGGCGACGTACTTTTGTCCCCATCCATGATAAGCCATCCCTTGGCATATGTCGCTCGATATCCCCGACATTTGGCGCCCACCGTGGGGCTAGGTGCACCGTCGTCCGGAAACACGTTCTGGACGGGAACCCTCTTCCTCCCTGGCGATCGCAGCCAGCCCGGCACGCCCGACGGCGTTTGCGCCGACACGCTGTGCGGCGTGGAAGTTGTTTGTGCCGCAAGCAACCTCGCTGATCTCATCGACGGGATCCACCTCTTCGACGAGCCCGCACTCGACGCAGGCGCAGCTAGCTCCGAGAGCTGCCTCGTCGATCTCCTCGGCAAGCTTTACATCGCCGACGAGTCGGTCTCCGACCCGGAGTCCGTTGGCTCCACCGACCTGCTCGTCGACATGGTCGTCGACGCCGACGTCGTGCTTCCTGATGCCTTCCCCGGTGACGTGGTGATCTTCGATGATCCACTTCCCCCTGCAGACAGCAGCGCCGACACCAGCACCGTCACTGAGGTGCTGGTCATCAGCCACGACGGAACCTCCGACCAGGCCGGCCGGGACCCGTTGCAGGCGGCAATGCGGGACCTGTCCGCTCCCGTAGCGCCCGGTCCGAGCGGTGAAACACTGGAGGCATGCCGTATCGCACTTCTCGACAGCGCCAACAAGTTGGCGGCCATGAGACGCCTCACTGAGGCTTACCACTGCGAGATCGACCGCGCCATCTGCGGCACACCGGCTGCTGGCGAACCCAGCCACGTGGGCACGGTCCGGCAGCACGGCGCCGCCATCGCCAGCATGTTGGGGGCCGACCGCCCGGTCTACGCCACGCCCATGGAGAACTTGCACGCCGCCCAGGCAGCGGTAGACGAGCTGGACCGCCTGGAGGGTGACGAACATCGCTGGATGACGGAGTGCGCAGCTCATCGACGCGGCCGCCGCGCAGCAAGAAGCCGGCCGCCGTGTGGTGGAACCCGGCCTACAGGCTGGGAGCCTTCCCCCTCGCCGAGAGCACGGTGCGACCTCCCGGACGCCGACAGCCGGCGCCCGTGACCAAGAGCCGGGTGCTAGCCGCAGCCGCACCCGCATTTCCATCGAGCGCGACCAAGACGGCCGCCCACGAGCAGTGGAACGGCGGGACGGTCGTCTGCCTCTCCCGCGCAGGGAGAGGCGCGCCTCCCCGCCGCCTGTTGAGCATCCGACCCTCAGAGGCCGGCTGGGCCCCCGTGAAGGAGTCGGAGAGAACGACGCCCGCAACCGGATCGACCGCTTGGCTCGGTCCCTGGCGTTGGAAGAAGAAGATGCAATCGGCCCGCCTTGTTTCGGCCCCCGCATTCGCGATGAGCCCTTCCCCAAAGGGTTCTCGCTCCCTCGGGACACTCCTAAGTACTACGGCTCTGTGAAGCCGGAAGATTGGCTGGTCGACTACTCCACTGCCGTCAACATAGCGAATGGCAACAAGCGTGTCGCCGTGAAGTATGTTCCGCTCATGCTCCAGGGCACGGCCTGGACATGGCTGAACAGCCTCAAGCCCTACAGCGTCAACAGCTGGCTAGACTTCACCGAAGTTTTCATCCGCAACTTCACCAGCACCTACAAGCGACCGCCCAAGCCTCGCCAGCTCTCCCTGTGCATCCAGGGCCCGATCGAGTCCACCCGCGAATACTTAACGCGGTGGGCCGAGCTGCGCAACTCCTGTGAAGGGGTTCATGAGGTGCAAGCCATTGAATACTTCACTGCCGGGTGCCGGGAGGGCACCCTACTCAACCACCGGCTCCTCTGTGACGAGCCAGCCACGCTCGACGAGCTCTTGATCACAGCGGACAAGTACGCCACTGCCGACTCCTCCATGAAGTCAGAACTCCGGGTGGTTGCGTCAGGAAAGATGCTCCCTCCGGCTCCTCAGACACCGGCTGGTGATTCCAGTCGGCGCCAACAGTCAAACGACAATAAGCGCAAGGCCCCGCAGCCGGCTACCACCAGCCGGCAGGTGGCGACAGTCGAAGACCAGCAGCCAGAAGAGCAGCCCGGCCCCAAACGCCAGAGGGGCGGCAAGCCTGCCTGGTTGCCCACCTTCTCGTTTGAGCAAACCCTCGACGCTCCCTGCAAGTTCCACAGTGGCGCGAAGCCATCCAACCACACCACCCGGAAGTGCCACTGGCTCACCCGCATCGCCAGAGGCGAAGGGCTGCCTCCGCCGCCTGCTGGCCTACCGCCTCCGCCTCCCCAGCAGCCGGTGGTCCAACCAGTCGGCGCGATCCAAGACGAGTTTCCGGAAGAGCATGGAGCTTACGTCGTCTTCACCAACGTGACTGACGATAGGCACAGCCGGCATCAACAGCGCCGAGAAGTGAACACTGTCACCTCTGAAGCCCCAGAGTTCATGCACTGGTCGGAGAAGCCGATCAGTTGGAGCCGAGCTGACCACCCGGAGGTGATGCCTTCTTCGGGTTCCTATGCCCTGGTGTTGGATGCCACCTTCGCAACAGAGAGGCGAGCTGCTCATTTCTCCCGAATTCTGATAGACGGCGGTAGCAGCATCAACATCCTCTACCACGACACCATGGAGAAGTTGTGCATCAAAGAGAAACAGCTCCAGCCCAGCTGGACTGTCTTCCATGGCATTGTGCCTGGCCTATCCTGCTCACCAATCGGCAAGATCAAGATAGATGTCCTCTTTGGAGACAAGAGTCACTTCTGCCGAGAGCCAATCTGGTTCGAGGTGGTTGACCTTGAGAGCCCCTACCACGCGTTGCTTGGCCGGCCTGCTCTGGCCAAGTTCATGGCGGTCCCCCACTACGCCTACCTCAAGATGAAGATGCCAGGCACCAAGGGCATTATCACCATAGCCGGCGACTACCAGAAGTCTGCGGAATGTGCTGCAGCCAGCAGTCGGCTGGCCGAGTCCCTTGTGATTGCTGCCGAGAAGGGGCTCCTTGACCGGGTTGTGGTCATGGCCGGCAAGCAGCCGGACCTATCGCCAGATCCCAAGGAGTCAGAAGCTCAGGGCTCTTTCTAGCCGGCCAAAGAAACCAAGAAGATACCCTTGGACCCAGAGCACCCGGAGAAGTTCGCTGTCATTGGTGCTCACCTTGATAGCAAATAGGAAGGCGAGCTCGTCGATTTCCTCCGTGAGAATCAGGACATCTTTGCGTGGTATCCAAAGGATATGCCGGGTGTTCTAACGGATTTCGCCGAGCACAAGCTACATGTCAGAGCAGATGCAAAACCAGTCAGACAACCCCTCCGCCGCCTGTCGGAGGAGAAGAGAGGAATTGTTGGTGAAGAGATAGCCCGGCTTCTAGCAGCCGGCTTCATTATGGAAGTATTCTTCCCAGAGTGGCTAGCCAACCTAGTCCTTGTACTAAAGAAGAATAACAAATGGCGCATGTGTATTGACTACACCAGCCTCAACAAAGCTTGCCCAAAGGATCCGTTCGCCTTGCCCTGGATTGACCAAGTGATAGACTCCACAGCCGGATGCGAGCTGTTGAGTTTCTTGGATGCCTATTCGGGGTACCACCAGATTAAGTTAAGCCCGGCCGACCTCCTGAAGACCGCCTTCATCACACCATTCGGAGCCTTCTGCTACCTGATCATGACATTCGGCTTGAGAAATGCCGGTGCCACGTTCCAGCGTTGCATGCAGAAGTGCCTCCTCAAGCAACTCGGCAAAAATGCCCACGTCTATGTAGACGATATTGTGGTGAAGACGAAGAAGTGCGGTACCCTCCTGGAAGATCTCAAGGAAAGTTTTGATAATCTGCGCCGTTTTCAAATCAAGCTCAACCCAGAGAAGTGTGTCTTTGGAGTGCCAGCCGGCCAGCTCCTCGGTTTCCTTGTCTCAGAACGCGGCATAGAGTGCAACCCTGTCAAGATCAAGGCCATCGAGAGGATGGAGAGGCCCACCCGACTGCGAGACGTCCAGAAGTTCACCGGCTGCTTGGCATCCATCAGCCGCTTCATCAGTCGGCTGGGCGAGAAGGCCCTTCCCCTATACCAGCTGATGAAGAAGACCACTCATTTCGAGTGGAATGACAAGGCGGACGAGGCGTTCCTCCAGCTCAAGAAGATGTTGACCATGCTGCCCGTCCTGGCCGCCCCGGCTGCCAAGGAGCCTATGCTTCTCTACATCGCCGCCACCAGCCGGGTGGACAGTAGAGTTATGGTGGTAGAGCGCCAAGAGGACGGCAAGGCACTGCCGGTCCAGAGGCCCGTCTACTACTTGAGTGAGGTGCTGTCGGCTTCCAAACAGAACTACCCCCATTACCAAAAGTTGTGCTATGGCGTGCATTTTGCCGCCAAGAAGCTCAAGCCGTACTTTCAAGAGCATTCCATCACGGTCGTCTGCACCGCCCCGCTTGCGGAGATCATAGGCAGCAGAGATGCATCGGGCCGAGTGGCCAAGTGGGCCATCGAGCTGGCCCCCTACACCATCTTCTACCAGCCTCGCGCCGCCATCAAGTCCCAAGCACTGGCCGACTTCCTTGTCGACCGGGCCGAGACCCAGTACCTGCCGCCAGCTCCAGACTCCACTCATTGGTGGATGCACTTTGATGGCTCGAAGATGCGCACTGGTTTGGGAGCCGGCGTCGTCCTCACCTCTCCCAAAGGCGACAAGCTCAGATACACGCTGCAAATCCACTTTGCCGCCTCCAACAACGTGGCCGAGTACGAGGCGCTAGTACACGGACTCCGGCTGGCCAAGGAGATTGGCATCCGCCGGATTCTGTGCTACGGCGATTCGGACTTGGTGGTCCAACAGTCGTCCGGCGACTGGGACACCAAGGATGCAAATATGGCGAGCTACCGCTTCCTCGTCCAGCAGATCAGCGGATACTTTGATGGGTGCGAGTTCGTTCACGTGCCACGGGCCGACAACGAGCAAGCAGATGCCCTGGTGCGGATCGGCTCCACCCGGCAAGCCATACCAGCCGGCGTGTCCCTTCAGTGCCTCCGCAAGCCATCTATCAAGCCTTCCCCGGAATCAGAATCCATCTTCGTGCCGGTTGCCCCCGAAGCAGTCGGATCCGACTAGGGGGCTGCAGCAGCCGGCCCGCGGACTTCGGCAGGCGGCACGGGGACTGCAGCGGCCGCACCCGGCCCGGGGACTTTGCAACCCGGCCGGGGGCTGCAGCAGCCAGCCCGGGGACTTCGGCAGGCGGCACGGGGACTGCGGCAGCCGCACCCGGCCCGGGGACTTTGCAACCCGGCCCGGGGGCTGCGGCAGCCGTCCCGGGGACTTCACCAAGCGGCTCGGGGACTGCAGCAGTCGCACCCGGCCCGGGGGCTACAGCAGTCGGCCCGGGGACTTCAACAGCGCAACAAGACGCAGCCGACTCCACCCCGCCACCTCCCAGCCCAACCGCCCTAGTTTCAGTGGCCGTAATGACGGTGGATGAAGTCGAAGCACCATCATGGGCGCAGCCCATCCTCAACTTTCTGGTAAGCGGAGAGCTGCCAGTTGATGAGATCTCGGCCCGGCAGGTGCAACGCCGTGCAGGAGCTTACACGATAGTAAACAGAGAGCTTGTCAGGCGCAGCGTGACCGACGTTTTCCAACGCTGCGTCGAACCAGAGAAAGGCAAGGCAATCCTCAGAGACATACATCAAGGCGAGTGCGGCCACCACACGGCCTCCAGATCCCTTGTCGCCAAAGCTTTCCGCCATGGTTTCTTCTGGCCGACGGCTTTGGAGGACACCAAGGATTTGGTCAAGAAATGCAAGGGGTGAAACAAAAATTCAGCTCCAAGCAACATCTGCCGGCTTCCGCACTCAAGACCATCCCCCTTACCTGGCCCTTTGCCGTCTGGGGGCTGGACATGGTGGGCCCATTCAAGACAGCACGCGGTGGCATGACCCATCTGCTGGTCGCCGTGGATAAATTCACCAAGTGGATTGAAGCAAAACCAATCAAGAAACTAAACGGTCCGACTGCTGTGACCTTCATCGCGGATATCACCGTCCGGTATGGTGTACCACACAGCATCATCACCGACAATGGCACTAACTTTGCCAAAGGCGCCTTGGCCCGTTTCTGCTCGACGCAGGGCATCCGACTGGACTTAGCGTCCGTTGCCCATCCACAGTCAAACGGCCAGGTAAAACGAGCAAACGGCCTCATCTTATCCAGCATCAAACCCCGACTAGTCGAGCCACTGGAGCGCTCGGCCGGCTGCTGGATCGACGAGCTGCCAGCCGTCCTCTGGAGTCTCCGCACCACTCCGAACAGATCAACCGGTTTCACTCCCTTCTTCCTCGTATACGGGGCCGAGGCCGTCATCCCAACTGACGTCGAGTTTGACTCGCCTCGCGTCACCATGTACACGGAGGCCAAGGCGAAGGAACCACGAGAAGACGGCATCGATCTGCTGGAAGAAGGCCGGCTGCTAGCCCTCAGCCGGTCCGCCATCTACCAGCAGAGCCTGCGCCGCTACTACAGTCGGAAGGTCAAGCCACGATCCTTCCAAGAGGAAGACCTTGTGCTCCGGCTGATCCAGCGAACAGCCGGCCAGCACAAGCTCTCGGCCCCTTGGGAAGGCTCCTTCATCATCAGCAGAGCCTTGAGCAATGACTCCTATTACCTCATCGACGCGCAGAAGCCCAGGGCGCGCAAAAGGGACGATTCCGGCAAGGAAGCAGAGCGCCCATGGAACGCAAATCTTCTACAAAGATTTTACAGTTAAATACAGTATGTGCCACGCTACCTTTTGTACTAAGGGCAAAGGCACCGGGTCCCTCGAGGAGCACTCGGGGGCTACCTTTCTTATCTGCATGATAAGTTTCATGCCTGTGAGTATGTTATTTCTTTCCTTCGCCTGGCACCGGGTCCGACCAGTCGGCCCGGGGGCTTGCCGCCTTGTACTATGTTGGCTCTACCTGCAGTCGGACAAGTAGTGTGCTGGCATCTAAGCCCACCCTTGCCATAAGCCGCAGCTCGTAGAGCGACTGTCTGGCCGGCAAGGGTCAAAGGCAAGAAATGGTGCTCACATGAAAACTGGCTAAGGACGAAAACACCCACATAGGCCAAGTCGGCTCCTCGCCTAGCCGTCCGGTTGCTGAGCAGCCGGCCGGCCGGCTTCTCACTTAAATTGCTACGTTCTAAGCGGCCAAAGTACTTGTCTTCCCAAAATGGCCAAGTACTTGACCCGGCCAGCAGACCGAGAATGGCTATCTGGCCGGCAAGGCGGCAGCCAAGGGAAAGCGGCAAAGGAAAAAGCCAAAAGAACAGAAAGCAAGACAAGTCAGAGCTCAGCGAAGCACATCTTGTGCGAGAATTAAATCACATAGCAAGAGGCCCTCAGCCAGCATTCAACAAAGTTTGAATACACCCAGCGGGTGGAACTACGCGAATTTAACAAAGTTTGTTCTAAAGATTACAAAGGCAGGAAAAGATAAGATAAGTTGGCAGCCTAGGCCAAACGAGCAACAGGCGGGTCTGGCAGGTTGGTGGAGTCGGCGGCGCCAGTTGGTGGAGTGGCCGTCTGGCGAGTCTCAGCTTGGTCGCCTTCAGCAGCAGTCGGTGCACTCGCACGCGGCTCGTTGCTCGAGGCCCGATCGAGCTGAAGCTGGGCGTCCTCTCCGCCTTCCGGTGCATCGCCTTCACCATCCTCATCTTCCTCGTCCTCGCCTTCGTCGCTTGAGGCCATTTCTTCCGCCGAGTCCTCGCCGTCATCTGGGTTCAGCCCGAACCAGTCCATCGGCACCTCGGCACCTTTCTCGTCCAGCTCGGGGAAGAAGACGCCGGTGTCGGTGTACTCGGCGATCGCCACCGCGCGATGGGTGAGCGTGGGCCCCGCTGCCACCAACTCTTCCATGGCCTCCTGTCGGAACGTGGCCAACTGGGCTATGTCCAGCCCAGGATACCACGCCTTGACAAACTCCAAGGCTCTTCGGGCGCCTGCCCGAGCGGAGGAGCCCCTCCAAGCCTCGAAGCGGCCGATTGCTGCCTCCAACCAGTCGGCGGTCCGACTGGGGGTGCGTGGACCCTGGCCGCCTGGCCAGAGGGCGGAAACCAGCTAAGACCCGGCACGCTGAAGGTGGCGGACCAGACGGTGAACCGGCTGTAAACGCGTCCTGACGGCGAGGAGCTGCTCGTTCATGTTCTGAGGCGCGTCGGGCGGGATCTCCACTCCTTCCCTCCTATACCGGTCGCGCCGCGCCTCAATGGCCTGGCTGATGGCGACAGCGTGGCCAGGAAAGAAGTCTACGCAAAAGAAAAACAGAGATTAGAAGCCGACTCCTGGTGCAGTCGGCAGCTATTCCAAAGAAAGAAGCTTACCATCGATCAAGTCCTCAATCTCGCCGTAGCCAGCGGCGAGGATCGCCTCCTTCTCGGCCCACTTTGAGCGTTCGACCTCAAACTCGGCCTGAAGGGCGCCTTCCACCTCCTTGAGCTTCTGGAGCTCCGCCTTGTGCTGGTCCGCCTGGTCCGCCAACTTCTTGGCCAGACGGTCGCGCTCCAAGGCCGCCTTATGGCGCTCCTCCACCTTGACGCGCAGCTCGGTCTGGACTTCGCCCAGATGCTGCTGCAGTGTGGCGTTGGCTCCTGCCAAAATGAGAAAGAGAGGACAATCAACAAAGATGACCAAAAAAGAAAGTGGTTGCCGGAAGATCCGGCCCGACTGCTCAGCAGTCGGCCCGAATCTCGGGGGCTACACCCAGCGGGTGCGCTGACGCGCCCCCGCGAGGAAGAAGACAAAATGCTTACGCCGGCTTTCGGTGAGGTCGGCGGTCCGCTTAGCCGACTCCTGGACCTGGGAGTTGAAGGCAGCTGCGAGGATGTTGTGGTAGTCCTGCGACGAAGACAAAAGAAGAGGAAACAAGGTAGCACTCGGAACTTACCATAAAGTTCCGAGCCGCCTGCTCAGCAGCCGGCCCAAAACTCGGGGGCTACACCCAGTGGGTGCGCTGACGCGGCCCCACGGAAGACTGCAAGAATCAAAAAACAAAGCAAAGAAGCATACCCGAACGGCCGTCTGCGTCGCCAAGAACGCCTTCATACACTGCTGGAGGGCGGCGCCTTGGGCCTGGAGCTGGGCCTGAACGTCCTGCGCGGCCTTGTTCAGCACGCTCGTCCCGCCCCCAGGCGTCCACTCTGGCGGGGCGGCGCTGGTGGCCTCTGCATCTGGGGCCGACGAGCTCGCGGCCCCGATCTCCTGCACCCATGGCGCCGAGGCCGCTTTCGCCACACGCCGGCGCGCCGAAGGACGGACCGTGGGAGTCGCCCCCACCGCCAACTCGCTGCTGACTTGCGGCGCCGGTGGCGCGACAGGCTGATTGCTTCGGGCCCCGGCAGTCGGCCCTCGCAGGGGGACCTCCGCCCCTGAGACGATGGCATCGCCTTCCCCCCTCTCCATGACCGGCTGGTCGTCGCCGGCCCCTCCAGTCGGCACGAGGATCTCTGGTGCTGGCGGCGCCGCGCGCAGCGGGATAATAAGCTGCGGAGTCCGGCCGCGGGCAGATTCTTCCGCTTGCGCCTTGGCGGCCGCTTCCACCTGAGCCTTGGCGGCGGCGTCCGCCCGGATCTTGGCCGCGGCATCTGCTTGAGCCTTGGCCGCCTCCGCCTCCTGCCTTTCCGCCTCCTCCCGCTTCTCACGCGCCTCCCGCGCATTCCTCTCCGTCGCCGCCCGGAGGTCGGCGAGCGGGTCCACCCGGCGGGTATTGGCGGAGCCCTCCGTCGCCCCGACCACGGAAGCAGCAGCAGACCGCTCAAGGGTTAGTGGAGCACTGATTCGAGGAAGACAAAAGGAAGCTCAGAAAAAGGTTGCAAAGAAGAAAAGAAAAGTACAACCAGGCACTTACGCGGACACCATCGGGGGCTGCTTCGGGGCCCTCTGGAATTGGGCCGCTCTCGCGGCGGCCTCTTGCCGCTTGGTCATGGCGGCCGTGTTCTTGGACTTCTTCGGCCGGCTGCCGAACAATAGCGAGCCGGCTCGGCGCTTGTGTAGCCGCCTGGTGCGGTTGGCGCGGCCAGAGAGCTCGCGCCCGCCCTCTCGATGCCATGCGAGCGGCGCGGCTCGTTCTCCTCCTCGTCGTCGTCCGACCAGTCCTCAAGGCCGCCTCCTCCCACGGAGCCGCCTGCTCCGCCACTGCCACCTGTGGCGTCGTCCTCCTCAATGGCGGCTGCCCCCAAGTCGGGGTCTTCCACATCGCTCCTCGTCCGGTCCGGCATGTACTGCTGACCTGAATCCAGAGCCTCGACGGCCGACTGGGCCGGGAGGACTTGCACCATGGCCGACTAATCAGACGGCGAAACAAGAACTCGGACCAGCAAAAGAGAAAAAGAATTACAAAGATTTACCGCAGGCGACGGATGTGCGTGGTCGTACGGCCGCTTGCCGAACCGCCAGTCCGTCTCTGACAGCTTACAGTCGGAGATATAGTTGACTAGCCGGACCACCTCCACGTCTGACAGCTCCCGCGTGCACATCTGGCACGGGTCCCGGTGCCCGCTCATGCAACTGATGATGTGAGGCCGGGCTTGGAGGGGGAGAACTCGGCGCGCACGAAGGCGGCCAGCAAGTCCGAGCCCTTCAAGCCCTCCGACTCCGTCATCACATGAAGTCGGGCAAGGGCGGCGGAGGTGGCGGGCGATAGAGAGCTCAGCTTGAGCCGCCAGTTGGCGCGCGGCTCGGCCGGCGGTCCGGCTGTGTAAGCCGGCAAGTTGACGTAATCGCTACTCGGATGGATGTTTCTGACATAGAAGTAAGATTTCTGCCACAGCTTGGCGGACTGCAGCAGAGAGATGGAAGGGAAGCGGTTTCCAGTGCCCGGGCGCCACACCACCACGCAGGCTCCGCACTGAGCCGCCTGGTCCTTGGCGGCGGTGCCAAGTTTGAGGTAGAAGCACTCCTCCCAGAGTTCGAGGGTGGGGAGAGTGCCGAGATATCCTTCACACATGGCGACAAAGGCGGCCAGCAGCACCACCGTGTTTGGCGTGAGGTGGTGTGGCTGGACTTGGTAGAAATCAAAGAAAAAGCGGAGGAAGTTGCTTGCTGGAAGGCCGAAGCCGCGAAGGAAATGAGACCGGAAGACGACGCGTTCGTCGCCCTCCGACGCCGGCGAGATTTCTGCCTCGGGAGGGACGCGCACCTGCACATTCGCCTCTCGGGGCAGCCGACGTGTTTGGCGGAGGAAGGAGAGGTGGTCTTCGTGGACGTTGGAGCGGTCCCAGTCACCGGCTCGTGAACACGCCATGGGCGACGGAGCTCATCGCAGGCGCGGCGCGGTGACGAGCGGACTAGGCTGCAGCGGAGCAAGGAAGCCGCTGCGGAAGGAGCGCTGCGGCGGCAGGAGAAAATGAAGAACGGCGAAGGGAGAGGAGGGCGCGCGTGCGTCTGCCACCCCCTCCTCCCCCTACTTATAGCCCCAGGCGACGAAGCCGAGGGGACGGGGGCGTGGGGGATCGTGGGATTAACTGCGCCCACTCCCCCACGATTCCCTCGATTATGGCGCCAGTAAAGGCGTGCATTAACTGCCACAGAATACCAACCGACCGCCTCGGCCGCAGAGGATCCGCGCGCGCGCCAAGGCACTGTAGAGGCGGGCCCCGGCCTACGACGCAGTCCCGTCACGCGCGTGGGCTGACAGGCCGGCTTGGCCTAACGACGCCACATGGCCGACCTGCGCGGGCGGCAAGTCTGATGCCTGGCTGGCATGCCACCTGGTTCCTACCACAACATTTCAAAATCGCCAGGCGGCCTGCCTGGTCATGGCCGACACCTACCAGTCGGCACCTCGGAAGACGGACGAAGCAGAATACCAGACAACCCGGAATATGAAGCTGCTAAGGCTTCTCGCCCCTTCAACCGCAGCGCCTCATCAGCTTCGGGGACTACTGTCGGAGTAAAAGACCATGGGTAGCCCCATCAGCTCCCTTTGGCATTTCAAGACATCGGGGCAGCCGGTTGCCGGGAGGCGGCGGAGTCCACAAGACGGCCATGAAGTAGGCCGACTCCTGGCAGGCAGCCTCCTAGGATGCCGGGTCCTAGCAGGCGGCCCCTCACGCCCTCAAAGTCAGCACCAACTTAAACATGACAAGATGGGGCATGGCTACAGTGCAAGCCTGCCAGCCCCGAATCCTGGGCCGAACGTGGCCACAGTGCGACGTGCGGAGCAGGCGTCCCACGCCCAGAGCGGGACTGTTGCCAAGCCGCCCGTGACATCACCCATGGCAGAGGAGGCCATGCTCCCGCGACGTGCGGCCAGTACGGCCCGCAGGCGGCGGGTCCTACCCGTCCGTGAGAAGCCAGAAGGCGGCGAGCCCAGACCAGCCGGCTCGGAAGAGAGGTCGGCCCCTGGCAGGCGGCTTTCTCTCTCCCTTAAAAGTCTGTGCGCCATTAACCAGATGTGACGGGGTGTGGCTACAGTGAACGCCCGCCGGGTTGCAGGACTGTACCCACGCTCCCCCTGACGAGGCCTTCATCATCAGGAGCAACACTACAGCGTAAAGTGGTCAACCCTGGCCCGCAGACGGCAGGACCCACCTGTCGGTGGAGAAGCCGGCGACCAGCGATGCTGACCGCCGGGCCCCGCGGCAAGCCGGATTACCATTGTACCCCTGGGGGTAGACCTATATAAACCCCCCGGGTTACCCCATGCAAGGGGTTGGAACCTTGGAGAACACCACAGCCGAGCACCCGACGTGCCACACATTCACGTAGAGAGAGCGGGGTAGAGCTAGCCTTGCCCTTCTTCCTCCGCTAGCCAAACAGCTCCAGGAGCAAGCTTGTAGCTACTTGTTGAAGTAGTGATCATGCGGACACCCCGCAGAGCAGGACTAGGGGTGTTATCTCCTAGGAGAGTCCCGAACCTGGGTAAGATTCGCAAGCATATGCGGTCTCGCTCACTCCCGATTCTAGAGCCCGGCGACGTACTTTTGTCCCCATCCATGATAAGCCATCCCTTGGCATATGTCGCTCGATATCCCCGACACTTATGATGAGACAGTCACGCCAGTGGGTTACTGTGAGAAAATATGCTCTTTTAAAGAATGCAGTGTCAGCCTCCACACATGATTCTCAAGAAACAGCAAGGCTAGATGAAGATAGTGAACGTAGCTCTGTAGTTGATGACCACATTTCCCCTATACCAGCATCGTAGGTGCTTGCTCTAACTTGGCAGCGTGGTATGTGGTTGCATGTTGCATATGGTTTCTAGATTGTAATTCTTCCAATCTGGTTAAATTGCATGTGCTATTCTGCTTAGTTTATACATTATACCTATTAATGTGACATGCCTTCCTGTTTTTAGTACATAGTACATTTATCTATTAAGCATGTCCTTCCATAAAACTATTGTTTTTTTTGTATCCCTCATCAATTAATATGACGAGACACCTTTAGTATATGCAGTGTGATATTAGTTGCATCTTTCATATGATTTATAGCATGCGCTGCTTCTAATTTGTTGAAACGCCATTTATGATGGGACGCTTTTAACTTGGCAGAGTCATATTGGTTGCATCTTTCATGTGGTGTCTAGCTTGCATTGCTTCTTATTTGTTGAAATGGCTTCTGCTTAGTTTACACAAATAGTTGTGAATATGCCATGCCGTCCTGTTTTTCGTACATATTCCATCCTGGTATCATGTGTTTGCCTTACATCAAAGTAGTGATTGTCAGTATCATGCACGAATGAGTTCTGAAGAGTGAATTTTTTTGCTTTTTCTTGACGGTTCTACTTGACAATTCAAAATCAATAAAGCGGAAGGAAATTAGCAAGGCAGTGGATAAAGATGCTAGTTCCAAATGGAGGGCCTCTACAGATTCTACTCTGCCACCCCCCCCCCCCCAAGAAGATTTGCAAGACAACACATGCATAGACACTCAACGTAGCTGTGTTGATGATGAGCACGTCTCCCCTAGTGCACTACCGCAGGTGCTCCCTCTAAGTTGGCACTGTTATATGTGGTTGCATGTTATGTATGATGTCTAGCTTGTATTGCTTCTAATTTTGTTGAATTCCATCTGCTTACTTTACACATTATACTTGTGAATAAGACATGTGTTCCTGTTTCTAGAACATACAATATCTGTCTATCACACCATGTTCTTACATCAAAGTACTACTATTGTGTAAACTGCAACAATCACTTATCATAAGACACGTTTGACTTGGGAGTGTGATATAGGTTACATCTCGCATTCTTTTCTAGCTTGTACTACTTCTAATTTGTTGAAATGGCACTTATGACGAGACAGTTTTAACTTGGTAGAGTGATATTCGTTGCATCTTTCATATGGTGTCTAGCTTTCATTGCTTCTAATTTTTTGAAATGCCTTCTGTTTAGTTTACACATCATAGCTGTGAATATGCAATGTTGTCCTTTTTTCTTACACATTCAATCGTCCTATCATGCGGTCGCCTTACATTAAAGTAGTGCTCGTCAGCATCCTGCATCAATGAGTTCTGAAAAGTGATTTTTTATTCATTTTTCTTGTGGGTTTGACTTGACAAGGCAATACAATTAAGAAATAGGAAGGGAAAAAATAAGGCAGGGACTGATGGCGGTCTTCCGGCGAAACCGGCGTCCCAGGTGCTTTCTCTAGCTTGGCAGTGTGATATTGTCTAGCATGTTGCATACGGTGTCTCACTTGTATTGCTTGTAATTTGATTAAATTACTTCTGCTTAGTTTACACAAATAGTTGTGAATATGCCATGCCGTCCTGTTTTTCGTACATATTCCATCCTCGTATCATGTGTTTGCCTTACATCAAGGTAGTGATTGTCAGTATCATGCATGAATGAGTTCTGAAGAGTGAATTTTATTGCTTTTTCTTGTCGGTTTTACTTGACAATGCAAAATCAATAAAGCAGAAGGAAATTAGCAAGGCAGTGGATAAAGGTGCTTCTTCCAAACGGAGGGCCTCTACACATTCTACTCGGCCATCCCCCCAACAAGATTTGGAAGACAACACAGCATAGACACTCAAAGTAGCTGTGTTGATGATGAGCACGTCCCCCCTTGTCCACCATCACAGGTGCTCCCTCTAACTTGGCACTGTTATATGTGGTTGCATGTTATGTATGATGTCTAGCTTGTATTGCTTCTAATTTTGTTGAATTCCATCTGCTTACTTTACACATTATACTTGTGAATAAGACACGTGTTCCTGTTTCTAGAACATACAATATCTGTCTATCACACCATGTTCTTACATCAAAGTACTACTGTTGTGTAAACTGCAACAATCACTTTTTACAAGACACGTTTAACTTGGGAGTCTGATATAGTTTACATCTCGCATTATTTTCTAGCTTGTACTACTAATTTGTTGAAATGGCACTAATGACGAGATAGTTTTAACTTGGTAGAGTGATATTCGTTGCGTCTTACATATGGTGTCTAGCTTTCATTGCTTCTAATTTGTTGAAATGCCTTCTGCTTAGTTTACACATCATAAGCTGTGAATATGCAATGCTGTGAATATGCAATGGCACTAATGACGAGAGACCTTTAACTTGGTAGTGTGATGTTGTTTGCATCTTGCATATGATTTATTTCTTGTACTGCTTCACATTTGTTTAAACGCCAGTTATGACGAGACACTGTTAACTTGGCAGAGCGATATTTGTAGCATCTTTCATATGTTGTCTACCTTCCATTGCATTGCTTCTAGTTTATTGAAATGCCTTCTGCTTAATTTACACATCATAGTTCTGATTATCTCATGCCGTCCTGTTTTTCGTACATATTACATCCTCCTATCATGTGGTTGTCTAGCATCAAAGTTTAGTTCGTCTGTATCACGCATCAATTTGTTCTGAAGAACTAAATTTTTATTCCTTTTTCTTGTCGGCTTGACTTAACATGGCATAGAGAAAGAGGAAGGAACACATAATGACAGGGGATGGTGTTAGTACTAAGGACACACGGAAATGGAAGCGGAAGAATTATGCAGATTCTGCTGGTACTGATGGTGCAATAGAAGGTCAAAGTCCAGTGGAAAATTGTACAAACGCAGATTCCCGTACTACATGAGCTGCAAAACAAGCCAAACAGAAACTAATAGCTGCCACCAAACAAGCAGCGACAGCCCTAGTTGTTGCAACACCTTCCACAGTACCACCAGCTGCATGAGTTACTCGTTTGTCAACTCAGCTAGCAGCATGTTCCCAAGCTCCCTTGCCACCTGACACTACTTCCGAAGCACTCTTGACACAAGATGAGTTGGCAAGATCAGATGAACTTTGTGAGCTTCAACAGCAAGAAGGTAGTTGCTGGAGTCAAGTTACAGTTGCATGCTTCTTTATATGTAGTCTCACAGTTTGATGTACACTAACACTTCCTATGTTCGTTGTTGGACTAGCACCTAGGCGCAAGAGGAAACAAACATCAGGGATAATGCTCGATAGGTTAACTAAATCTAGAGGAGGAAGAATGGAGATCCGTTTTGAGGCAGGTTTAAAAAGGCCACGTGATGCTACAGAGTCAGCCAAGTTAGTATCAGAGGCAGCGGTTGCCGTTAGGTGTCATGCACGTATCCTCCCAACATGGATTTAGTACAGGAATGACAAAGACGAAACCCAGTTCAACACCTTCCTCAACCATTTATCTGTAAGTATGGTTATGTATGGAAACTAGTAATATCGTCTTGCTCTATCCCATACTTTCCAGGTTGCTGATAATGAGACTCCCATAATTTTCAACATATGAGGTTCAAGTTGGATAGCCAAGATGATGCAACCAGACAAGCTTGCACCCATGTTTTCAAGTCTGCTCTACGACAGTATCGGTATAACTTGAGCAAAACTCACTTTGAAGGCAAGGCTAACAGTGAACTTGCCCAAACATCTCCAGTGGAAAATATATCGGATGAAGACTGGAGAGGCCTTGTTAAACACTGGTTTGATCCAAAGTATCAAGTACATTATATGTATTTGATCAGATCACATGTTGAACTCCTATTTACGCATGTGCCTCACAAATCTATCTTCTTGTAGGTGAACTGTTCAAAGAACAAGGCCAACCGTACGAAAGTGAAATTCCAATAGACAACAGGATCTCGTAGCTATATTGCACACTGCGAGGCTCTTGTAATTAGCTAATGTTTCACTCTTTTCGCTGTGCCATATTATCAGATCTATATTGACTTGTTCCAAATGCAGAGGAAAGCCCGCAAGGACCAAAAAGTACCTGAACCAAATGATGTGGAAATCTTCAAGGACTGTCACAGCAGCAAGACGAAGGGCATGACTACACCAGTCAAAGCCGCTGTTGTAAGTCCTTAATCCTCATGCCTTTTAACTATTGCATGGTTTGCAGCCAATGTCTATTACTCTTTTCAATTTTATACACAATTGTCTTAGCGTATCATTGCACCTTACAAGGTTTAAAAGAGAGGAGTGATGTTCCTTTGATCTTGATCTGTAATCTAGTTCCGTGCTGGACTTGCCCACACAACGTTACAATTGCCAGTTTGTCTGTTCTTAGTTGTTTTGTGATATGAATGATGTCATACTATGCTTACCGTATTATAAACTTTGTCTCTTTATCCTTGGTTGTCAATACAATGTGAAGAAATAGACAATACATTAGCCATGGTACATGGTCATATGTTTGGAACCTGGTTTTATTATGTACTTTGCAGTAAAATACAACTAATATTTTACACTGGTTCACCAGAATAAGTTCTGTATATAGACCAAAGCTATTTTTTTTGGTTTTGCTGCCTCCTTAATATCTTCTGTTCTGGTACTACTAATGTAAAAACTCAACTTTTCAGCAAGCTATGGAAAAATGGTGGAACCGCCACCTTCTGAAGGTGACGAGGCAACTATAACCGCAATGTCACCTCTTGCTGCAGCGGGTCAGTACCTGTCCACTAACAGTGCCAAAAGCACGTTCCTGCGTAATACTGGGTTGGTTGTTAAGGCAATCTCGTCCAAACTGCCTCATGATCAAGATATGCAAGCTCAAAACAATGTTATATCTGCGCTCCAGACACAAGTCCATTCCCTAATAGAGACCCTTTGTGAAACATGGACAGCCATTGTTCGATGTCGTCAAGATATGCATGGTTTTGAAACCAGACTATCAGACATATGCTATGTTGTTCAGGAGCCTAGGAGAAATGAAGGCGAAGGTTATGGTGCTCCATCGGACAGTACAGCATGAAAACATAACAGTCAGGTCAAATGAACTGAACTTCTAGTGGTGCATTTATCTGCCAGACTGTTAACTTTTATGCCAATATTCTTTTTGTTTTATGGTTGTAATTTGTTTTGTTCCAATACAAAATTTGTTCTTAACGTGCAGCCACCGGCTGAAGAAAATAGCAAGCCATTTTTGTATAGTGTAGGGTGTTCCCTATATTTGCACTGGTGGCGAACTTTGATGCCCAGTGGATGTAATCTGTGCAATCGCCTTAATAGCCTAGCGTTAGTTTCGGGCTTATTTATTTCCTAGTCTTCTTTTTCCCTGGTTTCCTAGTGGCCGCAACAACCATGGGCCATATACGGACCGTGGTAACCTTGACCCTGCTACAGGCCGTAGGATCCATGGGCCTCCTACGGGCCGTCGGATAAATGGGCCTCCAACGGGCAGTAGAATCGGTGGGCCTCGGGCCGTCAGATAAATGGGTCCACATGGGCCGTAAACGGGTGTAATTGGTATCGGGCCAGCACGGTAATGGGCCATTAACAGGCCGGAAGACAGCAAAGGCTTAATTCTGTCACAGGCATAATGGGTCGTTAATGGGCCAGAATATAGGACGGGCTGGAAACGGCGCAATGGGTTAACAGGCCACAAACGGGCCGATTCTAACCACGGGCCGAATTTGGCCCATTAGGGGAACAGGCCAGTAACGGGCCAGAAGTAATCGAGGGCTGGAAAGGAGCCCAAGAACGTATGGGCCGTCACTAGGCCGAAAGCTAACACGGGCTGGAAACGACCCATGTGAATCATGGGCCGTTAATGGGTACAAAGAAATTTACTGTTCATTATGGGCCAGAGTCACCGTGGGCTACTAAAGGGCCTAAAGATACGAAAGGCCTCATATGGGCCGAAAGACGCCGTGGGCCATACATGGGCTGAAAGTGAAACGGGCTGGTGTTATATTCGACGGCCCACATGACGTTGTTGGGCCGATTTCGGGAATGTCCTAACGGGCCGTGAGTTACCGGGCCGTAAAATGGGCTATATGCGAACAGACCGTTAACAGGCTTTTCATGGGCCGGCCCGCTAACTTTTGACCAAGTCAAACGGGCCGACCTTTGTAAGCTAAATGGGCCAGTGTTGGGCCGTCGCACGTGTCGACATATCATAGGCTTCTATCTGACCCAATGACGAGCTGACACGTGTTTCCTTCGGCCAATGAGAATTTTACACGTGGAAAATCCCCATTGGTATGGGCTGTTAAAGGGTTATCGGATCCAAAACCGGACCTGATAGCTTAACGGCGACCCGTTACGGTAGATGCCACGTGTCGGTTACCCTTGACGAAAGCACTTCCATGACGCGTCATTTATCGTCATGGAAGTGAACACTTCCGTGATGATAATTTTGGTATTGTCATGGAACACTTCTACGACAGCACAGGTATGACTATCTTGATTCTGTCATAAAATCATCATGGATGTACATACATGACAGAAAACGTGACCTACTGTGACAAACATGTATCATCACGGAAGTGTATTTTTTTGTAGTGGTTACATTATTCCGTTGTGTTGTGCCGAGAGATTTGTTTCTTCAACGAAAATTTAAATATCCTATTCACCCTACAAGGTATTCCTCCATGAGATTATGAGATTATGCAACTCCCGGATACCAGAGGAATACCTTGTGTGCTATCAAATGTCACAACGTAACTGGGTGATCATAAAGATGCTCTACAGGTATCTCCGAAGGTGTTTGTTGAGTTGGCATAGATCGAGATTAGGATTTGTCACTCCGAGTATCGGAGAGGTATCTCTGGGCCCTCTCGGTAATACACATCATAAGAAGCCTTGCAAGCAAAGTGACTAATGAGTTAGTTACAGGATGATGTATTACGGAACGAGTAAAGAGACTTGCCGGTAACGAGATTGAACTAGGTATGAAGATACCGACGATCGAATCTCGGGCAAGTAACATACCGATGGACAAAGGGAATTACGTATGTTGTCCAAACGGTTCGACCGATAAAGATCTTCATAGAATATGTAGGAGCCAATATGGGCATCTAGGTTCCGCTATTGGTTATTGACCGGAGAGGTGTCTCGGTCATGTCTACATACTTCTCGAACCCGTAGGGTCCGCACGCTTAACGTTTGTTGACGATATAGTGTTATATGAGTTATATGATTTGGTGACCGAATGTTGTTCGGAGTCCCAGATGAGATCACAGACATGACGAGGAGTCTTGAAATGGTCGAGAGGTAAAGATTGATATATAGGACGATGGTATTCGGACACCGGAATAGTTTTGGAGTGCACCGGGTAGTCATCGGATCACCGGAAGGGGTTCCGGGAGGCCCCAGGAGGTCTATGGGCCTAATGGGCCAAGGAGAGGCACACACCAGCCCACAGAGAGGCTAGCGCGGCCTCTCCCTGGCCGCCGGCCCTAGAATAAGGAAAGGAGGGGGCGCCACCTCCTCCTGCCTTCCCCTCCTTGTGGGAGAAAGGAAAGGGGGGGGCGCTACCTCCTCCTTCCTTCCCCTTGGCGCTAAAAAGAAGGAAAGGGGGGGGCGGCCTAGGGCAGGAGCCCAAGTAGGATTCGGACCTACTTGGGACACCCCTTGGCCTCTCCCATCTCCCCCCACCTATATATATGTGGGAAGAGGGCGCCTAGCAAACACAGAACAATTGCTTAGCCGTGTGCGGCGCCCCCTCCACCGTTTACACCCTCGGTCATATTTTCGTAGTGCTTAGGCGAAGCCCTGCGGAGTTCACTTCACCACGCCGTCGTGCTGCCAGAACTCATCCACTACCTCGCCGTCTTGCTGGATCAAGAAGGCAGGGGACGTCATCGAGCTGAACGTGTGCACAACGCGGAGGTGCCGTACGTTCGGTACTTGATCGGTTGGAGCACGAAGAAGTTCGACTACATCAACAGCGTTACTAAACGCTTCCACTTACGGTCTACGAGGGTACGTAGACACACTCTCCCCTCTCATTGCTATGCATCTCCATGGATAGATCTTGCGTGTGCGTAGAATTTTTTTTTGTTTTCCATGCAATGTTTCCCAATAGTGGCATCCGAGCCAGGTCTATGCGTAGATGATATGCACGAGTAGAACACAAACAGTTGTGGGCGGTGATAGTCATACTGCTTAGCACCAACATCTTATTTCATTTGGTGGTATTGTGGGATGAAGCGGCCCGGACTAACCTTACATGTCCACGCACATGAGACCGGTTCCACCGACAGACATGCAACTAGTTTTGCATAAAGGTGGCTGCTGGGTGTCTGTTTCTCCTACTTTAGTTGAATCAAATTTGACTACAGCTGGTCCTTGAAGAAGGTTAAAACAGCAAACTTGATGAATAACCATTGTGGTTTTTGCGTAGGTAAGAACGGTTCTTGCTAGAAGCCCGTAGCAGCCACGTAAAACTTGCAACAACAAACTAGAGGACGTCTAACTTGTTTTTGTAGGGCATGTTGTGATGTGATATGGTCAAGATATGATGTGATATATGTTGATGTATGAGATGATCATGTTTTGTAATATCGACAACCGGCAGGAGCCTTAGGGTTGTCTCTTTATTGTATGAAGTGCAAGAGCCATGTAATTGCTTTACTTTATCACCATGCATTAGCGATAGTCGTAGAAGCAATAGTTGGCGAGACGACCCCGACGCAATGATGGAGACCAAGGTGTTGAGCCGGTGACGATGGAGATCATGACGATGCTTTGAAGATGGAGATCAAAAGCACAAGATGATGATGGCCATATCATGTCACATATTTTGATTGCATGTGATGTTTATCCTTTATGCATCTTATTTTGCTTAGAACGGCGGTAGCATTATAAGATGATCCCTTCACTAAATTTCAAGATAAAAGTGTTCTCCCCGAGTATGCACCATTGCCAAAGTTCGTTGTTTTGAAGCACCTCATGATGATTGGGTGTGATAGACTCTACGTTCACATACAACGGGTGTAAGACAGTTTTGCACATGCAGAATACTTGGGTTAAACTTGATGGGCCTAGCATGTACAGACATGGTCTCGGAACACTGGAGACCAAAAGGTCGAACGTGAGTCATATAGTAGATATGATCAATATAGAGATGTTTACCATTGATGACTACCCCATCTCACGTGATTATCGGACATGGGTTAGTTGATTTGGATCACGTATCACTTAGATAACCTGAGGGATGTTTATTTAAGTGGGAGTTCATTAGTAATTTGATTAATTGAACTTAATTTATCATGAACTTAGTCTTATAGTTTTGCATATCTATGTTGTAGATCAATGGCCCGAGCTACCGTTCCCCTGAATTTTAATGCGTTCGTAGAGAAAGCTAAGTTGAAAGATGATAGCAACTACACAGACTAGGTCTGTAACTGGAGGATCATCCTCATTGCTGCACAGAAGAATTATGTCCTTGATGCACCGCTGGGTGACAGGCCTGCTGCAGGAGCTGAAGCAGATGTTATGAATGTCTGGCAAGCTCGATCTGATGACTACTCGATAGTTCAATGTGCCATGCTTTACGGCTTAGAACCGGGACTTCAAAGACGTTTCGAACGTCACGGAGCATATGAGATGTTCCAAGAGTTGAAGTTAATATTTCAAGCAAATGCCCGGGTTGAGAGATATGAAGTCTCCAACAAGTTCTATAGCTGCAAGATGAAGGAGAACAGTTATGTCAGTGAACACATACTCAAAATGTCTGGGTATCATAATCACTTGACTCAGCTGGGAGTTGATCTTACAGTTGATAGTGTTATTGACAGAGTTCTTGAATCACTGCCACCAAGCTACAAAGGCTTCATGATGAATAAAACAATTCCTGAGCTCTTCGCAATGCTTAAGGCCGCTGAGGTACAAATCAAGAAGGAGCATCAAGTGTTGATGGTTAACAAGACCACTAGTTTCAAGAAAAAGGGCAAGGGAAAGAAAGGGAACTTCAAGAAGAATGGCAAGAAAGTTGCCACTCATGGGAAGAAGCCCAAAGCTGGACCCAAGCCTGAAACTGAGTGCTTCTACTGCAAAGGGAATGGTCACTGGAAGCGGAACTGCCCCAAATACTTGGCGGATAAGAAGGATGGCAAAGTGAACAAAGGTATATTTGATATACATGTTATTGATGTGCACCTTACTAATGCTCGTAACAGTGCCTGGGTATTTGATACTGGTTCGGTTGGTCATATTTGTAACTCGAAACAGGAGCTGCGGAATAAACGAAGATTGGTTAAGGACGAGGTGACGATGCGCGTCAGAAATGGTTCCAAGGTCGATGTGATCGCCGTCGGCACGCTACCTCTACATCCACCTTTGGGATTAGTTTTAGACCTCAATAATTGTCATTTGGTGCCCGCGTTGAGCATGAACATTATATCTGGATCTTGTTTATTGCGAGACGGTTATTCATTTAAATCGGAGAATAATGGTTGTTCTATTTATATGAGTAATATCTTTTATGGTCATGCACCCTTGATGAGTGGTCTATTCTTGTTGAATCTCGATCGTAGTGATACACATATTCATAATATTGATGCCAAAAGATGCAAAGTTGATAATGATAATGCAACATACTTGTGGCACTGCCGTTTATGTCATATTGGTGTAAAGCGCATGAAGAAACTCCATGCAGATGGACTTTTGGAATCACTTGATTATGAATCATTTGATACTTGCGAACCATGCCTCATGGGCAAGATGACTAAAACTCCGTTCTCTGGAACAATGGAGCGAGCTAATGACTTATTGGAAATAATACATACCGATGTATGCGGTCCGATGAGTGTTGAGGCACGTGCTGGGTATCGTTATTTTCTGACCTTCACAGATGATTTGAGTAGGTATGAGTATATCTACTTGATGAAACACAAGTCTGAAACATTTGAAAAGTTCAAAGAATTTCAGAGTGAAGTGGAGAATCATCGTAACAAGAAAATAAAGTTTCTACGATCTGATCGCGGAGGCGAATATTTGAGTTACGAGTTTGGACTTCATTTAAAACAATGTGGAATTGTTTCACAACTCACGCCACCTGGAACACCACAGCGTAATGGTCTATCCGAACGTCGTAACCGTACTTTATTGGAAATGGTGCTTTCTATGATGTCCCTTACCGATTTACCACCATCATTTTGGGGTTATGCATTAGAGACAGCCGCATTCACGTTAAATAGGGCACCGTATAAATCCATTGAGACGACACCGTATGAACTATGGTTTGGCAAGAAACCTAAGCTGTCGTTTCTTAAAGTTTGGGGTTGCGACACTTATGTCAAAAGGCTTCAGCCTAATAAGCTCGAACCCAAATCGGAGAAGTGTGTCTTCATAGGATACCCTAAGGAAACAATTGGGTACACCTTCTACCACAGATCCGAAGGCAAGATCTTTGTTGCAAGAATGGAACCTTTCTAGAGAAGGAGTTTCTCTCGAAAGAAGTGAGTGGGAGGAAAGTAGAACTTGATGAGGTAATAGTACCTTCTCTCGAATTGGAGAGTAGCACATCACAGAAAACCGTTCCCGTGATGCCTACACCAACTAGAGAGGAAGCAAATGATAATGATCATGAAACTTCAGATCAAGTTGCTACTGAACCTCGTAGGTCGACCAGAGCACGATCTGCACCAGAGTGATACGGTAATCCTGTCCTGGAAGTCATGTTACTAGACCAAGGCGAACCTACAAACTATGAAGAAGCTATGATGAGCCCAGATTCCGATAAATGGCTTGAGGTCATGAAATCTGAGATAGGATCCATGTATGAGAACAAAGTGTTGACTTTGGTGGACTTGCCCGATGATCGGCAAGCCATTGAGAATAAATGGATCTTCAAGAAGAAGACTGACGCTGATGGTAATGTTACTGTCTACAAAGCTCGACTTGTCGCGAAAGGTTTTCGACAAGTTCAAGGAGTTGAATACGGTGAGACTTTCTCACCAGTAGCGATGCTTAAGTCTGTCCGAATCATGTTAGCAATTGCCGCATTTTATAATTATGAAATCTGGCAAATGGACGTCAAAACTGCATTCCTTAATGGATTTCTTAAAGAAGAGTTGTATATGATGCAACCGGAAGGTTTTGTCGATCCTAAAGGTTCTAACAAAGTGTGCAAACTCCAGCGATCAATCTATGGACTGGTGCAAGCATCTCAGAGTTGGAATATACGCTTTGATGAGGTGATCAAAGCATATGGTTTTATACAGACTTACGGTGAAGCCTGTATTTACAAGAAAGTGAGTGGGAGCTCTGTAGCGTTTCTGATATTATATGTGGATGACATATTGTTGATTGGAAATGATATAGAATTTTTGGATAGCATAAAAGGATACTTGAATAATAATTTTTCAATGAAAGACCTCGGTGAAGCTACGTATATATTGGGCATCAAGATCTATAGAGATAGATCTATAAAGTTTTGAAGAAGTTCAAAATGGATCAGTCAAAGAGAGGGTTCTTGCCTGTGTTACAAGGTGTGAAGTTGAGTCAGACTCAAAGCCCGACCACTGTAGAAGATAGAGAGAAAATGAAAGTCATTCCCTATGCCTTAGCCATAGGTTCCATCATGTATGCTATGCTGTGTACCAGACCTGATGTGTGCCTTGCCATAAGTCTGGCAGGGAGGTACCAAAGTAATCCAGGAGTGGATCACTGGACAGCGGTCAAGAACATCCTGAAGTACCTGAAAAGGACCAAGGATATGTTTCTCGTTTATGGAGGTGACGAAGAGCTCGTCGTAAATGGTTACGTCGATGCTAGCTTCGACATTGATCCGGATGACTCTAAATCACAAACCGGATACGTATTTATATTGAATGGTGGAGCTGTCAGTTGGTGCAGTTTCAAGCAGACCGTCGTGGCGGGATCTACGTGTGAAGCGGAGTACATAGGAGCAATACCTAGTGCAATGGCGGAAGCAGCACATGAAGGAGTCTGGATGAAGGAGTTCATATCCGATCTAGGTGTAATACCTAGTACATCGGGTCCAATGAAAATCTTTTGTGACAACACTGGAGCAATTGCCTTGGCAAAGGAATCCAGGTTTCACAAGAGAACCAAACACATCAAGAGACGCTTCATCTCCATTCGTGAAAAGGTCAAGGATGGAGACATAGAGATTTGCAAAATACATACGGATCTGAATGTAGCAGACCCGTTGACTAAACCTCTTCCGCGAGCAAAACATGATCAGCACCAAGACTCCATGGGTCTTAGATTCATTACTATGTAATCTAGATTATTGACTCTAGTGCAAGTGGGAGACTGAAGGAAATATGCCCTAGAGGCAATAGTAAAGTTGTTATTTTATATTTTCTTATTCATGATAAAGGTTTATTATTCATGCTAGAATTCTATTGATCGGAAACATAAATACATGTGTGAATACATAAACAAATACCGTGTCCCTAGTAAGCCTCTACTAGACTAGCTCGTTGATCAAAGATGGTTAAGGTTTCCTAACCATAGACATGTGTTGTCATTTGATAACGGGAGCACATCATTAGGAGAATGATGTGATGGACAAGACCCATCCGTTAGATTAGCATATTGATCGTTCAGTTTATTGCTATTGCTTCATGTCAAATACATATTCCTTCGACTATGAGATTATGCAACTCCCGGATACCGGAGGAATACCTTGTGTGTTATCAAACGTCACAACGTAACTGGGTGATCATAAAGATGCTCTACAGGTATCTCCGAAGGTGTTTGTTGAGTTGGCATACATTGAGATTAGGATTTGTCACTCTGAGTATCGGAGAGGTATCTCTGGGCCCTCTCGGTAATACACATCATAAGAAGCCTTGCAAGCAAAGTGACTAATGAGTTAGTTACAGGATGATGTATTACGGAACGAGTAAAGAGACTTGCCGGTAACGAGATTGAACTAGGTATGAAGATACCGACGATCGAACCTCGGGCAAGTAACATACCGATGTACGAAGGGAATTATGTATGTTGTCATAACGGTTCGACCGATAAAGATCTTCATAGAATATGTAGGAGCCAATATGGGCATCCTGGTTCCGCTATTGGTTATTGACCGGAGATGTGTCTCGGTCATGTCTACATAGTTCTCGAACCCGTAGGGTCCGCACACTTAACGTTCGTTGACGATACAGTGTTATATGAGTTATATGATTTGGTGACCGAATGTTGTTCGGAGTCCCTGATGAGATCACGGACATGACGAGGAGTCTCGAAATGGTCGAGAGCTAAAGATTGATATATAGGACGATGGTATTCGGACACCGGAATAGTTTCAGAGTGCACTGGGTAGTCATAGGATCACCGGAAGGGGTTCCGGGAGGTCCCGGGAGGTCTATGGGCCGAATGGGCCAAGGACAGGCACACACCAGCCCACAGATGGGCTGGCGCGCCCTCTCCCTGGCCGCCGGCCCTAGAATAAGGAAAGGAGGGGCGCCACCTCCTCCTGCCTTCCCCACATTATGGGAGAAAGGAAAGGGGGGGCTGTTGGAAATATGCCCTAGAGGCAATAATAAAATGGTTATTATTATATTTCCTTGTTCATAATAATTGTCTATTGTTCATGCTAAAATTGTATTAATCGGAAACCGTAATACATGTGTGAATACATAAACCACAGCATGTCCCTAGTGAGCCTCTAGTTGACTAGCTCGTTGATCAATAGATGGTTGTGGTTTCCTGACCATGGACATTGGATGTCGTTGATAACAGGATCACATCATTAGGAGAATGATGTGATGGACAAGACCCAATCCTAAGCATAGCACAAGATCGTGTAGTTCGTTTGCTAGAGCTTTTCTAATGTCAAGTATCATTTCCTAAGACCATGAGATTGTGCAACTCCCGGATACCGTAGGAATGCTTTGGGTGTATCAAACGTCACAACGTAACTGGGTGACCATAAAGGTGCACTACAGGTATCTCCGAAAGTGTCTGTTGGGTTGGCACAAATCGAGACTGGGATTTGTCACTCCGTATGACGGAGAGGTATCTCTGGGCCCACTCGGTAATGCATCATCATAACGAGCTCAATGTGACTAAGGAGTTAGCCACGGGATCATGCGTTACAGAACGAGTAAAGAGACTTGCCGGTAACGAGATTGAACAAGGTATAGGGATACCGACGATCGAATCTCGGGCAAGTAACATACCGATGGACAAAGGGAATTGTATACGGGATTGATTGAATCCCCGACATCGTGGTTCATCCGATGAGATCATCGTGGAACATGTGGGAGCCAATATGGGTATCTAGATCCCGCTATTGGTTATTGGCCGGAGAGGTGTCTCGGTCATGTCTGCATGGTTCCCGAACCCGTAGGGTCTACACACTTAAGGTTCCGTGACGCTAGAGTTGTTATGGGAAATTGTATGTGGTTACCGAAAGTTGTTCGGAGTCTCGGATGAGATTCCGGACATCACGAGGAGTTCCGGAATGGTCCGGAGGTAAAGATTTATATATGGGAAGTCCTATTTTGGCCACCGGAAAATGTTCGGGATTTTTCGGTATTGTACCGAGAAGGTTCTAGAAGGTTCCAGAGTGGGGCCCACCTGCATGGGGGGACCCACATGAACGTGGGTAGGGGGGGCAAGGCCCCACACCCCTGGTCAAGGCGCACCAAGATCCCCCTTAGAAGGAATAAGATCATATCCCGAAGGGATAAGATCAAGATCCCTAAAAAGGGGGGATAACAATCGGTGGGGAAGGGAAAGGATGGGATTTCTTTCCTCCCACCTTTGCCAACGCCCCAATGGACTTGGAGGGCAAGAAACCAGCCCCCTCCACCCCTATATATAGTGGGGAGGTGCATGGGAGCTGCAACCCTTCCCCTAGCGCAGCCCTTTCCCCCTCCAACTCCTCCTCCCCCTCCTCCGTAGTGCTTGGCGAAGCCCTGCCGGAGAACCGCAAGCTCCACCACCACGCCGTCGTGCTGTCGGAGTTCTCCCTCAACTTCTCCTCTCCCCTTGCTGGATCAAGAAGGAGGAGACGTCCCCGGGCTGTATGTGTGTTGAACGCGGAGGCGCCGTCCGTTCGGCGCTTGGATCGGATCTTCCGCGATTTGAATCGCCGCGAGTACGACTCCATCAACCGCGTTCTTGTAACGTTTCCGCTTAGCGATCTTCAAGGGTATGAAGATGCACTCCCTCTTACTTGTTGCTAGCATCTCCTAGATTGATCTTGGTGACACGTAGGAAAATTTTGAATTATTACTACGTTCCCCAACAGTGGCATCATGAGCTAGGTCTATGCGTAGATTCTATGCACGAGTAGAACACAAGTAGTTGTGGGCGATGATTTGTTCAATTTGCTTACCGTTACTAGTCCTATCTTGATTCGGCGGCATTGTGGGATGAAGCGGCCCGGACCGACCTTACACGTACGCTTACGTGAGACAGGTTCCACCGACTGACATGCACTTGTTGCATAAGGTTGCTAGCGGGTGTCTGTCTCTCCCACTTTAGTCGGATCGGATTCGATGAAGAGGGTCCTTATGAAGGGTAAATAGCAATTGGCATATCACCGTTGTGGCTTTTGCGTAGGTAAGAAACATTCTTGCTAGAAACCCATAGCAGCCACGTAAAACATGCAACAACAATTAGAGGACGTCTAACTTGTTTTTGCAGGGTATGCTATGTGATGTGATATGGCCAAAAAGGATGTGATGAATTATATATGTGATGTATGAGATTGATCATGTTCTTGTAATAGGAATCATGACTTGCATGTCGATGAATATGACAACCGGCAGGAGCCATAGGAGTTGTCTCAATTTATTGTATGACCTGCGAGTCAATGTAAAAGGCCATGTAATTACTTTACTTTATTGCTAACCGTTAGCCATAGTAGTAGAAGTAATAGTTGGCGAGACAACTTCATGAAGACACGATGATGGAGATCATGATGATGGAGATCATGGTGTCATGCTGGTGACGATGGTGACCATGCCGCGCCTCGAAGATGGAGATCAAAAGCGCAAGATGATATTGGCCATATCATGTCACTTTATGATTTGCATGTGATGTTTATCATGTTTACATCTTATTTTCTTAGAACGACGGTAGCATAAATAAGATGATCCCTCACTAAAATTTCAAGAAATGTGTTCCTCCTAACTGTGCACCGTTGCGAAGGTTTGTTGTTTCGAAGCACCACGTGATGATCGGGTGTGATAGATTCTAACGTTCGCATACAACGGGTGTAAGCCAGATTTACACATGAGAAACACTTAGGTTGACTTGACGAGCCTAGCATGTACAGACATGGCCTCGGAACACGAGAGACCGAAAGGTCGAACATGAGTTGTATAGTAGATGCGATCAACATGGAGATGTTCACCGTTGATGACTAGTCCGTCTCACGTGATGATCGGACACGGCCTAGTCGATTCGGATCATGTATCACTTAGATAACTAGAGGGATGTCTATCTGAGTGGGAGTTCATCAGATGAACTTCATTATCATGAACATAGTCAAAGTGTCTTTGCAAATTATGTTGTAGATAGCTCGCGCTGTAGCTCCCCTGTTTTATTGATACGTTCCTAGAGAAAAGTAAGTTGAAAGATGATGGTAGCAATAATGCGGACTGGGTCCGTGATCTGAGGATTGTACTCATTACTGCGTAGAAGGCTTATGTCCTTAATGCACCGCTCGATGCACCACCCTCTCAAGCGTCGTCTGTAGATGTTTTGAACATCTGACAGGCACGTTCTGATGACTACTTGATAGTTCAGTGCGTCATGCATTACGGCTTAGAATGGAGGCTCCAAAACGTTTTGAACGTCACAGAACATATGAGATGTTCTAAGAGCTGAAATTGGGATTTCAGGCTCATGCCTGCGTTGAGAGGTATGAGACCTCCAACAAGATTCTTTGCCTGCAAGATGAAGGAGAATAGCTCCATCAGTGAGCATGTGCTCAGATTGTCTGGGTACTACGATCACTTGAATCGAGTGGGAGTTAATCTTCCAGATAAGATAGTGATTAATATAGTTCTCCAAGTCACTGCCACCTAGCTACTAGAGCTTCGTGATGAACTATAACATGCCAGGGATGGATAAGATGATCCCTGAGCTGTTCGCGATGTTTAACACCGCGAAGGTAGAAATCAAGAAGGAGCATCAAGTGTTGATGGTTAGTAAAACCACTAGTTTCACAAAGGGCAAGGGCAAGAAGGGAAACTTCATGGATGGCAAGTCAGTTGCTGCTCCAGTGAAGAAACCCAAGGTTGAACCCAAACCTGAGACTAGGTGCTTCTGTTATGAGGAGAACGGTCACTGAAGTGGAACAACCCTGGATACTTGGTAGATAAGAAAGCTGGCAATGTCGACAGAAGTATATTTGATATACGTGTTATTGATGTGTACCTTGCTAGTACTCCTAGTAGCACCTGGGTATTGGATACCGGTTCGGTTGCTGAATGTTAGTAACTCGAAATAAAAGCTATGGAATAAACGGAGGCTAGCGAAGGGTGAGGTGACGATGTGTGTTGGAAGTGTTTCCAAGGTTGATGTGATCACCATCGCACACTCTCTCGGTATTAGGGATGAACCTAAATAAATGTTATTTGGTGTTTGTGTTGAGCATGAACGTGATTAGATCGTGTTTATTGCAATACGGTTATTCATTTAAGTTAGAGAATAATGGTTATTCTGTTTACATGAATAATACCTTCAATGGTCATGCACCCAATGTGAATGGTTTATTGAATCTCGATCGTAGTAATACACATGTTCATAAAAGATGCAAAATTAATAATGATAGTACCACATACTTGTGGCACTGCCGCTAAAGGTCATATTGGTGTAAAGCGCATGAAGAAACTCCATGCTGATGGATCTTTGGACTCACTCGATTTCGAATCGGTTGCGACATGCGTACCATGCCTCTTAGGCAAGATGACTCAGACCCCGTTTCCGGTATGATGGAGCGGGCTAGTAACTTATTGGAGATAATACATGTTGATGTATGCGGTCCAATGAGTGTTGTAGCATGCAGTGGATATCGTTATTTTCTCACCTTCACTGATGATTTGAGTGGATATGAGTATATTTACTTAATGAAACACAAGTCTAAAACATTTGAAAAGTTCAAACAAACTCAGAGTGAAGTCTAAGATCATCGTGACAAGAAGATAAAAATGTCTACGATATGATCGTGGAGGTGAATATCTGAGTTACAAGTTTTGTATACAACTTAAGACAATGTGAAAGTTGTTTCACAACTCACGCCACCTGGAACACCATAGTGTGATGGTGTGTCTGAATGTCGTAGTCGTACTCTATTGGATATGGTGTGTACTATGATGTCTCTTATCGATTTGCCACTATCGTTTTGGGGTTAAGCATTAGAGACAACTATATTCACTTTAAATAGGGCACCATCTAATTCCGTTGAGATGACACCGTATGGTTTGGCAGAAACCTAAGCTGTCATTTCTCAGAGTTTGGGAATATGACTCTTATGTCTGATAAGCTCGAACCCAAAGCGGAAATGTGCATCTTCATAGAATACCCTAAGGAAACATTTGGGTATGCCTTCTATCTCAGATCCGAGGGCAAAGTATTTGTTGCTAAAAACGGGTCCTTTCTCGAGAAAAGGTTTCTCTCGAAAGAATTGAGTGGGAGGAAGATAGAACTTGATGAGGTTGTTGAACCTTTGTTTCAACTAAAGAGTAACGCATCACAGAAAGATGTTTCTGTGGAGCCTACGTCAGTTGAAGAGGAAGTTAATGGTGATGATCATGAAGCTTCGGATCAAGTTATTATCGAACTTTGTAGGTCGACAAAGACGCGTACTGCTCCTGAGTGGTACGGCAACCCTGTCTTGGAGGTCATGTTGTTGGACAACAATGAACCTACAAACTATGGAGAAGCGATGATGGGCCCAGATTCCAACAAATGGTTAGAGGCCATGAGATCTGAGAAAGGATCCATGTATGAAAACCAAGTATGGACTTTGGTAGACTTGCCCGTTGAATGGCAGGTCGTTGAGTACAAATGGACCTTTAAGAAGAAGACAGACACTGATGGTAAATGTTACCATTTATAAAGCTCGACTTGCCACAAACAAGTTTCTGACAAGTTCAAGGAGTTGACTACGATGAGACTTTCTCACCCGTAGCGATGCTAAAGTCTGTTGGAATTATGTTAGCAGTTGCTGCATTTTTCGATTATGAAATCTGGCAGATGGATTTCAAAACATCTTTCCCTTGAGGAAAGGTTGTATGTGATACAACCAGAAGGTTTTGTCGATCCTAAGGATGCTAAAAAGTATGCAAGCTCCAGCAATCCTTCGATGGACAGGAGCAAGCATCTCGGAGTTGGAATATACGCTTTGATGAGGTGATCAAAGTTTTTGAGTTTATACAAAGTTTATGAGAAACTCGTATTTACAAGAAAGTGAGTGGGAGCACTATAGAATTTCTGATGAGTATATGTGGATGACATATTATTGATTGGAAATGATGTAGAATTTCTGGAAAGCATAAACGGTTGTTTGAAAAGAGTTTTTCAAAGGAAGACCTGGATAAAGCTACCTAATTGTTGGGCATCAAGATCTATAGAGATAGATCAAGATGCTTGATAAGACTTTCAATGAGTACATACCTAGACAAGATTTTGAAAGAGTTCAAAATTGATCAGTCAAAGAAGGAGTTCTTACCTGATTTGTAAGGTGTGGAGTTGAGTGAGACTCAAAGCTCGACCGCGGTGGATCAAAGAGATAGGACGAAGGTCGTCCCCTATGCTTTATCCATAGGCTCTGTATAATATGCCATGAGTCTGTCAAGGGGTACGAGAGTGATCCAGGAATGGATCACTGGACAGCGGTCAAGATTATCCTTAGTAACTAGAGGACTAAGGAAATATTTCTCGGTTATGGAGGTGATAAAGAGTTCGTCGTAAAGGGTTACGTCGATGCAAGCTTTAACACCAATCCGGTTGACTTTGAGTAGCAATCTGGATATGTATAGTGGAGCAGCCATTTGGAATAGCTCCAAGTGGAGTGTGGTAGCAGTGTCTACAGTATGACATAGAGATTTGCAAAGTACACACGGATCTGAATGTCGCAGACCCGTTGACTAAAGACCTCTCTCACATGCAAAGCATGATCGAACCCCAGAACTAACTGGGTGTTAGATTCATAACAATGTAAATCACATGGTGATGTGAACTAGATTATTGACTCTAGTGCAAGTGGGAGACTGTTGGAAATATGCCCTAGAGGCAATAATAAAATGGTTATTATTATATTTCCTTGTTCATGATAATTGTCTATTGTTCATGCTAAAATTGTATTAACCGGAAACCGTAATACATGTGTGAATACATAGACCACAGCATGTCCCTAGTGAGCCTCTAGTTGACTAGCTCGTTGATCAATAGATGGTTGTGGTTTCCTGACCATGGACATTGGATGTCGTTGATAACGGGATCACATCATTAGGAGAATGATGTGATGGACAAGACCCAATCCTAAGCATAGCACAAGATCGTGTAGTTCGTTTGCTAGAGCTTTTCTAATGTCAAGTATCATTTCCTAAGACCATGAGATTGTGCAACTCCCGGATACCGTAGGAATGCTTTGGGTGTATCAAACGTCACAACGTAACTGGGTGACCATAAAGGTGCACTACAGGTATCTCCGAAAGTGTCTGTTGGGTTGGCACAAATCGAGACTGGGATTTGTCACTCCGTATGACAGAGAGGTATCTCTGGGCCCACTCGGTAATGCATCATCATAACGAGCTCAATGTGACTAAGGAGTTAGCCACGGGATCATGCATTACGGAACGAGTAAAGAGACTTGCCGGTAACTAGATTGAACAAGGTATAGGGATACCGACGATCGAATCTCGGGCAAGTAACATACCGATGGACAAAGGGAATTGTATACGGGATTGATTGAATCCCCGACATCGTGGTTCATCCGATGAGATCATCGTGGAACATGTGGGAGCCAATATGGGTATCCAGATCCCGCTATTGATTATTGGCCGGAGAGGTGTCTCGGTCATGTCTGCATGGTTCCCGAACACGTAGGGTCTACACACTTAAGGTTCCGTGACGCTAGAGTTGTTATGGGAAATTGTATGTGGTTACCGAAAGTTGTTCGGAGTCTCGGATGAGATCCCAGATGTCACGAGGAGTTCCGGAATGGTCCGGAGGTAAAGATTTATATATGGGAAGTCCTATTTTGGCCACCGGAAAATGTTCGGGATTTTTCGGTATTGTACCGAGAAGGTTCTAGAAGGTTCTAGAGTGGGGCCCACCTGCATGGGGGGACCCACATGAACGTGGGTAGGGGGGGCAAGGCCCCACACCCCTGGTCAAGGCGCACCAAGATCCCCCTTAGAAGGAATAAGATCATATCCCGAAGGGATAAGATCAAGATCCCTAAAAAGGGGGGATAACAATCGGTGGGGAAGGGAAAGGATGGGATTTCTTTCCTCCCACCTTTGCCAACGCCCCAATAGACTTGGAGGGCAAGAAACCAGCCCCCTCCACCCCTATATATAGTGGGGAGGTGCATGGGAGCTGCAACCCTTCCCCTGGCGCAGCCCTTTCCCCCTCCAACTCCTCCTCCTCCTCCGTAGTGCTTGGCGAAGCCCTGCCGGAGAACCGCAAGCTCCACCACCACGCCGTCGTGCTGTCGGAGTTCTCCCTCAACTTCTCCTCTCCCCTTGCTAGATCAAGAAGGAGGAGACGTCCC
This sequence comes from Thinopyrum elongatum, assembly GCA_011799875.1. Taxonomy (NCBI): domain Eukaryota; kingdom Viridiplantae; phylum Streptophyta; class Magnoliopsida; order Poales; family Poaceae; genus Thinopyrum; species Thinopyrum elongatum. The sequence continues at coordinate 616,101,996 of CM022301.1, read as the reverse complement.
CGGGCTGTACGTGTGTTGAACGCGGAGGCGCCGTCCGTTCGGCGCTTGGATCGGATCTTCCGCGATTTGAATCGCTGCGAGTACGACTCCATCAACCGCGTTCTTGTAACGCTTCCGCTTAGCGATCTTCAAGGGTATGAAGATGCACTCCCTCTTACTTGTTGCTAGCATCTCCTAGATTGATCTTGGTGACACGTAGGAAAATTTTGAATTATTACTACGTTCCCCAACAGGGGCGCCACCTCCTCCTTCCTTCGTCTTGGCGCCAAAAGAAGGAAAGGGGGGTCGGCCTAGGGCAGGAGCCCAAGTAGGATTCGGACCTACTTGGGGCGCCCCTTGGCCTCTCCCCTTCCCCCCCCCCCCCACCTATATATATGTGGGAGGGGGCGCCTAGCAAACACAGAACAATTGCTTAGCCGTGTGCGGCGCCCCCCTCCACCGTTTACACCCTCGGTCATATTTTCGTAGTGCTTAGGCGAAGCCCTGCCGAGATCACTTCACCATCACCGTCACCACGCCGTCGTGCTGCCGGAACTCATCCACTACCTCGCCGTCTTGCTGGATCAAGAAGGTTGAGGACGTCACCAAGCTGAACGTGTGCAGAACGCGGAGGTGACGTACGTTCGGTACTTGATCGGTTGAAGCGTGAAGAAGTTCGTCTACATCAACCGTGTTACTAAACGTTTCGGCTTACGGTCGACGAGGGTACGTAGACACACTCTCCCCTCTCGTCGCTATGCATCTCCATGGATAGATCTTGCGTGTGCGTAGAATTTTTTTTTGTTTTCCATGCAACATTTCCCAACACTTGGACCAAAGAATAGGGGGCTCTCTATATACAAGAAAGAATACATAACGATCCTCATGATGAACATTGACGCCCATACCTCCATGCCAAAAAAATTCTAATCCAGACAAATCAAAGAAGCCTCGTTCATGTGGATGATCAACAGCTCTCCACACCTTGGCAGCAAGAAGCCCTCACCAAATTGCTCGGCCTCAGCTACAAGATATGTTATCGTCAAGGCAACACTAACAAAGCCGTTGATTCTCTCTCTTGGCGCATGCCAGAATCTGCTATATAAGCTATCTCTATCTCAGACTAGCATGGTTAGACGACATTATTTCCAGCTATGTTGCATACCCACAAGTACAAGAGATCATGTTGGGGCAAACAAACCCTCCTCGGCGACACATGCCGAGCGGCCTCCTGGAGACACAAACGCCGGAAAGAGGTAAACGAAGGAGACACCATAATTTTCCCGGCGACGAACGCCTGTATCTTGGCTTTATTTCTCACAACGACTCGAACACATACATGGAGGTATACACGCAGTACTTCCCAGAGAAGTTCTCCTGCCGGCCGGGCGCACACCGCGGTCGTGACGGAGACTACATCTTCCTCATATCTGGCTCTCTCTGGACGCACCGCACACCCTGGACTCCCTCAGCTCTAGCACACCTCCACACGGCAGGCTTGCCACTGAGTCGAGTTTGTGCTCAAAAGGAAAAAAGAAAGCGTCGTTCGTGCGGCGAGGCGTTTGTCGCGGGAAAAAATTATCTCCTTTTTCCACCTCCGTTCGAGCGAGTGTGAGGGCGAGGTAGGCTAGGGTTTGTCCCAACATTTACATTATAATTCTCTGTCCGGTCAAAGTTTATACTAAACATTTTCACTTATCATAGTTGATCTCGTCACTAAATATATGACGCTTTTGTTGATATTTTACGTATACTTTCATAAATACCATTTTCAAGTACGAACAATATGATCATGATAGTTTGTAAGGTACATATTATCATATATTTCTAATAATCATTATATACATGATTTCTTGTGAAAACTCAAAACAATAATTGTTGGGTTTTCTATAATTTTCTGAAGCAAGTTTGAGATGTTTAAGGTAATCCTTTTCTACAATACAAATAATTCCAAGTCCAAGCAAAGTGTTACATTACTTAAAAATCAATTTATCTATATTATTGTGTTTAAGTATGCATTTATATGTGTACTTATCTGTAGTTCCATAAGTACGTGTATAATTTGTAAATTGTCATAGAATCTTGAAGATGATTCTAGAGTATAATAGTATCAAGTTTATATACAATTAACTCGCGATTCAAAATTTTATGAAGTACCAGCACACAACCATACCAGTTTTTTCATTGCCATCTAGCTAATTGTTTGTGAGAATTGGCTTGGACTTAAATCAGAAGACATTCTTCATTGCCCCCAAACACTCCGAGGTGGGTTCCCAGCTGCATCCAAACCGGCAACCCAATGGTGAAGTACTTCATCATCAAGCTACAACACCCGGCCTAGAGTCATATGCATCCATTGGTGCCTTGGTTGGCCTATCATCTCCTACGTACACAACCTTCTACAAGTACCAAATGGGGAGGATATTAAAAGTGCATCGATTGTCTCATAATGTGTTTTGATGATCCATGACAGCTAGATTAAGGGGACTAATGTTTCCTCTAAGTATTATAAGATTATAGGTCCCAAAAGATGCAAGTTAGGAAGACCAATTTTGACTAAGACTAAGGATCATTTAATAGCTTTTAGTGATCTAAGATCACTTTTGAGTTCATAGTTGTGCCGATAATATCAAAAGGGGATTAAGGTTTGTGAGGTAAGTCTCTCTATGGAAGCATGTGGAGTTGTATGTGCCTTCGTTGGGCCCGTGGTGCTTCGGCAGCAATGGTGTTGATCTAATTATCCTGTCGACTCGGCCAAATGTCTACATGTTATCGACCTAGCCTCATATTCTTCTCCGGACCATGGGTCATTAGCTATCTAGATCATTGACACGTTCTGGCAGAGATCGGGTTGCTTGTGTTCATGCTGCTTTATTGTTCCGACGGCAACATCGAACTCCAACAACGTGCCGGATTAGGGGGGGGGGGGGGCGGTGGGGTCATGTCGGGCGTGGGCTGGAGAACTCCATAAAGACTGGATTACCTTTTTTTTCCTTTTTTTGGGAATTTTGTAGCAATGTTGGCGTTCGATAATAGGGAGCATCAGCTCCTTCAAAAAAAAGTGCAAACTAAGCATAGCTCAGATGGTTAGGTTTTTTGTGATGGAACTAACTCATCGGGATTCTAGTCCTAGATTTGGCACCGGTGCTTGCATTCTCCTGAATTTATTTCAGCCTTTCCGACAATGTTCGTTTAGTGGGAGGGGACGTTCCCATCGACTATGATTCTAGTCCTAGATATATGTGGATGATATATTGTTGATTGGAAATGATATAGAATTTCTGGATAGCATAAAAGGATAATTGAATACGAATTTTTCAATGAAAGACCTCGGTGAAGCTGCTTATATATTGGGCATCAAGATCTATAGGGATAGATCGAGACGCTTAATATGACTTTCACAAAGCACATACCTTGACAAAGTTTTGAAGAAGTTCAAAATGGATCAGTCAAAAAAAGGGTTCTTGCCTGTGTTGCAAGGTGTGAAATTGAGTCAGACTCAAAGCCCGACCACTGCAGAAGATAGAGAGAAAATGAAAGTCATTCCCTATGCCTCAGCCATAGGTTCTATCATGTATGCTATGTTGTGTACCAGACCTGATGTGTGTCTTGCCATAAGTTTGGCAGGGAGATACCAAAGTAATCCAGGAGTGGATCGTTGGACAGCGGTCAAGAACATTCTGAAGTACCTGAAAAGGACCAAGGATATGTTTCTTGTTTATGGAGATGACAAAGAGCTCATCATTAATGGTTACGTCGATGCTAGCTTCAACACTGATCCGGATGACTCTAAGTCACAAACCGGATATATATTTATATTGAATGGTGGAGCTGTCAGTTGGTGCAGTTCCAAGCAGAGCATCGTGGCAGGATCTACGTGTGAAGCGGAGTACATAGCTGCTTCGGAAGCAGCACATGAAGGAGTTCATATCCGATCTGGGTGTAATACCCAGTGCATCGGGTCCAATGAAAATCTTTTGTGACAACACTGGAGCAATTGCCTTGGCGAAGGAATCCAGGTTTCATAAGAGAACCAAACACATCAAGAGACGCTTCAACTCCATTCGTGAAAAGGTCAAGGATGGAGACATAGAGATTTGCAAAATACGTACGGATCTAAATGTAGCAGACCCGTTGACTAAGCCTCTTCCGCGAGCAAAACATGGTCAGCACCAAGACTCCATGGGTGTTAGATTCATTACAATGTAATCTAGATTATTGACTCTGGTGCAAGTGGGAGACTGAAGGAAATATGCCCTAGAGGCAATAATAAAGTTGTTATTTTATATTTCCTTATTCATGATAAAGGTTTAATATTCATGCTAGAATTGTATTGATCGAAAATTTAAATACATGTGTGAATACATAAACAAAATACCGTGTCCCTAGTAAGCCTCTACTAGACTAGCTCGTTGATCAAAGATGGTTAAGATTTCCTAACCATAGAAATTTGTTGTCATTTGATAACAGGATCACATCATTAGGAGAATGATGTGATGGACAAGACCCATCCGTTAGCTTAGCATATGATCGTTCAGTTTATTGCTACTGCTTTCTTGAATGTCAAATACATATTCCTTCGACCATGAGATCATGCAACTCCCGGATACCGGAGGAATACCTTGTGTGCTATCAAACGTCACAACGTAACTGGGTGATCATAAAGATGCTCTACAGGTATCTCCGAAGGTGTTTGTTGAGTTGGCATGGATCAAGATTGGGATTTGTCACTCCGAGTATCGGAGAGGTATCTCTGGGCCCTCTCGGTAATACACATCATAATAAGCCTTGCAAGCAAATGACTAATGAGTTAGTTATGAGATGATGTATTACGGAACGAGTAAAGAGACTTGCCGGTAACGAGATTGAGCTAGGTATGAAGATACCGACGATCGAATCCCGGGCAAGTAACATACCGATGGACAAAGGGAATTATGTATGTTGTCATAAGGTTCGACCGATAAAGATCTTCATAGAATATGTAGGAGCCAATATGGGCATCCAGGTTCCGCTATTGGTTATTGACCGGAGAGGTGTCTCGGTCATGTCTACATAGTTCTCTAACCCGTAGGGTCCGCACGCTTAACGTTCGTTGACGATATAGTGTTATATGAGTTATATGATTTGGTGACCGAATGTTGTTCGGAGTCCCGGATGAGATCACGGACATGACGAGGAGCTCCGGAATGGTCCGGAGGTATAGATTGATATATAAGACGATAATATTTGGACACCGGAAGAGTTTCGGAGTGCACCGGGTAGTCATCGGGTCATCGGAAGGGGTTCCGAACACCCCCGGTAGGTGTATGGGCCTAATGGACCAAGGGGGGGACAGACCAACCCACAAGGGGGCTGGTGCGCCCCTCTCCTTGGCCGCCGGCCCTAGGGAAGGAAAAGAGGGGAGGGCTAGCCCCTCCTGCCTTCCCCTTCTCATGGGAGAAAGGAAAGAGGGGGGGGGGGGACGCCACCCTCCACTGCCTTTCCCCGCTCACCTAATAAGGGAAGGGGGGCGCGGCTTGGGGAGGACCCCAAGTAGGATTCGGCCTACTTGGGGCGCCTCCTGGCAGCCTCCCCTCTCCCCCCACCTATATATATATGTGGGAGGGGCGCCACACATAACCACGACAATCTCTTAGCCGTGTGCGGCGTCCTCCTTCACAGTTTCGTCCCTCGGTCATATTTTCGTAGTGCTTAGGCGAAGCCCTGCGAAGATAGCTTCACCATCACCGTCACCACGCCGTCGTGTTGCCGGAACTCATCCACTACCTCGTCGACTTGCTGGATCAAGAAGGCGAGGACGTCACCGAGCTGAACGTGTGCTGAACGCGGAGGTGCCGTACGTTCGGTACTCGATCGGTTGGATCGCGAAGAAAGTCGACTACATCAGCCGCGTTACTAAACGCTTCCGCTTACGGTCTACGAGGGTACGTAGACACACTCTCCTCCTTATTGCTATGCATCTCCATGAATAGATCTTGCGTGTGCATAATTTTTATTTTGTTTTCCATGTAACATTTCCCAACAGTACGTGCCTTCGTTGGGCCCCTGGTGCTTCGACAGCAATGGTGTTGATCTAATTATCCTGTCGACTCGGCCAAATGTCTACATGTTATCGACCTAGCGCCTCATATTCTTCTTCGGACCATGGGTCATTAGGTATCTAGATCATTGACACGTTCTGGCAGAGATCGGGTTGCTTGTGTTCATGCTGCTTTATTGTTCCGACGGCGACATCGAACTACAACAACGTGCCGGATTAGGGGGGGTGGGGGGGGCACTCCATAAAGACTGGATTACCTTTTTCTTTTCTTTTTTTAGGAATTTTGTAGCAATGTTGGCGTTCGATAGTAGGGAGCATCAGCTCCTTCAAAAATAAATAAATAAAGTGCAAACTAAGCATAGCTTAGATGGTTAGGTTCTTGTGATGGAACTAACCTATCGGGATTCTAGTCCTAGATTTGGCACCGGTGCTTGCATTCTCCTGAATTTATTTCAGCCTTTCCGACAATGTTCGTTCAGTGGGAGGGGACGTTCCCATCGACTATGATGCATGCGTGTGACTTCGTCAATCTCAAGATATTGTGTCGGCTTAGTATCTCGGAAGTGCTCTAGTAGGATTTGCGTGAGTGCGTTCATAAGGGTGAGTGTATGTACCTGTTTGTGAGAATTTGCTTCTATGTTGTGTTAAAAAAAACAGCACTAACTTTTTTTCATATGTTTTTGATGGGACCAACTTTTTTTCATTTTTTTAGTAACACTTTTTTTTTTCATATGCACTTCTTTTCTCTTGGGGGAATGATCCGGCCCAACAGCAAGCCTGGGCTGTGGGTTAGGGCCGAACTCGGTTACACGGTCGTGGCCCAGGCCGGGTCATCCACTCAGACCTGCCTCCCGTATACGACCAAAAATATTGTCCACATATGCAAATATCAGGTGATTTCTATTAATAATTATATGAATTGTTATTTTATTGCTCCGAATAGAAATACGACACAACCGTTTATGTTGTGCAGGAATTAACAGAGAGCTATACTGGCCATGTGTCAAGATGCGAGCTGGAGACCAAAAATATATGTGTACGCATACACAAAAATTAAACCATCATAAATAAAGACTCAATGAGAGAGATTCATTTAGAGATGGAAGATGGAGATGCGTGTTCAAATCCACTAGTACCACTTGCATGTGTGTTCCCAGCCGGACCAGCCTTGTTGCATGCTACGTGCTCAAGTGCAGAAGGAAAGACGGAGGAGTAGGCCTCATGGGCCAGAGAAGGCCACGTACGCACCAGCCCACTACATCAATTAAAGAAGGAATTATCTACATGTGGGCCGGCTCCCAATGATCGTTATTTCCTTTAATTTGTATCAGTCCAGGACTCATCAACGCGCAACACCAACAGATAGGCGGCGGACAAACGTAATAAATAGTTAGCTTATGTTAGGTTTAGACTTGGGTTTTATTGTATTGTCTAGCCATCGCTACAATTCGCATCTACGAGACATGTAGTACTACCGCCTTGTCAGATTCATAATGTAACCCAGCTTTTCATCTAGTCGTGTGCCCAGTTTATTATCCGCAATTTCATATTGCAATTCACCTTTGTTCTTGCCGGTTCTTTGGTTGCTTGTAGGAACTCGAACCTCGTCGTTCAGGTTAATCGTGCCTACGGCAAGGTAAATAACCATCGGAGATTGGTTTAGCGATTGTCGAGGCGTGTCGTCGGGTACGGTATAGCCGGATCGTCAAGGTCAAAATTCACCAAATCGATAATTATCCCCACTCTCATAGAAAGATCAGGCCGCCGTCACATAAGCACTTGCAGGCTATCATGGCCCGACGAGGAGGTCGGTTCATTTGAGTGGGGGTGTATGTGAGAGCCTAACTAAATAGGGATGATAGACTACTCGTATCACCAAGGAATCCCTTCTTTTCCGAAAGTTCATTCGTAAAGAATTTCAAAGTTAAGTGTCCTCAGTTTGGAGCAATTTCAGGATGGGTGACCGACTGGGATGTTGGTCTCAGGTGCGCACGAGTGAGAACAAATTGCGCAAAAAAAGACTAGTGGTGATTTGTGGAGACAGTCTAGATCCCACCAAGAGTAACGGCCAGTAATCGGCGGGTGTGTTCGAGGCGTTACATGCACATCTATCGAAAGGCGTCAACTTTGGGCCCTGGAGATGTCACAGTAAGACATATAACTAAGTACTCCCTCCGTTTCTAAATATATGTCTTTTTAGATATTTCAATACAAACTACATACGAATGTATATAGACATATTTTAGAGTATAGATTCACTCATTTTGCTCTGTATGTAGTCCCTTATTGGAATCTCTACAAAGACTCATATTTAGGAACGAAGGGAGTACTTTTTAATGAGGCAAGTAAAGAGGTTTCAAATCTGACAAATAGTTTTTTTATATAATTTAGGAGTTAAAACAAGTTTAAATTTTGACAGCGAAGTACTTTTGTAACATGAAGCATATTTAAACTTGACAACTAAGTCTTTTTAGTGTGGTAAGCAAACATGTTTTTAATGTGACAAATAATTTTTTTATAATCTAGCAATTCAAGCATGTTTAAATTTTGATAAATATGTACTTTTGTAACCTGATGTTTAAGCTTATTTAAACTTCATAACTAAGTACTTCTTAATGTGACAAGTAAATTTGTTTCAAATCTGACAACTCATTTTTTAATAATCTATCAATTAAGTATATTTGCAACTAAGTAATTCTAATATGGGTAGCGATGATTTTGGAACAACAGTTGCATGTAGCCAATATTGGTGTAAATGTTTTCAAATAAAAAAGTACACATGCAAAAAGACATAGACAATGTATCTTAAATTTTTCTTCTTGTAGCGTACAAGACTTTTATTTTAAAATCGATCACGCTAGCACTAGCCACCGCGCCACGGCAACAATTCATGATAATAGCAAGGGCGCAACCCACTTGAAGCATGGTGTGCCGGTTTTCTCCTTTTTTTTTCTTTTTCCTTTTTCTTTTTTTCCTTCTCCGTTTTTTTATTTCTTTCCTTTTGTTTCTTCATTTTTTTCTTCTCCGTTTTTCTTCATTTTTTCATTGTTCGAACGCTTATTCAACATTTTACAAATACGTGCTCAGCATTTTAATACTTATTCAACATTTTTTAAATACTCGCTTAATATTTTTTTAAACTTATTCAATATTTTTTCTAATACTCCTTCAACATTTTAATTCTTATTCAACACTTTTCAAATTGTTTTCAATATTTTTCAAATACCCGTTCAACATTTTTTAATACTTACTCAATATTTTTTTTCAAATACTTGTCCAGCATTTTTAATACTTATTCAACATTTTTTAAATACTCATTCAACATTTTTTAAATATTTGTTCAACATTTATTTCAAATGTGTTTTGAAGAGTGTTTTTCAAAATGTAAAGAAATTAAAAAAAAATCGAAAAACGAGAACAGAAAACTCAAAAAAAGAACAGGTCGTGGCTCCCGCGTGGCTGGGCCGGCCCATCTAGGTCCGCCAGATGCAAGAGTTTTCCCTGTCTCAGATCAAGCGAGAAATAGGGGTGCCCCTAGGTTAAACCCTAATTTTTAAATTGAGCCACCGTTCTTTGTCCGATCAAAATTTTTACTAAACATTTTTACTTGTCACTAAACATATGCCGATTTTAGTGATATATTAGGCATACTTTCTTAAAATACAATTTTCAACTACAAACAATATGATCATGCTCGTGTGTAAGGTGCATATTGTCATATATTTTTAACAATCATTATATACATGATTTCTTGTGCAAACTCAATACTGTAATTGCTGATTTTTCTGCAATTTTTTGAAGCTAATTTGAGATGTTCAAGGAAATCCTTTGCTACAGTAAAAAAATTCCAACTCCAAGCAAAGTGTCACATTAATTAAAAGTTAATTTACCTCAGATTATTGTGTTCAAAGTGAGCATTTATATGTATACTTGTCCAGAGTTTCATAAGTTTGTATAGAACTTGTAAATTGATATAGAATAATAAAGAGGGTTCTAGAGTATAATATTGTCAAGTTTAGATAGAATTAACTCATGTTTCAAAATTTATGAAGTTTCAGCACACGACCTTACCGATTTTTTCCATTCCATTATCCAGCTAATTACTTTATGGGGATTGTCTTGGACTTAAATCGGAAGACATTCTTCATTGCCCACAAACACTCTCATGTGGGTTCCCATGCATCGAAACCGGCTACCCAATGGTGAAGTGCTCCATCGCCAAGCTACAACCCTAGGCCTAGAGCCATATGCATCAATTGGTGTCTTGGTTCTCCTACATTTCCCTCAAGAAGTACCGAATAGGGAAAGTAAGAGAATGACAAGATTCAAGTGTACCGATTGTCTCCTATTGTATTTTGATGATCCATGACAACTTTATTAAAGGGACTAATGTTGCCTCTACATGTTATAATCGTATGTCCCACAAGATGCAAGTTAGGAAAACTTATTTTGACCCCTCAATTCTCAAGGATCATATGTTGACAAGACTAAGAATCATTTCATAGTCTCAGTCAAGTGATAGTATATATATAAAAAAAACTAGAAAGAAATTTTTTTACGGATCTCCATGCAAGATCAAAGGAATATAGCGTCGACTGAGACTTAGCAAAAGATAGCATTGGCTCTTAAAATAAATATAGCAGCCCTAAGTCAGGAAACCATTTTTGTTTTTGTTTTGAGCAGCACTCGGGAGACCAGATAATATGCACTTTTTTTCTCTTGGTGGAATGATCCGGCCCAACATCCTAATCCTGGCATCCTCCTCCTCTCTCTCCCACGACGAGCCTAGAACAGCAAGCCTGGCCCGGGTGCCGAACTCGGTTACACACTCGTGGGCTCGTGGTCCAGGCCGGGTCGTCCACTCAGACCAGCCTCCCGTCCCACCCCCATCCTTTCCACGGTGGCCGGAGTGAGTCCCTCCGTCCCTGCCCACCACCGGACGACCAAACGATGAGCTCGTCGGCGGTCACCTGTTGCTGCCCCCCACCATCCCCCGCTCCCGGCGGCAAGGCATCACCCTCTCCACGCCTTAACAACAAGAGCAGCACAAGAATCGGACGAAGGTATGTATCCCCATCCGCTCACCATCCCCATCCCCAACTCCGACTAGAGTACATCTGATGGTGGATGGTCGCCACTTGTATGTCAATCTTTAGGGACCTGGTGCTGAGAAGCAGCGAGCTCGCCACGCTCGCCGCCATCTTCCACTTCAGGTACCTTATACTGGGAAAATTCAGAACCTGAGCTCTCTCTGAAGAAGGGAATGCAGTTAACAGTTAACTGAATTTCTTGTTCTGGTGGTCTGACAAGTGTGTTTCTTTATTTCTCTTGCTCTCTTGGCTGCTCCAGCGGCACGAAGCCGAGCTACCTTGGCGTGCAGAAGAGTCCCCCCTCCCTTGCCTTGTGCCCGGCGACCAACAACTGCGTGTCCACGTCGGAGAGGATAAGCGACTCCAATCACTACGCTCCCCCATGGTAACCATCTGTGTTTAGTTCTTACACCATGTATCTTCTTCTCCTGATGCATTATCTGTGTGTCGCTTGCCCTCCCTGCGTATGTGCATTTACAGTTGCTGGATGTGTGCTGTGGACACACAACGGGCCCTATGTTCATGTTAATACTCCAATTGTTCTCGGTTTTGAAACTGAACACTCAGCGATTCAATACCGTGTGCGCAGCATAGACTTTTGCTTCGACATTAGGCCTGCTTCATCCATCCTTAATTTGTACGTCCTACGCACTGTGGAATGTTCGATTCAGTTTGTTCTGTATGTATAAACCACAGCATATGATAAATTCAGTGAGTAAGAAATTGCAGAGTCCCAAATATGACAAAATGACATCTGCATTTTCTGAAAACAATAATGCATCTGTTGACTCGAACCTTTAAGAAAACCAGCACTTTCCCTTAGTATAACACAAGTGTCTGCTGGGTGTGGCCTGTCCTGCATATTTGCATATACACTAAGTGATTCAAATCCATAAGCGGCACAGCGTAAGATTTTGGTTCGACAATAGGCCTGCTTCTTTAATCCTTCGTCCGGCGTATGCATTATGTAATACATGTGATTCGGTTTATTCCGTACGGTAGTTCTTGATGAACCACAATATATGATAAGTTCAGTAAGTCAGGATTTGCAGTTCTAAATAGTATGACAAAATAAGAGTCACTGATATCTGCATTTTCTAAACAATTAATTGAATTACTCTTCGTTTCTAAAACTAAACTTTGCCTCGTCGCAGTACTACACTTATATATGCATCTGTTGACTCAAACCTTTGAGGAACAACACGTTCCCTTTGTGAACAAGTGTCTGACTTGAGCACTGCTGACAGTCTGCTTTGCAAATGAATTTTTCATTTACGAATGCTGTATCACATATTCCATGTAATCATCAGGTTCTCCTTTGAAAGCTCTTTGATATATCCGGATTTTGTAAAAATGTTTGAAAGATTCATCATCTGCAGTGTGGAGTACTGAACATGACCTTTGTTTTAGGAATTACAATCCCAAGGATGCCCCCAGGGGTAAACCCATAAGCAAAGATGAGGCCATGAAAGAGCTCATTGAAGTTGTATGTAACATCTCGATCTTGTTTCTATAGTGCGCCACGGGAGGGTAAATTACTCAAGTCATATCAGCATGTTGTATTGTAATACCTGTTGGCAGGTGACCAAGACAAAGCCGGACAACTTCAGTCCTCGTGTGGTAGAGAAAGGAGACGACTATGTTCGAGTTGAATACGAGAGCCCTATATTCGGGGTAGCACCTTGTTACTCTTGTAAACCACATGCTCATGCAAGTGTAGATTGCCATGTTATTATTCACTACAACACTGTATGTTCCTCTGTACGTGCAGTTTGTAGATGACGTCGAGTTCTGGTTCCCTCCTGGCAACAAATCAATCGTTCAGTACCGATCGGCGTCTCGGTCAGGATTCATCGACTTTAATGCTAACAAGAAGAGAGTAAAGGCAAGCACACCCCCCCACACACACACCCATTATTTCTGTCAGTTGTTCAGCTGTATATTTTAGGTATGATGTGCGATTCTTGTTCTGTGGCAGGCACTGAGATTGGCACTGGAAAAGAAGGGCTGGGCTTCAGAAAGCACCTTCTGAATATGAATCAGCATAGCTGTAAATTGATCAATTGGTATAGCAGTATATCACTGTTCCTCTTAATTTGTCTCCCTACAGAATGTCTACTGGAAATCTGGTAATTAATTTTGCATGACACAACTTTTATCATGACATCAAAAGAGGTTTGTACATGGATGCTTTCCATGCAGAGCGGATCCTAATCAGTAGCAGCACTAGTGCATATGTTTGAGTGCATGCATCGTTTGCACTCCAAACAAATTAGCAGCATTGTCATGATACCATACCATACGGCTGCATATGCAACTTTGTGAGGCATACATGGGTGGAATATCTCCTCCATTGAACTTGGAGGTGCAAATCCATAGGCGTCAACTTTGGGTGCTGTCCACGCAAAGTGGGGGGCTGGAGATGTCACATTGCTCCATCTCTCTCTGCTTTTCCCCTTGTTTCAAAACCTCTCATGCCGAATCCCGTTTGGTCAGCGCTGCCGCTGACCGTTGGCTTCGACTGGTGGCACAGCTCTGCACACACAAAATAAAAGCAAGCATATCTGAATTTTGATTTTGCATATACTGCACCGGATTTAGTGAGGTGCCTATAATCTTGATGACCCTGACTGCTGCTTTTGATTTCCAGCCAAGCCAGGAGGAACAGCCAGGCGCACTCACTATGCAACAATGGAATGGAGTCAAAAGGAGCAACAATGGAATGGATGGGCGCCATTGAGGAGTCAAACCCAACAAAATCTAGTGTACTCCTTTTCTTTTTTGACTGCCTAGTGCACTACTACCACTACTACTTAATTGACTTAGTGCACTCGCCCGACACTTGGTGGCTAGCTTTCATCGACCAGGTGTCGATCAGGCAAGACTTCTGAGACAAAATGAGTGCTCAATATACGTATATTTGTTTTTCAATATCCAAGTGGCAAAACCAGAGCAAGTGCCACCTAGGATGCCATGTCACTGAAATGGTTCCATCTGCAGTTGTCTTGGGGTTGAGGGTGAAAAGCTGACTTTCAGAAGAGTAAAAAAAAATTAGGGTAGACTTCAGAGTCTGACTAAAAGCAGCCATGTTTTTTGTGCTTCTTTTGGGGTATGACCAATACTCCTACGATTCATGCATGCATGGTTGACAAACAGAAAGCATCTTTACATGGCGTGGACTGAATGTGATGATATGGCAACGGTGGGTGCAGATGCAGATGCAGCAGCTCACCTCAAGCCTGTACTCAATCTATCCATCTCCTAGCTAGTTTGGTTGTCTGCATGCATGATTGCATCCTACTACTTTCCTAACACTAGTGAGTAGTACTACTATCTTATTGTGCATCTTTCCTAACACATGCCGGACACTTGGGCAACTCCAACACGGATCACCAAATCAGACACCAAACGTCCGCGGATGCGTCCGCAGACACAGATAGAGGAGCCGACCATTCAACCATGTGCACCAAATGCCGGCCCCAGGTCCGGCCTCCATCATTTGACATGCATATGTTAATCAATAGCAATGCAACATATGCAATCACAAACTAAAAAGCGGCGAATGTTCAACATGCGGCCGATCCCAAAAGTTGCCAGTCCAGCTATCCGTGCAAAAAAAGTCATTTTTGTGCCCCCACAGTCCGGCTGTACATGCCAAATTCATCACTCTGCGACCGCTCCCCCGAAGTGTCGCCTCCTCCAGCTCGGCCGCAAGGCACTTGAACATCCTAGCACAATAGGCTTGCACGAGCTTCGCTGCATCGGGATCCAAGTCCTCAAACTTCAAGGTCAACATCTTGGCATCGCCCGAGTTGGCCGCAAGCTCAACCCTCTTCTCTTCGAGCTTGATCTTCTTCTCCATTGCTGTCATCAACTTGTTAAACCTCTCGGTCTTCTTTTCCTTCTACAAGTCATGGCACTTGACACATGCCTCCTCCTTCTTCGTCATGATGTCCTCGAACCTCTCTGTCATCTTGACGGTCGTCCCTTCTCGCTTCTCCTTCTCCTCCTCTCACTTCCTCCACCGGCAAGTCCTCCTTTTGTTGGGGGCAGTTGGATCACCATCTTCATCTTAATTGGCAATGGTGGCGGTCTTGATGGAATTGGCAATGGAGTGGAGCCACTTGGGTTGCGCATTCAACTTGGCCCAACAATGCATGAAGAGGAATTACTTGCCCTCCACCTTGAAGTACAATGTGCATGCACGTACAGGCTATCATAAAAGCACACAGAGCATATCCGGCCAAATGACCAACACATAGAGCAACAAAACACTTATGAGCTCGATGATTTGCGCTCCACTTGGCCATTGACTTTGGATTTTTTGTAGAAGCTACAATATGTACCATCGATGGGTGAGCGACTTCGAAGCACGAAGACAGATCACGTCGTTGCGATAGGGATCGAAGTGCTTGTGCTCATGAAACCAAGCAACTGGGCGTCTGCTGGGTGTCCAGTTGCACCTACTTCATCTATCCACTTGTCCGTCCTCGAAGCCGCCTCCGTCGTGGATGATGTTCAACATCTCCTGGTCGCTAGCTAGCGTCGTGCCAGGTTGAGACATTTCGACAAATAGAGACCGGGCGTGAAGGAGGCTGGAAAATTCTACTATGCACCAAGATGTGTGGCCGCGTAGTAGTACGGCCCCTGCAACTGGTACGGCTAGGGCAGCAATTGCACAGGCGCCGCCCGCCGCCCGACCACCTTCTTTGTCGGACGAGGTGGCGGCTAACCTGCCGCCACAGCTGGCCAGCCAGCTCACTGGTCCTCTGTTTGCGGCGCTTGGTGTGTGTGTCGCCAAGTTGGCCTTGCGGGTGACCACCATATTTGGGTCCTCCGTCTCCGGCTCTGGCGGCACGGCGAACATCACTCATGGGGCCATGTGACTCCATCACGACGTTGGACGACGAAAAGGGCGAGAGCTGGGGTGGAGAGCAACGATGATCGGAACGGAGAGGGTGGGAAAGGGCGGGCGTTCACACGAAAGTATTGTGGAATGGTCCAAATGCACGGGCTCCGCCTCGGTTTTGGCCGAGTCCGGGGTGTCGGACGCCTACGTGGCAGAGGTCCGGACACCCACAAACCTACCCAGCTTTGCAACTGGTTTGTGGGATTTTGGACACCCAGATGCGCCTGCGGACATTAGAGGCATGACGTTGGATGGCAAAAACAAAACACCTCGGTCAGTGATCCGCGTTGGAGTTGCCCTTAGTGAATTAGCTTTCATCGATCAGCTGTCGACCAGGCATGAGACAAAAAGAGTGCTCAATATATATTTATTTTTAAATATCCAGGTGGCAGAGCAGAGCAAGTGCCAACTAGGATGCCATGTCACTGAAGTGATTTCATCTGCAGTTTTCTTGGGGTTGAGGGTGAAAAGTAGACTTCAGAAGAGTATATTTTTTAGGTAGACTTCAGAGTCTGACTAAAAGTAGCCATGTTTTTTCAACGTCTTTTTGGGGTATGGCCAATATGATTCATGCATGCATGGTTGACAAACTGAAAAGCTGGTAGCAGCATCTTTCCATGGCGTGGACCGAATGTGATGATACGGCAACGGTGGGTGCAGATGCAGATGCAGCAACTCTCGAGGCTGTACTCCATCTATCCATCTAGCATGATTGCCTCCTCTCATAGCTAACTTTCCTAACACTAGTCACTAGTACCAGTACCTTAATTATTACTAATTTATATGCTAATCTGGGCTAGAGAATTCTCCATGAAACTTCAAATCACACACCTCAGATCTCTTCTTAGCCAGACACTGCAACCTCAACCACAGGCCAGGTGTTGAATGTTAATCTGAGTGTGTGTGATGGTGACTGAACAGATAAAGGACTATCAGTTTCAGCTAAGTGGACTCACACACACACTATCTAGCTTTACACTTAGGCAGTGGTGAGATCTGCTCCCTCCACACAATGTGCAACAAGCAAGCAGGTGGATCTAGGTAGCATAATTAGCTAGATTAGCTATGAGCCAATGTGATCAAGTCAAAAGAGCTGATGCAGATAGATGGATAGATGGATGGATGGGGATGCAGCACCACTGCACCACCTTCACTTGTCTAGCTTGTGGTTTACCCCTCCCTCTCTCATGCACCAGAAGAATATGATCCACCAGCTAGTGTGAGTGTGACCACACCTCTCTTTCTTCTCTTGCAAACCCCCAACCCTACTTAATTCTCCAACCCCCTTTCCTTGTCCGAAATTAGCCATATGTGTCGGGACGAAGATTCAGCCGGCGTCACACCCCTCTTCTCCTCTGTTGCAACCCTCCACCCTCCTTGCCGACATGACAGAGAGCGTATGCGATAAATCCTCCACCGTCGATCAAAATAACACCAGAAATTTCACTCTCCGGATTTGTGCAACTATTTTTCGCTGATTTCGTAGTATTTTTTTTTTTTGTTTCGTAAAGGATGATCACCTATGCCTCTGCATCAATCGGTTGATGCACACAACCATACATTATTTATTATTGAAAACAATGATTAGCCCCAAGATTTGCTTTGTAAGATTGATTTTTTGATCCGGTGGTATGATCTACACGACACAAGGCGTGTCACTGTCCTCACGAGCAGAGGTTGACACTCCATGCCCCCACTATGCTACACCTCATCCTCAAATTGATGCAATTCCATCACTATATCACCATCACCACTGACCTTTCACACGTCGCAATTTCGCGCTCTAGATCTTACTATAACGCACCAAACATTCCAAATCAGGTTCCTACCACGCGTTTACAAATCATTCATGCTTTCTTTCTTTCCTTGTAATATTAACATATCTAAATATGCTTTCATTCCAAAGTATTATGAAAATAATAATAATGGATGTTTACGGCATTACCAAAACTATCAATCGGTTCATGCTTCATGATCACGTTTAGGAATGATGCCATCATCAACCTTTTCACACATGCGCGATTCACACTCTAGATCCTTCTACAACATTCAAAACACTTCAAACCAAATTTCAACCATATGTTTTTTTTTTTTGCATCAACACTTTGATCATCTTGTGATTATTTTAAATTTGTAGAGACCTTTTTGCGCTTCCTTCCCCAATAGTGTTGTACTACTAGGATAGGAAGCACTTGAAACATTTTGACCTTGAGACCTTTTCCATTCCTTTGGACTACAACTATCCTCTTGTATATATACACACACGAAGGCAAGTGGCTGGCTCTTGCTCTCTTCCTTGCTGGTGCGTGCGTGCCATTGACAGACAGATCGATCCACCGATGCCCATGGCGCGCGAGTCATGGCTGGCCAAGGTCCGGTCGGCCATCTCGTCGAAGCCATCGTCGTCGGGAGCGCCGCCGGCGGGCGCCGGCGGCAAGAAGGGCAACGTCGGCATCCTCGCCTTCGAGGTGTCCAGCCTCGTGTCCAGGCTGCTCCACGTGTGGCGCGCCGTCGGTGACGCGGCCGTGGCGCGCCTCCGGCACGAGGTCGTCCACCTCGACGGCGTCCACAAGGTCGTCTCCGACGACGACGCCTTCCTGCTCGGCCTCGCGCGCGCCGAGCTCGTCGACGCGCTGAGGGGCGCGTCTGACGCCGTCTCCGCGCTGGCGGAGCGCTGCGCCGACCCTTGTTTGCGTGAGTTCAGGGACGCGCTGCTGGAGTTCGCCGACGCCGGCCGCGACCGGCACCGCTGGGCCGCGCCCACGTGGAAGGAGATGGACGCGCGCGCGAGGAAGTTGGAGAAGCAGGTGGCAACCACCGCCGCGCTCCGCAGGGCCATGGAGGAGCTCGCGGAGGCCGAGCACGGCCTCCGGAAGTTCCTGCGGGCCGACGCTGCTGCAAGCGGCGGAGGAGGGTGTCACCGCCGCAGCATGTCGGCGAGCAAGATCTCGGTGGCGTCGGAGCAGCAGCAGCTGATCTTCTCCAAGAAGCAGGACGTGAAGAACCTCAAGCAGACGTCTCTGTGGGGCTGCACCTTCGACGCCGTCGTCTCGTCGCTGGCGCGCGCGGCCTTCACCATCCTCGCGCGCATCAAGCTCGTCTTCGGCGCCGGCGGCCAGGACCAGCGGCACGCGCCGCTCTACCGGAGCCTCACGCTCTCCTCGGCCGTCCACCCGTCCGCCGACGCGCACTCCCCGCCGCCGCCGTCGCGCAAGTCCATGTCGATGGAGACGGTGCCGTTCGACGTCGCCGCTGTCGTTGCCCAGAGCGCGAAGGGCAGACGGCGCGGCTTCTTCGAGTACAGCTCGGCGACGCTCGTGCCGCCGGCGGGGACGCTTGGCGCGGCGGCCCTGGCGCCGCGGTACGCCGGGCTGGTGATCTCGATCGAGCGGATGGCGCGGTCGCCGCAGCGCATGGTGGGGCCGGACGAGCGGGACGAGCTGTACGGGATGCTGACAGCGAGCGTGCGCGCGCAGCTCCGGACGCGGCTGCGCGGCGCGGTGGCCGAGGCGGACGCGGGGCTGGCCGGCGAGTGGCGCGCCGCGCTGGGCGGCATCCTGGAGTGGCTGGCGCCCATGGCGCACGCCACGGTGCGGTGGCAGGCGGAGCGCAGCTTCGAGCAGAGGAAGACGACGTCAACGTCATCGACGACGGACATAGCCCGGCTCCCCCCTCGCGGCGGCGGCGGCAACACGTTCCTGCTGCAGACGCTGCAGTTCGCGGACCGGGACAAGGTGGAGGCGGCCGTGGCGGAGCTGCTCGTCGGACTGAACTACGTGTGGCGGTTCGAGAAGGAGATGAGCTGCCGCGCGCTCTTCGCCGTCCACCGCGAGTTCGTGGAGCGCGGCGGCCGCCCCAGCGACTTCGACGGCGCCGACAGCTGCCGAGGCGGACGAGGCCACCACCCCGTCGACGGCGGCGGCAATGGAACAGTAAGCTCGTGCGCCTAGGCCGTCCGATCAGGAACCAACGGCCCTGATCAGGCACCCGTGTGTTTAATCGTTTCTCTTATTTTGTCCGCCCACCCCTCCCCCTAGTTAAAGGATTTTTGTGGTAATTGGGGCCGGATGGGATCTCCTGTTCACCTTCATCTTGATGTGAGTGGTTAATTAGCATGTAATGGCACATAGAAATCAAATATTCTCATATACACTATGATAATTAAGTAAAGTACTACCTTCGATCCATAAAAAGTGTCACAGTTTCGAACTAACCCCAGTTCAAAACTGTGACACGTATTTTGGATCGGATGGAGTAGTGTTTTTTCCATTTTCTTTCTGTGATTGAGAAAAGATGAGATGATAGATGATGGTGGAACCAACATACATGCATCTGTGTCTGATGAACCCCCTCCATCACCACAGACAGCAACCCTACACAACACAGTGCTGCATGCAATTTGATTTTGTGACAATGGCATGGCATGCACCAGTTGAAGTGAGCAAGATGATGATGGCGATGCATCTGTGAGCCCATTGTCCACTGCATGGGAGGCAATGGAGGCAACAGTAAATCCAAGGATGTAGATTTGCTGCCCCTCAACTAGTTGTAATAACATATCTAATCTACCAATCTACTCAAGCACTCACCCTTTCCATCTCATCTCATCTCATCTCATCAGCAACTTTGCTGCTGCTGCTGCTGCTAATTGTTTAATAATCAGGGTGCATGTGGTGGCTGTGAGTGACCACAGGAGGTGAGGTTTGAGATGTAGAATTGGGGGACACATGGGGGTTGAGTCAATCATGATGGAGGATTCCATCCATCCATGCAGCACATGCTTGCCTAGCTAATTCAGCTAGCTGCCCCTGAATCACAGAGACACTTGCAGGAGCCTGCTTGCACTAGATTAATCTGTGTGTGTGTGTGTGTGGCAGTTGAGTTGGAAGAACTATGTATACCTGATGCATGCACCTCTCTGTATTTTACACCAGATATCCCTGTGTTCATACAGTGGAAGATCTCTATCCCTTTTGTTTATTTACAGTACCTGCAGCCAGCTCCCCACAGCTGGTCATTTGGGTGTTCCAACACCTAGCTGCTTGTCCTCATACTGTATTATTATAGGCTCTGAATTTCTGAAATTGTTCCAACTGATAGATATATTTCTTCTTTGCAAAAGAAAGAGAGATCTAAAGCTGACTTGTATGCTCTGTCAAGTCCTAATCACATCTTTCGATCCGCTGAATCGCTCTAAATTTCATTCGTTTTGCACATTCTGCATCCACCTTGCACAGGGGGCTGGGTGTGTGGGATGAAAGCTCCTGGACGTTGATCAGAGAATCATGTCACATGGAGTGTTGCATCTCTGAAAGCACCCTGTGCCTTAAGGGATCAACATGAGCATTTCCCTTTTTGATGCCATGTCATTGTTAATGAGCTGCGAAACACTCATCTTATCTTCCTTGAAAGAGCCCATCCAGGCAGACGGCAGACACATGAAAGAAAAAAGTGATCTTTTTCTGAAAGAATTTAAAAGGAAATACTTCGGTTCGTGCAACTGCTGAAAAATGAAGAACAGCTGCTTTAATCATGTCACAGGGGGATCATGCTGAAAAGAGCAGAGCGCCGGTGGTTACCTGAGGCTTTAATTCAGATATAATAGTAGTAGTGGTTAGTAGTAGCTGCTGCTCTAATCTCATCATCTCCTGTAGTAGTGTACTCCAAAAGCAGATAGACACTCAATCCATGGACCCACCTACCATCTACAAGAAAAGAAAAACATATGGTATATAGTAGCATGATTTTGTAGAGAGCTTTTTTCCAACAACAGAAAATAAATAATTCTGTAGAGTTATAAAGATGGGTGTGCTTACATGCATGATTGGTTATGTATGTGAAAGCAAATCTTTGCCAAGATTTCATTG
Source organism: Thinopyrum elongatum (assembly GCA_011799875.1). Lineage (NCBI taxonomy): Eukaryota > Viridiplantae > Streptophyta > Magnoliopsida > Poales > Poaceae > Thinopyrum > Thinopyrum elongatum. The sequence goes on along the minus strand of CM022301.1, from coordinate 616,080,111 downwards.
GAACAGATAGCAACAAAATTAGTTTACTTGTTTATTTTCATGGTTGCTTGTATATATAGACACGCATTTGTTGCTTGAAACTTGACGCATCTTCTTATTCAGAATAGCGCGGTGCAGATCGCAGAAGAATGTACCAGCAATCAATTGCTTCTACTTTCTCCTCATCCCACTAACCTACCTTGCTCAAGTTGTGAGTAGATATATATAGTTGATGTTCTACCTTTGTAGGTAAAATTAAATAAACAGACAAAGGTGCAACTTGGAGCAATAGACTACAAACAAAATAGATATAGTCACTCATGATTCGTCGGCGAGAGCTTTGACTCGAAAACACTCGACTAGCTACCTCGAGTGCGTCAATCCATGGAAGTGGAGTGAGGGGCCTCCGAATTTCAAAAGAAAAGGAAAGCAGCAGATTTTCTTTCTCAAGAGGAAAGCATGTCATGGCATTTATATGGATCTCATTTTTCTCCTAGTTATTCTCTTTTTCAAAAGAAGAAACAAAGGGAAGTAAAGTCTAGAATTGTGCTCTGAATTCTCCGATCCAATGACGACGGTGGACCCCTAAAGGTGAAGATGCTCGATCGTGTGCGCACAATTGAAATTAGAACATGGCCAGGTGCATGATGGTCTCTCTCCATGGCCTTGCTGCTGGTGGTAATTTAGCAGCATTCATCATCATTTGCAGGGCATTGCCGTAATTAGCTAGTTAATTACTTAATCAATGTAGGAGGCAGTAGATAAGTAGTGGACATATCACACCATGGTTAGCTGCACAAGGAACCAATATGGATTCCAAATGTTCCTGCCCAGGTGGTAATATGGGCGTAAAGTTAGGATCTGATTGGCCGACTAGTGTCCATTTCAGTCTTCAGAGAGCTGATTGATGTGTACCTTAACTTCCTACTTACAGTACCTCATGCTTGGCAAATAATTAGGTATGTAGGTGCATAGAATCTGCTGATGTTCTGGTTAATTATCACAGAAACACCAAGCACATAAAGAAGAAGAATTGATACGGTGCGATCCATGAGTATATGTGCTTATTATTGCTCATATTATATATATACACACTACTGATAAAGTGCATTGTGGGGAACGTACGGCTCAAAGGTTGGTGTGTAGGCTTTATTCGACATTGTCAAAACATTCCATCTCCCTGTGGGTTCTTTATCATGTAACGTTTGTTCGATCAAGGATGGACAAATGTATGTGTTTATATTAACTTTTTGGTTGATTACGCTTAATTTAGGATGTAAATCTCTGTCCAGACACCGAGAGTATGCCTATATATGGAGACGATTCGATGGCATCGCGTACATGCTACGAACTTAGGAGGTGACACGAGGCCATATCCCAGATGTATATTTTGATTGAAGGCTTAAACAACACAAAATATTATTCACTTCTGCTTCGGTACAACCCTCCTAAACATATCAACGGAGGAGATTCACTACCGGAATCGCACCCTATGCCGACGGTCAGGCCCTGACTGGCCGTCGGGACAGGCCTATGCCGACGGCCCCAGTCGGCATAGGGCCGTCGGCAACATATCCGTCGGCGTAGCCAGGAAGGCCGTCGGCATAGAAAGGCCATCGGCATAGGCCCTATCCCGACGGTGTCCGTACATCTATGCCGACGGCCCTGGCCGTCGGCAACGTTATCGCCTAACGGCGGCCGCCGTCAAGTGCTGACCAACGCCTGCTCGCCACGTGCCATGTCTATTCCGACGGCCTAGCCATCGGCATAGTTCCAAACTAAGCCGACGGCTAGGCCGTCGGCATAGACGTGCCACGTGGCGAGCAGGCGTCACCCCTAGGGCAGGGCTATGCCGACGGCCTAGCCGTCGGCCTAGTTTCAAACTAAGCCGACGACTAGGCCGTCGGCATAGCTCTGCCACATGGCAGCAACTGGGCGCTCCTGGAGCAGGTCTATGCCGACGGCCTAGCCGTCGGCTTAGTATGAAACTATGCCGACGGCTAGGCCGTCGGCATAGACCTGCCACATGTCAGCCACTGGGAGCTCACGCCAGCTCTACGCCGACGGCCTAGCCGTCGGCATAGTTTCTGTCTGTTTTTTTTTCCTTTTTTCTGTTTTGTTTCAGCTCAATTCATTTGAATATATACAGCATCACACAACAAATATATGCATCACATAACAGCTGGCCCAGCAGCATCACACAACAAATTCATCATCACACATCATAAGAAGCATCGCAAATCATAAACATATAAGTATCATCACCACCAAGCATATAAGAATCTCACAAACAACAATAAGAAACATCACAAGCATATAAGTATCATCACCACCAAGACCGCCACAATGTGACCCAAAGGCTTAAGCGCCAGGACGTCGAGCACCGCGGAGGTCGTCACTGCCAAGACCGCCGAAGCCCAGGTCGTCACTGCTAGCGGCAGCGCTACCGCCAAGACCGCCTCCACCTCCGTGGATCGGAGTGGTCGGGCTCCGTGACTCGGGAGTGCTGCGAAGACCACCGCCAATGGTAGATCCATCAGTTCCCTGGATGTTGAAAAGACATATTAACGGGATATATGACTGTGTTGAAAGGCATGATATGCTTTGGGTGAATAGATTGGGGATGAACTAACCGGCGAGGGGCCAGCGTTCTGTGCCACAAACTTCTCAAAGGTCAGCAGCCTTGGTTGTGCTGGAGGACATTGTGCTGGTTGCAACTGAGGACACCTGCCGGCCGCCATTTCCTGAAAAGCGTGCTGCATCTGGCGATCCCTCTGCTCATGGTATGCATAAAGCCTCTCGTGCCACGCCATGGTCTCCTGGCGTGTGTACTCCAGGTAGGCCTACGGTATGACATGATGGAACTCATAAAACTACTAAATGCGGAAAATAAAGTGAGCAATGAAGATAAGAGGGAAAATACTTACAGATTGCCGCTCCTGAAAGAGGGACTGTGACTGTGCACTGGTCACTGGCGTGCTCGTGCGCTGGCTCAGGCTCGGGTCAATCCGACGGAGCTGTGTGTAGGAGATAGTAGGAGTGATCACAGCATCGAGAACCGCCTCCCGACCGTGCTCCTTCGGCCCCATGCCCACCACCACCCTATCGTCCAGATCCGCCGCAATGGGGTCAGGTGTGTCAGGATGTAACTTCAGATACCCTTCGGAGTAGGCCTTCTTCCTCCCCGCGGTCTTCTTGCCGTAGTACTTGGGCTCGCTAGGCTTGGGGTCCTTCCGCGTATGGGCGATCTCCCACGCCTGCATGTGTGAGAGTGGCCGCTTCAGTTTCTCCTCCTGCACCACCAAACAGAGGTTAGTCATATATAAGAAAGTGATGGTAAATAGAAGAAGAAGAATGTTTAATGGGGTTAGTCATACATTAACTGCCTTGTGGAGATAGTGGTTTCGATTTCCCTGAGCATGTACTCCCTCCTTCCCTCGGTTAGCCTTGTTTTTGATTCTCATAGCCGCCCAGGATCCAGCCTCATCACACCAAAGATCCACCAATGCCGCCCAGGACTCGTCTTTTCCATAACACCAATTTGGACACACCTACATAATGAAAGCATAATGGCATGTCAACACGAAACGGTGAAATGTACCACAAGGTAATGAAAGCATAATGAAAAATCTTTTATACTTACCGCCAAGAACTCGTCCCTCTCCAAGGTAATGCCCATCCTCCGCGCTTCTTCCTTGGTCATCTTCACACCAAGATAGTCGTGGTAGTATGTCGAGATGGCCACATAGCGCACCTCGTACTGCATCTGGCGGGCCTTCTTCTTGCATTGGCGCAGCACGATCTGGTCCGCTCTGGCCCTGTGCTCCGAAAGAACTCGATAGAATTTCTACAATCATGCATGAAACAAGAATGGAAGAAGCCATGAGTTAAATCATTCATGAAACTAGAATGGACTTGTGCTTCTGAAGAGAACTCACCCAGAAAGTAGTGATCACGGCCTTGGCATGGGTCTCATGGTCCGCGTGGAGGGCCGCTTCCCAGTGGTCCCAGCTCATGGCCAAAACCCAACGGTCCGGGTGCCTGACTGGATCCGGACAGTACAACCCCGGCCAGTATAACTTCAGCAAGACGGTGATGAGGCCGTTGGGAATACGGACCCCTTTAGAATATATCCAGTTGCTGCAAAAGAATGAACTATTAGCATGTGACAAGCAAAATAAATAACAACCGAAATGAGCATGTGACAAGCAAAATAATGAAATTATTATAAAGTGGCACTTACTCTTTCCCCGTGGGCTCAATGAGCCACTTCTGCTCCTCAGTAGCAGGAACCTGCTTTGGTAGCTTTGCGTTACCACGCAGCCACCCCTTATTGTAAACCCCATTCCCGCCACCACCATCATCCCCGCCACCACCCTCCTCCTCGCCTGCCTCCCCCTCCCCAACCTCCTCCTCCTCCTCCTCCTCGTCCTCCTCCTCCTCGCCTGCCTCCTCCTCCACCTCCTCCTCGGCCCCATCCCGAACCTCGTCCTCCTTCTCCTCGTCCTCCTCCTCCTCCTCCTCGCCAGAGGGTACCTCACTAGAGGGGGGTACCTCACTAGAGGAGGGCCTCGAAGACAACACCCCTAAGTCGGTGAGGGTGCGCTCTTTCTGGCCGCGACCCCCTGTAGTGGCTCTCCCCCCACCACCTCGCCCTCTAGGGGCTCTCCCCCCGCCCCCTCCTCCTCTAGGGGCACCTCTCCCTCGACCTCCCTGTGAGGAGTCATCATCAAGTAGCCGGGTGGGAGGATTACGTGCTCGACCACTCCGACTAGGCAGGCCGACGACCTTGCGTAGGAAACCCACGCCGTCGGTCTTCCCCTTGCCCATGTTCCACGAACCTGCATTGAAAAGAGAATAAGCAATTAGTAAATTAATGAAATGAAGGAAAAGGCATGATAATAAACACATTAATAAAAATGCATAAAAAGGCATATTCCTAAACTATAGAAAAAAAAGACTTGAAACGTACATCTGCTAGAACCCATATGAAGCATCACTGTTGTAACCTCTTTCTCGGTCTGTCTCATCATCACTATCAATCATATCATCTTCGTTGTCTGACGGAGGTGGAGGCTCTTCCTCGTCGTCAGCGTCTTCGTTTAACTTTTCTAGCATAAGTATGTCATTTTCATTGACAATGGTCTCACCATCATTCCGTGCATCGTCGTCGTTTGGATCCACATCATCATCACCCAATGGTCTAGCGTCATCGTTTCTAACCACATCATCATCATCAGGTTGCTCTTGATAGAACACTCCCTCGTATGTCATGGGGTTAATGTTGTAGTAATCGTCTTCATTCGGGTCCGGTAGCTTACCATGTGGCGACACCTTGAACACAACTTCCCAACCCTTTAGGTACTCTTTCTGGCATGGGTAAGGCAGATAATATACTTGTGTAGCTTGGGTAGCCGTAATGAAGAGATCGGCTCCGGCATAGATGGTTGATGGTTTAACTTCTACCAAACCAATGGAAGGCGTATGTTTTACCCCCTCCCGCGGATCGAACCATCAGCATTTGAACACAGGCAGACTTAGGGTCTCGCGCCCCTGGCGGAATTTAACCTCGTATATATTTTGTACCCTTCCGTAGTAGTCTACTGAATTTTGACCGGGGGTGTACACTCCGGTATTTATAGTTTTGGGATCGGGCCAGCTGTTCTGGTGCTCCTCTGTATGGAAGCGACACCCATTCACATCATACTTTTTACATGTCATGACGGCAGGGTCAAAACCCATGGAAACCCATCTCAATTCATCATCCATAGATATGTTCAGATCTTTTCCCTACAAGTATAATTGAAATTGCTGCATGCATTAGTTCGGTTAACTAATAAATGTTGAACTAGGTATTTAATAGGGGAGTGTGGAAAATTACTTTCTCCATGAACCAAGCAACACAATTTTTACGTCCAGGGTTTCCATGACGGAGAAGAGTAAGTGCCTCCGCCTCAGTAGGAGGATTCATTCCCGTCCATTCCTCTTGAACGAAATCACTAAAAAAAGAAAAGCGGTGTTAGACCGGGACTAAGTGAACATAGAACATGATGATGTGGAAGACATAAAGGAATGGTGTAGTGGTATTACCTCATCCACACTTCCTCAACTTCCTTAATGTTGTGCAAGATATAGAACATGAGGTCCTCCCACTCTTGTCGTGGCATGTTATAAGATTTCGAGGCCCCAGCCCTCCCACCTTGCGCGTTGAATAGATGGAGCCTGGGTTGATACTTGGGCTCTTCTATATTGTATCGAGTGATGGGGATCGTAGCAGAAATTTAAAAATTTTCTACGCATCACCAAGATCAATCTATGGAGTCATCTAGCAACGAGAGAGAGAGGAGTGCATCTACATACCCTTGTAGATCGCGAGCGGAAGCGTTCAAGAGAACGGGGTTGATGGAGTCCTACTCGTCGTGATCCAAATCACCGATGATCCTAGCGCCGAACGGACGGCACCTCCGCGTTCAACACACGTACGGAGCGGAGACGTCTCCTCCTTCTTGATCCAGCAAGGGGGGAGGAGAAGTTGATGGAGATCCAGCAGCACGACGGCGTGGTGGTGGAAGCAGCGGGATTCCAGCAGGGCTTCGCCAAGCGCTACTGGAGGAGGAAGAGGTGTCACGGGAGGGAGAGGGAGGCGCCAGGGCTTAGGGTGCGGCTGCCCTCCCTCCCCTCCACTATATATAGGGGCTAGGGGGGGGGGGCGCATGCCCCCTTGGAGATCCCATCTAGAGGGGGGGGCGGCGGCCCCTCGGGGGGCAACGGTCCCCTTAGGGTTTCCATCCGGGGGGCATGCGCCCCCTCGGGGGGCAACGGCCCCCTAGGGTTTCCAACCAGGGGGCGCATGCCCCCTCGGGGGGGCAACGGCCCCCTAGGGTTTCCAACCCTAGGCGCTTTGGGCCCTTGGGTGGGGTGCACCAGCCCACCAGGGGCTGGTTCCCACGCCACTTCAGCCCATGGGGCCCTCTGGGATAGGTGGCCCCACCCGGTGGACCCCCGAGACCCTTCCGCTGGTCCCGGTACAATACCGGTGACCCCCGAAACTCTCCCGATGGCCGAAACTGGACTTCCTATATATATATATCTTTACCTCCGGACCATTCCGGAACTCCTCGTGACGTCCGGGATCTCATCCGGGACTCCGAACAATTTTTGGTTAACCGCATACTAATATCTCTACAACTCTAGCGTCACCGAACCTTAAGTGTGTAGACCCTACGGGTTCGGGAGACACATAGACATGACCGAGACAACTCTCCGGTCAATAACCAACAGCGGGATCTGGATACCCATGTTGGCTCCCACATGCTCCACGATAATCTCATCGGATGAACCACGATGTCGAGGATTCAATCAATCCCGTATACAATTCCCTTTGTCTATCGGTACGATACTTGCCCGAGATTCGATCGTCGGTATTCCTATACCTTGTTCAATCTCGTTACCGGCAAGTCTCTTTACTCGTTCGTAACACATCATCCCATGATCAACTCCTTGATCACATTGAGCTCATTATGATGATGTCCTACCGAGTGGGCCCAGAGATACCTCTCCATCACACGGAGTGACAAATCCCAGTCTCGATTCGTGCCAACCCAACAGACACTTTCGGAGATACCCGTAGTGCACCTTTATAGCCACCCAGTTACGTTGTGATGTTTGGCACACCCAAAGCAATCCTACGGTATCCGGGAGTTGCACAATCTCATGGTCTAAGGAAATGATACTTGACATTAGAAAAGCTTTAGCAGACGAACTACACGATCTTGTGCTATGCTTAGGATTGGGTCTTGTCCATCACATCATTCTCCTAATGATGTGATCCCGTTATCAATGACATCCAATGTCCATGGTCAGGAAACCGTAACCATCTATTGATCAACGAGCTAGTCAACTAGAGGCTCACTAGGGACATGTTGTGGTCTATGTATTCACACATGTATTACGATTTCCGGATAACACAATTATAGCATGAACAATAGACAATTATCATGAACAAGGAAATATAATAATAACCATTTTATTATTGCCTCTAGGGCATATTTCCAACAGTCTCCCACTTGCACTAGAGTCAATAATCTAGTTACATTGTGATGAATCGAACACCCATAGAGTTCTGGTGTTGATCATGTTTTGCTCGTGGAAGAGGTTTAGTCAACGGATCTGTGACATTCAGATCCGTATGCACTTTACAAATATCTATGTCTCCATCTTGAACATGTTCACGAATGGAGTTGAAGCGACGCTTGATATGCCTGGTCTTCTTGTGAAACCTGGGCTCCTTGGCAAGGGCAATAGCTCCAGTGTTGTCACAGAAGAGAGTCATTGGGCCCGACGCATTGGGAATAACTCCTAGGTCGGTGATGAACTCCTTCATCCAGACTGCTTCCTGTGCTGCCTCCGAGGCTGCCATGTACTCCGCTTCACATGTAGATCCCGCCACGACGCTTTGCTTGCAACTGCACCAGCTGACTGCCCCACCATTCAAAATATACACGTATCCGGTTTGTGACTTGGAGTCATCCAGATCTGTGTCGAAGCTAGCATCGACGTAACCCTTTACGACGAGCTCTTCATCACCTCCATAAACGAGAAACATATCCTTAGTCCTTTTCAGGTACTTCAGGATGTTCTTGACCGCTGTCCAGTGTTCCATGCCGGGATTACTTTGGTACCTTCCCACCAAACTTACGGCAAGGTTTACATCAGGTCTGGTACACAGCATGGCATACATAATAGACCCTATGGCCGAGGCATAGGGGATGACACTCATCTTTTCTCTATCTTCTGCCGTGGTCGGGCATTGAGCCGTGCTCAATCTCACACCTTGTAATACAGGCAAGAACCCCTTCTTGGACTGATCCATATTGAACTTCTTCAATATCTTGTCAAGGTATGTGCTTTGTGAAAGACCAATGAGGCGTCTCGATCTATCTCTATAGATCTTGATGCCTAATATGTAAGCAGCTTCTCCAAGGTCCTTCATTGAAAAACACTTATTCAAGTAGGCCTTTATGCTTTCCAAGAGTTCTATATCATTTCCCATCAATAGTATGTCATCCACATATAATATGAGAAATGCTACAGAGCTCCCACTCACTTTCTTGTAAACACAGGCTTCTCCATAAGTCTGCGTAAACCCAAACGCTTTGATCATCTCATCAAAGCGAATGTTCCAACTCCGAGATGCTTGCACCAGCCCATAGATTGAGTGTTGGAGCTTGCATACCTTGTCAGCATTCTTAGGATCGACAAAACCTTCTGGCTGCATCATATACAATTCTTCCTTAAGGAAACCATTAAGGAATGCCGTTTTGACGTCCATTTGCCATATCTCATAATCATAGAATGTGGCAATTGCTAACATGATTCGGACGGACTTCAGCTTCGCTACGGGTGAGAAAGTCTCATCGTAGTCAACCCCTTGAACTTGTCGATAAACCTTAGCGACAAGCCGAGCCTTATAGATGGTCACATTACCATCCGCGTCTATCTTCTTCTTAAAGATCCATTTATTTCTATGGCTCGCCGATCATCGGGCAAGTCAGTCAAAGTCCATACTTCGTTTTCATACATGGATCCTATCTCGGATTTCATGGCTTCAAGCCATTTGTCGGAATCCGGGCCCGCCATCGCCTCTTCATAGTTCGAAGGTTCACCATTGTCTAACAACATGATTTCCAGGACAGGGTTACCGTACCACTCTGGTGCGGAACGTGTCCTTGTGGACCTACGAAGTTCAGTAGTAACTTGATCCGAAGTTCCTTGATCATCATGATTAACTTCCTCTCTAGTTGGTGCAGGCACCACAGAAACATTTTCTTGAGCTGCGCTACTCTCCGGTTCAAGAGGCAATACTTCATCAAGTTCTACTTTCCTCCCACTTACTTCTTTCGAGAGAAACTCTTTCTCTAGAAAGGATCCATTCTTGGCAACAAAGATCTTGCCTTCGGATCTGAGGCAGAAGGTATACCCAATAGTTTCCTTAGGGTATCCTATGAAGACGCATTTTTCCGATTTGGGTTCGAGCTTTTCAGGTTGAAGTTTCTTGACATAAGCATCGCATCCCCAAACTTTCAGAAACGACAACTTAGGTTTCTTCCCAAACCACATTCATACGGTGTCATCTCAACGGATTTCGACGGAGCCCTATTTAAAGTGAATGCGGCAGTCTCTATAGCATAACCCCAAAATGATAGCGGTAGATCGGTAAGAGACATCATAGATCGCACCATATCCAATAGAGTGCGATTACGACGTTCGGACACACCATTCCGCTGAGGTGTTCCAGGCGGCGTGAGTTGTGAAACAATTCCACATTTCCTTAAGTGCGTGCCAAATTCGTGACTCAAATATTCTCCCCCACGATCTGATCGTAAGAACTTTATTTTCCTGTCACGTTGATTCTCAACCTCATTCTGAAATTCCTTGAACTTTTCAAAGGTCTCAGACTTGTGTTTCATTAAGTAGACATACCCATATCTACTTAAGTCATCAGTGAGGGTGAGAACATAACGATAACCACCGCGAGCCTCAACGCTCATTGGACCGCATATATCAGTATGTATTATTTCCAATAAGTTGGTTGCTCGCTCCATTGTTCCGGAGAACGGAGTCTTGGTCATTTTGCCCATGAGGCATGGTTCGCACGTGTCAAATGATTCATAATCAAGACACTCCAAAAGTCCATCTGCATGGAGTTTCTTCATGCGTTTGACACCAATGTGACCAAGGCGGCGGTGCCACAAGTATGTGGGACTATCATTATCAACCTTACATCTTTTGGCATTCACACTATGAATATGTGTAACATCACGTTCGAGATTCAATAAGAATAAACCATTGACCAGCGGGGCATGACCATAAAACATGTCTCTCATATAAATAGAACAACCATTATTCTCAGATTTAAATGAGTAGCCATCTCGCATTAAACGAGATCCAGATACAATGTTCATGCTCAAAGCTGGTACTAAATAACAATTATTGAGGTTTAAAACTAATCCCGTAGGTAAATGTAGAGGTAGCGTGCCGACGGCGATCACATCGACCTTGGAACCATTCCCGACGCGCATCGTCACCTCGTCCTTCGCCAGTCTCCGCTTATTCCGCAGCTCCTGTTTTGAGTTACAAATATGAGCAACCGCACTGGTATCAAATACCCAGGAGCTACTACGAGCGCTGGTTAGGTACACATCAATAACATGTATATCACATATACCTTTGGTATTGCCGGCCTTCTTATCCGCTAAGTACTTGGGGCAGTTCCGCTTCCAGTGACCGTTTCCCTTGCAATAAAAGCACTTAGTCTCAGGCTTGGGTCCATGCTTTGGCTTCTTCCCGGCAACTGGCTTACCGGGCGCGGCAACTCCCTTGCCGTCCTTCTTGAAGTTCTTCTTACCCTTGCCTTTCTTGAACTTAGTGGTTTTATTCACCATCAACACTTGATGTTCCTTTTTGATCTCCACCTCCGCCGATTTCAGCATTGAATATACCTCAGGAATGGTCTTTTCCATCCCCTGCATATTGAAGTTCATCACAAAGCTCTTGTAGCTAGGTGGGAGCGACTGAAGGATTCTGTCAACGACCGCATCATCCGGGAGATTAACTCCCAGCTGAGATAAGCGGTTGTGCAACCCAGACATTTTGAGTATGTGCTCGCTGACAGAACTATTCTCCTCCATCTTACAACTGTAGAACTTGTCGGAGACTTCATATCTCTCGACCCGGGCATGAGCTTGGAAAACCATTTTCAGCTCTTGGAACATCTCATATGCTCCGTGCTGCTCAAAACGCTTTTGGAGCCCCGGTTCTAAGCTGTAAAGCATGCCGCACTGAACCAGGGAGTAATCATCACTACGCGACTGCCAGGCTTTCATAACGTCTTGAGTTGCTGGGAAAACAGGTGCATCACCTAGCGGTGCTTCAAGGACATATGCTTTCTTGGCAGCTATGAGGATAATCCTCAGGTTACGGACCCAGTCCGTGTAGTTGCTGCCATCATCTTTCAGCTTGGTTTTCTCTAGGAACGCGTTGAAGTTGAGGGCAACATTAGCGTGGGCCATTTGATCTACAAGACATATTGCAAAGTTTTAGATTATGTTCATGATAATTAAGTTCATCTAATCAAATTATTTAATGAACTCCCACTCAGATAGACATCCCTCTAGTCATCTAAGTTATACATGATCCGAGTCAACTAGGCCGTGTCCGATCATCACGTGAGACGGACTAGTCATCATCGGTGAACATCTTCATGTTGATCGTATCTTCCATACGACTCATGTTCAACCTTTCGGTCTTCCGTGTTCCGAGGCCATGTCTGTACATGCTAGGCTCGTCAATTCAACCTAAGTGTATTGCGTGTGTAAATCTGGCTTACACCCATTGTATTCGAACGTTAGAATCTATCACACCCGATCATCACGTGGTGCTTCGAAACAACGAACCTTCGCAACGGTGCACAGTTAGGGGGAACACTTTCTTGAAATTATTGCGAGGGATCATCTTATTTAAGCTACCGTCGTTCTAAGCAAATAAGATGTAAAACATGATAAACATCACATGCAATCAAATAGTGACATGATATGGCCAATATCATTTTGCTCCTTTTGATCTCCATCTTCGGGGCGCCATGATCATCACCGTCACCGGCATGACACCATGATCTCCATCATCGTGTCTTCATGAAGTTGTCTCGCCAACTATTACTTCTACTACTATGGCTAACAGTTAGCAATAAAGTAAAGTAATTACATGGCGTTTTCATTGACACGCAGGTCATACAATAAATTAAGACAACTCCTATGGCTCCTGCCGGTTGTCATACTCATCGACATGCAAGTCGTGATTCCTATTACAAGAACATGATCAATCTCATACATCACATATATCATTCATCACATCCTTTTGGCCATATCACATCACACGACATATGCTGCAAGAACAAGTTAGACGTCCTCTAATTGTTGTTGCAAGTTTTTTACGTGGCTGCTATAGGTTTCTAGCAAGAACGTTTCTTACCTACGCCAAAACCACAACGTGATATGCCAATTTCTATTTACCTTTCATAAGGACCCTTTTCATCGAATCCAATCCGACTAAAGTGGGAGAGACAGACACCTGCTAGCCACCTTATGTAACTAGTGCATGTCAGTCGGTGGAACCTGTCTCACGTAAGCGTACGTGTAAGGTCGGTCCGGGCCGCTTCATCCCACGATGCCGCCGAATCAAGATAAGACTAGTAACGGCAAGTAAATTGACAAAATCGACGCCCACAACAACTTGTGTTCTACTCGTGCATAGAAACTACGCATAGACCTAGCTAATGATGCCACTGATGGGGATCGTAGCAGAAATTTAAAAAATTTCTACGCATCACCAAGATCAATCTATGGAGTCATCTAGCAACGAGAGAGAGAGGAGTGCATCTACATACCCTTGTAGATCGCGAGCGGAAGCGTTCAAGAGAACGGGGTTGATGGAGTCGTACTCGTCGTGATCCAAATCACCGATGATCCTAGCGCCGAACGGACGGCACCTCCGCGTTCAACACACGTACGGAGCGGAGACGTCTCCTCCTTCTTGATCCAGCAAGGGGGGAGGAGAAGTTGATGGAGATCCAGCAGCACGACGGCGTGGTGGTGGAAGCAGCGGGATTCCAGCAGGGCTTCGCCAAGCCCTACTGGAGGAGGAAGAGGTGTCACGGGTGGGAGAGGGAGGCGCCAGGGCTTAGGGTGCGGCTGCCCTCCCTCCCCTCCACTATATATAGGGGCTAGGGGGGGGGGGCGCATGCCCCCTTGGAGATCCCATCTAGAGGGGGGGGGGCGGCGGCCCCCTTAGGGTTTCCATCCAGGGGCCGCATGCCCCCTCGGGGGGCAACGACCCCCTAGGGTTTCCAACCAGGGGGGCGCATGCCCCCTCGGGGGGGGGGGGGGGGGGGGGGGGCAACGGCCCCCTAGGGTTTCCAACCCTAGGCGCTTTGGGCCCTTGGGTGGGGTGCACCAGCCCACCAGGGGCTGGTTCCCATGCCACTTCAGCCCATGGGGCCCTCCGGGATAGGTGGCCCCACCCGGTGGACCCCCGGGATCCTTCCGCTGGTCCCGGTACAATACCGGTGACCCCAGAAACTCTACCGGTGGCCGAAACTGGACTTCCTATATATATATCTTTACCTCCGGACCATTCCGGAACTCCTTGTGACGTCCGGGATCTCATCCGGGACTCCGAACAATTTTCGGTTAACCGCATACTAATATCTCTACAACTCTAGCGTCACCAAACCTTAAGTGTGTAGACCCTACGGGTTCGGGAGACACATAGACATGACCGAGACAACTCTCCAGTCAATAACCAACAGCGGGATCTGGATACCCATGTTGGCTCCCACATGCTCCACGATAATCTCATCGGATGAACCACGATGTCGAGGATTCAATCAATCCCGTATACAATTCCCTTTGTCTATCGGTACGATACTTGCCCGAGATTCGATCGTCGGTATTCCTATACCTTGTTCAATCTCGTTACCGGCAAGTCTCTTTACTCATCCGTAACACATCATCCCTTGATCAACTCCTTGATCACATTGAGCTCATTATGATGATGTCCTACCGAGTGGGCCCAGAGATACCTCTCCGTCACACGGAGTGACAAATCCCAGTCTTGATTCGTGCCAACCCAACAGACACTTTCGGAGATACCCGTAGTGCACCTTTATAGCCACCCAGTTACGTTGTGATGTTTGGCACACCCAAAGCATTCCTACGGTATCCGGGAGTTGCACAATCTCATGGTCTAAGGAAATGATACTTGACATTAGAAAAGCTTTAGCAGACGAACTACACGATCTTGTGCTATGCTTAGGATTGGGTCTTGTCCATCACATCATTCTCCTAATGATGTGATCCCGTTATCAATGACATCCAATGTCCATGGTCAGGAAACCGTAACCATCTATTGATCAACGAGCTAGTCAACTAGAGGCTCACTAGGGACATGTTGTGGTCTATGTATTCACACATGTATTACGATTTCCGGATAACACAATTATAGCATGAACAATAGACAATTATCATGAACAAGGAAATATAATAATAACCATTTTATTATTGCCTCTAGGGCATATTTCCAACATCGAGGCACCTTGTTATGCAGATGGGGAACGTGGTCTGGATAGTATGATGTCCTGAGGTCTGACACCTCCTCTAGGATAACTGCCTCAGCTATGGAAGCTTCAATCTTAGCTTTGTTTCCACATTTCTGTCGGAGATGCTTGTTCTGTCTCTCAGGGCCGTACTGCCAGCGATTCTGCACAGCCCCCCCCCCAACAATACCTCGTTCGCGAGGTGCAGAATGAGATGTGTCATCGGAGTAAAGAAGCCTGGCGGAAAGATCTTCTCTAGCTTGACTATCAACTCCGGTGCCTTCTTATGCAATTTTTCAATCACCTCTTTACTTACTTCTTTAGCACAGAGCGTGCGGAAGAAATGGCTTAGCTCGGCAAGCACTCGCCAGACATGCTCGGGGACATAGCCTCGAACCATCACCGGCATTATCCGCTCAATCCATACATGGTAGTCATGACTCTTCAGGCCGGTCACTTTGCCCGTTGAAAGATTGACTCCCTTACTTATATTCGATGCATAACCATCGGTGAACTTCAAAATTTGTTTCAGCCAGATAAGTACTTCCTTTTTTTCTGGCGGTTTAAGGACAAAGTCAGCATCTGGCTTGAACCAGTTTTTTCGACCGCCTGTGGGAGGCTTCATGTTCAGACGTGGTCTATCACAAATTCTCTGTTGATCGGCTCTAGCTTTAACGTCATCCTTCGTCTTATCACGAATGTTGAGGATCGTGCGGAAAAGGGACTCTGCCACATTCTTTTCGGTGTGCATCACATCTATGTTGTAAGGAAGTTTGAGGTCCTTGAAATAGGGAAGCTGCGAGAAGGGGGTAATGTGAGTCCAGTTGTGCGTCTCACCATATCCCTCGAAGCCTTTGGCTTTGCCTTTGCCTTTGCCTTTGACTTTAGGCTTGAGAGCTTTTAGCTGAGCAAGAACATCTGCCCCCGAAAATGTTGGAATCTCGGTTACTTCATGAACAACCCGGCCTTTCGTGAAGTTCTTCTTGTCTTCCCTGTCTGGATGGTCTAGAGGGAGGAACTGTCGATGCAGGTCAAAGGCTACATACTTGCCACCCTTACTCAGCCAAATCATTCGCAGAGCCTGCATGCACACTGGGCATGGCATCTTCCCACTTGTACACCATCCGCAGAATAGAGCATAGCCGGGAAAGTCATGCATGCAATAGTGCAACCAAACTTTCATCAAGAAATTTCTCTGCAGATCCCTGTCGTATGTCAACCTCGGAAAGTAACAAGAATGGTGCAAAGCATCCACCAGCGGCTGCATAAACACACCCAATTGCTTTCCCGGGTATTCAGGCCCCGGAATGATGAGCGACAAGAACATGGTCTTCCGTTGCATTAGGGCACCGGGAGGAAGATTGAGCGGAATTACAAACACGGGCCAGCAGCTGTATGGATTGGACGACATACCATATGGATTCAACCCATCACCTGATATGGCTATTCTGACATTCCCAGCCTCGGCTGCTTCCTCGGGGTATTCTTCATCGAACGACTTCCATGCTTCCCCTTCCGATGGATGTACAATTTTTTTTGGATTGTACCTTATACCTTCCTTGTGCCACTTCATCATTTTGGCAGACTCCTTCGTGATGAAAAGGCGCTGCAGTCTTTTTATAAAATCAAGATACCGAAGAACCTTAACGGGGATGGTTAGCTGTTTTTTCTCACCATCCTCACCGACCACCTCAATGTACCGAGACGAACCGCACTTCCTACAGTACTTGTCATCCGCATACTCGTGCCTAAACAAAAGGCAATTCTTCGGGCAAACATCTATTTTCTCATAATCCATAGAGAGTGCCTTCATGATTTTCTTTGTATCGTACATGCTGTTCGACAGTTCATGGCCCTCAGGGAGGCTGTTAGCCCATACTCCCAGGAATGCTTCGAAGCATTTCTGGCTACAGCCATACTCAGCCTTGACTGCAATCAGTTGCGAGATGGCATCTAGCTGAGATATTTTCGCACCCGCATAAAGAGGTTTCTTCGACGAGGCCAAGACCTCCAAGAAGGCCTTTGCGGTTGCCTCCGGCTCCTCCGGTTCATTCTCTGAAGGTGTCGCATTTGCCGTTTCTGCAACAATGACATCATCTAGCATGTCCCTGACCCCGTCGTCCTCATATCCATCGATGCGTTGTCGCATCACCTCCTCTCTACCACGGTCCTGCTCGGCTATGTTTATCGGCGGCATGTCAAAGTTTGGCATATATCCGTGCGTGCGAAGGTGCTCACTCATGTCCGTCTGATTTCTACGGTGACGTCTGGCACATCTCGCACAGGGGCATGGTGGGATAATTCTCATTGGACGACGGAATATCTCCTTCAAATACACATCAGTTTTCGCGATCCACTCTGATGTTACTCGATTCCGACGGATAAAACCACTGTACATCCACTGATTATCTGCCATCCTCTGCTTTTTTGCAAGCCACACAACATAATTAAGGATTCACTTAAATTAGTCACATCAAATTTTCAGTTTCTACCGCGTTGAATCCACCTACATCTCTAATAGGTAAAGATGGGTCCTAATCCCACCCGAGGATGTGTAGATTGAGTACGTTCTCCATTCTACCCCGTTCTGAGACAAAATTTCGGCAGCACCTCCCCGCTGTTCTCCAGATACACGTCTTGGCAAATAGCCGAGAGAATGTGCTCCGGAGAACAATGGGGAGGCGCCGCCGAAATCCTGTCTCGGAACGGGGTAGAACATGGAGAACATACCCAATCTACACATCCTCGGGCTGTCCATGGAAAACGCTGGACAATCCGAAAGAGCTGCGGTGATAAATATGCAATTGAATGCATATTTATCGATGCAACCCTTTCGGACGGGAGACGCCTAGGTTACGCCAGTTGACTTGAGAATGAGATCTAGTGATATGAAAAAATGGAGGAGATGGACTTGTAGCTCACCCTCGGCTGTAGAGGAAGTAGTCGAACAACAGAGGGATGCTCAGGGGGACCAACGCGTCGGACAACGGTCACTCCGATGAAATGCGACACCACAAAGCCTGCAAATTCCATCGCGACAAAAAATTAGAACATCACAACTCATAGAACATCACAATATCATCATCATCTAACAATCATCGAATCATAAAAAAATCATCATCTATCATCATCATCATCATCTAAAAATTATCGAAGCATAAAAAAATATGACATACATTCGTCCATTGATCAATATTTTGCAAACTAACTACATCTAACAAATATGACATACATTCCATCTATCTATGCATTCATCCACCTCAAAACAGTAGCAAACCACTAAAAAAAGAAAGAAAAAATAGCTCACGTAGAGGGCCGGCTGGTCGGGTCGGAGGAGGGGGCCGCCGGCGGTTGGGGGCCGGTGATGAGCAGCAGAAGAAGAAGGGCCGGCTGCTCCAGCCAGCCGGGAAGGGGGCACCGGACCCGTGGCCGGCGTCGAGTCAGCCCTTGCGGGACAGAAGGGGGCGGGCGCGGACAGGGCGGCGCGGGGCGGGGAGGACGGCGGTGCGGCGCGGGGCGGGGAGGACGGCGGCGCACCCGGTGGGTGGGGGAGAAAGGGGAAGAAGAGGAGGATGGAGGGAGGGGAGCGAGGAGCGAAACGGGGGAGGGGAGAGGCGCCACCCATTCTCCCGGCCGCCTCATTCGCCCAGAATGGCCCTAATCTTCCGCCTCGTCTCCCTCCTATCCCATGCTTTCTCTGTTTCTGCGCCCATTCTACTTTCCCACACCTAGACCCTCCCCCCCCGCTACTTTTGCCCCTCCCTACAGTTTTTCCGACCCCACCAGCTAGTTTACAATGTCTGTTTTTGCCTTTAACTTTCTCGAACTTGAATGGTACTTCCCGACCCCTTTACTTCCCATATTCAGCAAGTCCCCTTCCGCCCTATCTCTCTATACTCTGACCCCCGCGCTTCCACCTCCCGTCCCCTCTCCGTCGCTATCGCCCTCCTTTAATCGAAACTGCCCAACCCTGGACCCCACCCAACGACCCATGGCACAACCTACCGCTCATTCCCCGACCCGCCTCCCCCCCCCCATGGCCCGCATCCCATATCAATCTGCCCGGCCCCCACGCGTCTCTCTGTACAGCACCCCTCTCTGTCCAACCCTACCTATGTTTCCTGGAGGCCTATTGCAACCCGCCCTACCTCATTCTCAAGGCGCACCCTCCTCTCTGTCCTTCTAGACACCCCAAAGTATCGTCCGTACCCGTACGCGCTCCTGCTCCCAGTTTTACACCATCCACTAGGCCCCCCCACTATGCTCCTCACACTCCCAGCTGAGCCTCCTCCGGCGGACGAGCCACCGCCCTGGACTCGTCAGCGTAACACTTTACTCCGCGTCGCGCGGCGGCAGGCTCGGGGCGGGCGCGGGTTGGTGCGGCGCGGACGGCGGCGGGCTCGGGGCCGGCGGTGGCGTGCTCAGGCGGGCGGCGGAGGTGGTGGGCGGCGGCGCGGGTGTGGGTCGGGGGGAAGGGGAGATGGGGAATGGGTGGTGGGGGCGAACCACAGCGGAAGGTCAAACCTATGCCGACGGCCTGGCCGTCGGCATAGGCCTGGCCCTTTGCCACATCATCGATCTGTGGCCGTGTGCGCTGACGGCTAAGCCGTCGCATAGATACTTTGCATTTTTATTTTATTATGGCATATGTGTGACTCTCAGCACACTGTAAAAATAGTCCCACCCGTCCCGTCTAACCCTGACACAGACGACCGCCGGATCTAGCTCTTTGACTTCCGCCGGACTAGGTCTGACCGGTGGACCTTTTTCACCTGGTTGTCGTAGCCCAGCCCATAGCTGCACCCCCCAACACCATCCCGGCCCAACCCAACCAAAGATACCCTCCGTGTCGGCCCGACGTGGCCGTTTCCCCCCCCTCCGGGACACGGCGGCAGCCACGCCCGTGAGGTCTACACGGCGGGACGGGGGCCCTGGGGTAGCATGCCACGGAGCATCGCACGCGGCCCTCATACATGGGGGTGGTGGGTGGCATGTCTGAAGAGGCGGCACGCGTCTCCGGGGTGTGCCCCCCTCACGGACGGCGCCGCCGTCGGCACCTGGTGGGGAAACAGACGCGTCGGGTCTACAACGGAGGGGATCTTGCTGTGGGTCTGGCCCGGATGTTGCTCCAAATTGTTCCTATGGGCTGACCTAACACAACCGGTGGAGAGGTCCACTGGTCAAAGCCCGTCCGTGCAAAGTCAAAGGGCTAGATCCCGTGGTCAAACGCTACAGGGTTAGGCGGGACGGGGCCCGGGGGGGGGGGGGGTAGCAATGCCACCGGAGCGTCGCACCGGCCCTCATACATGTGGGTGGTGTGGTGGCATGTCCGAAGAGGCGGCAGGCGTCTCTGGGGTGTGCCCCCCCTCACGGACGGCGCCGCCGCCGGCACCTGGAGGGGGAAACGGACGCGTCGGGTCTACATGGAGGGGATCTTGCTGTGGGTCTGGCCCGGATGTTGCTCCAAAGTGTTCCTATGGGCTGACCTAACACAACCGGGTGGAGAGGTCCACTGGTCAAAGCTTGTCCATGCAAAGTCAAAGGGCTAGATCCCGTGGTCAAACGCTACAGGGTTAGGCGGGACGGGGGGTAGTAATGCCACCGGAGCGTCGCACCGGGCCCTCATACATGCAGGGTGGTGTGGTGGCATGTCCGAAGAGGCGGCACACGTCTCCGGGGTGTGCCCCCCCTCACGGACAGCGCCGCCGCCGGCAGCTGGAGGGGGGAAACGGACGCGTCGGGTCTACACGGAGGGGATCTTGCTGTGGGTCTGGCCCGAATGTTGCTCCAAAGTGTTCCTATGGGCTGACCTTACACAACCGGGTGGAGAGGTCCACTGGTCAAAGCCCGTCCGTGCAAAGTCAAAGGTCTAGATCCCATGGTCAAACGCTACAGGGTTAGGCGGGACGGGGGCCCTAGGGGGGTAGCAATGCCACCGGAGTGTCGCACCGGGCCCTCATACATGCGGGGTGGTGTGGTGGCATGTCCGAAGAGGCGGCACGCGTCTCCGGGGTGTGCCCCCCCTCACGGACGGCGATGACATGGTAGTAGACGTTCTGCGGTAACGATGCGGCGTGAATATTATTAAATACTCGGAGCGCGATAAAATCATGAGTTTTTTACACGACGTGGGAACATGTGCTATAGGACTGATGGTAATTTTTCATTATTTTTGGTGATGGAGAAGTATCTGAACACTTCCCTCTACACGGATTGCTCTCCGCGTGTCTACGACTGTGGCCGGCGGCCTCCGGGGGCTAGCATGCCGCCAAATCTTGCGTAGGCGGCCTCTCACAAGTCGGGAAGTGTTGTGGTGGGTGCAAAAGCCCGGCACGCGTCTCCGAGGTGTGGCCCCCTTCACGGACGGCGCCGCCGCCGGCACCTGGAGGGGGGAAACGGACGCGTCGGGTCTACACGGAGGGGATCTTGCTGTGGGTCTGGCCCGGATGTTGCTCCAAAGTGTTTCTATGGGCTGACCCGTCCGTGCAAAGTCAAAGGGCTAGATCCCGTGGTCAAACGCTACAGGGTTAGGCGGGACGGGGTCCCTGGGGGGTAGCAATGCCACCGGAGCGTCGCATCGGGCCCTCTCCAAGTGACGGCGGCACTGCCTTGCGTTGAGGGGGGGCCACACCGCGGAGCCCCAAGACGGACATCTACGCATGCCTGAACACTTTCATATATGCATCGGGACCCGTGCGATGTTTCGGTGACATAGCTACACCCCGAATCCCCCCACTAACCAGATTCCCTCCGTGTCGACCGTTCCCCCCCCCCCCTCCATGACACGGCGACAATGACGTTTGTAACGGGGGGCAATCGATATACCATCGGGGTATGTTTTTTTAGATAAGGTATAATTATCTTATGGAAAAACAAAAAATAATATAAAGTAAAAATAGAAAAATAAAAGTAAATTAAATATATGCCGACGGCAAGCGGCCTTGCCGCGCACACGGAGGTGCAGTCCCACGGATCAATGATGTGGCATCGCACACAGATCGATGACGTGGCAGAGGGGCATGGGCCAGGCCTATGCCGTAGGCATACCTCTGCCATAGATAGTATAAACTAAAATAAAAAATAAAAATAAATAAACATATGCCGACGGCAAGGCCGTCGGCATAGCTGCGCACACGGAGGTGCAGTCCCACGGATCGATGACGTGGCATCGCACACAGATCGATGACGTGGCAGAGGCCTATGCCGACGGCTATGCCGTAGGCATATCTCTGCCATAGATATGCCGACGGCCGCCGTTACCTCCCGTCGGCGTAGTTTCAACGCCGTCAAACGGTCAGCGCTGACCGGGTAGGTGGGCCCAGGCTATGCCGACGGGCCCCGTAGGCGTATCTCGAGCGGTCCCGACGGCCTCGTCTATGCCGACGGCCCCGTCGGCATAGATAGACATATGCCGACGGCTTTTCTACGCCTACGGCCTGTCCTAGGCCTTCGGGATAGGTCTATCTATGCCGACGGGGGCCGTCGGCATAGACGGGGCCATCGGCGTAAGCTGTTATTCTGGTAGTGATTTCTCCATACACCTTTATAATAAAGGGTAGGATGGTCTTTTTTTAAATATGTCGCCCATCCACCGAAACGTATACGCCGTACGTTCGGGGAGGCACCCACGACTGGGCCAGCCCATTGGTGACTGCTGTAGGGAGCGCGGCCGTTCGCGGGTGCATGCACCTTTTGTTTGCAGATGACGGTCTATTGCTTTTCAAGGCCAATGTGGAGGGGTCAGTTGAAGTGTCAAACCTGTTGGATACATATTGCAGTGCATCAGGTCAGAAAGTAAATCATGATAAATCCTCCATTTTCTTTAGTAAGGGATGCCCAGGCCGGTCAGAGAAGCGGCGAAGAATTCGTTGCATGTCCATAATGAATCTCTCAGTGAGCGGTATCTAGGGATGCCTACTGATGTTGGCCAATCCAAGAATGGGACCTTTAAATATCCGAGAGATCGCGTTTGGGAGAAAATCAAAGGATGGATGGAGAAGCTCCTGTCAGTGGCGGGGAAGGAAGTATTAATCAAATCGGTGGCACAAGCTACTCCCGTATTTTCTATGTCTTGTTTCAGGCTTCCCCGAGGATTGTGTGAGAACATCACTTCAATCATACGCCAGTTCTGGTGGGGCTCTAAGCAAGGGAGAAGAAAACCAAGTTGGGTGGCATGGGACATGATGACGAGATCAAAGCACCTAGGAGGTTTAGGCTTCCGGGACTTAGAGATCTTCAACTTGGCGCTCCTTGCGAGACAAGCGTGGCGCATAATGACCAATGATACGTCCTTGAGTGCCCGAATGCTCAAAGCCATATACTTTCCAGGATGTGATCTACTTGAGGCCGAGCTAGGGTCTCACCCCTCTCAGATTTGGCGGGCGATGTTGGATGGATGTGATATTTTGGCACGGTGAATTATACGCAGAATTGGAGATGGGACAAGCACAGGCATATGGACACATAACTGGATACCTCGGGATAATTTCAAAAGGCCTATTACTTCCCTGATGCCTAATCCATCGACTATGGTTGGCTAGCTAATTGATACCACAACTGCTTCCTGGAACGAGAACTTGATTAGAACAGTTTTCACACGGTTTGATGCGGAGGAGATCCTTAAGATACCTTTGTGTACAAGGATAATATCGGATTTCTGGGCTTGGCATGAGGAAAGCAGGGGCATCTTCACAGTTCGGTCGGCCTACCGAATGACCATGCACACAAAACTTAGTAGAGGAAGTTGGATTGAAGAGGAGGCAGGCACTTCGGCCTCCCAATCAGAAAGCAATCAGTGGACATCTATATGGCACATTAAGGTTCCCTCAAAACTGACAGTTTTTGTGTGGAGTCTGGCACGACAATCTATACCCTATGGGGTTCTGCTAAACCACCGGAATATGGCTACAACCGAGAAATGTATGTTGTGCGGGCTCGCGATACTTGGAGGCACGCCCTACTTTCTTGTCCGATGGCAGGGAGCGTGTGGGCGCTAGCTCCTTATCATATAGTCAAGACCATGAGTGGCCACACCGAGGAAAGTGCAAAGGATTGGTTGTTTGCCCTACATGAAATACTAGCCACTGATGATTTTGTTCGAGTAGTGGTATCACTATGGGTGATCTGGGGAGCAAGGAGAAAGGCCATTCATGAAGATATTTTTCTGCCACCACATACAGTACAAGGTTTTATCAATTCTTACTTATCAGAGTTACAGGTGATCAATGCGAGAGCTCCAGCTGCACCGGCTAGTACTATACCACAGCAAATACCTCACTGGTTTCCACCAGAGGCAGGATGTGCAAAGCTGAATGTGGACGCGGCAGTGTCACGCCGTGGTTTTGGGGCGATTGGAGTGATCTATAGGGACCAGAGAGGTGGCTATATGGGCGCTTCTGCCATTGTTTTCAAATACATCTCGGGCCCAACAACACTTGAAGCACTGGCGGTTAGAGAAGCTATGGATCTAGCGGATGATCTCTATATCCAGAGAATTCATGTGGCATCGGATTGCAAGGTGGTGGTCGACGACATTCAGAAGCGAAATATGGCAAGTTATGGGGCTATAGTTCAAGAGATTATAAGCCATTCTCTTTCTTTTACTTTTTGTAATATCGTTCATGAACGTAGGAGCTCACAATTTAGCGAAGCATGCACTTACCCTGGGAGGTGGCCGCCATGTTTGGTTAGGTCACCCAAGAAATCTTCCTTCCGTCCCTGTAAACATTGTGACGAATTAGTTCAAGAGATTATAAGCCATTCTCTTTCTTTTACTTTTTGTAATATCGTTCATGAACGTAGGAGCTCACAATTTAGCGAAGCATGCACTTACCCTGGGAGGTGGCCGCCATGTTTGGTTAGGTCACCCAAGAAATCTTCCTTCCGTTCCTGTAAACATTGTGACGAATTAATAAAGCTTCGTGGAATTGCCTCAAAAAAATAACCTGTTAGGAATCAAACCGTGGACCTCTTGTACCTAAGAGAGTGGCTCACCGGTTGAGCTGACTAGTGTATGTCACAAATGAGGAGCGTGCAAACTTAAGAACTAACACCAACACATAATCTGGTCACCTTTTCAGTTTTTTCAAACATTTGTTGGAAATTCTGAATAAATAATTAAAAATCAAATAATGTTTGAAAACCCCAAAAAAATGAACAACTTGAACACATCTTGAAATTTTCAATTTTTTTTTCTTAAAAGCATGAACATTTTTCGAAAGCATGAACATTTAAAAAAAATAAAGAGATATGTTAGTTCAAATGTTAAGAACATTTTTCCGAACAACATTTCAAGAAGTTTAAAGAGATATGAGGACTGTGCAAACTTAAGAACTAACATATTGAACAATTTTTTAACGCAACTTGAACACTTGCTTTCTTTTTGGCTTCTTATGTGCCAAATGTAACTTTGTGAACTTTCAGGCCGGTTTTTTCGTGATTTTTAAAATAGGATTTTGTTCTGTTTTTTTATTTTATTTTTTTTACCTATTTGTTCAAATGCGTGACCTTTTTAAAATTTTAAAAATACAATTCGTGATTTTTTTCTCAAATTTGTGAATCTTTTTTAATATCTCAAACTTTTTTGGTGAACATTTTTTGAAAATCTATGAAAGTTTTCAAATCCATGAACATTTTTTTCAACATTGATGTAGTTTTTTCAAATCCACAAACACTTGGGCCAGCCCAACAGGACCGATGCCCTGCCTATCAAGGTGGTAGAAACCAAAAATTCAGTTTATACCATTTAAAAAAAAATTAGGTAAGCAAACGTAAACACCCAAATGTCAACCCAATAAAACAAACCGTTATTTTGGTTAACCGACTGATTCGGCTCGGATTTCAGTTTATACCGAAAGCCTTTTTGTGGCATATATACGTACAAGCAAGAGGGTTGCCGCTTCGCTAGCCACAGAAAAGTACTTTTTTGAACATCAGTACAGACGCAAGCGCTCATACATACGCATATACATTCACCCTTATGAATGCACACACGCACACCCTACCCCTATGAGCACCTCCGAGAG
Source organism: Thinopyrum elongatum (assembly GCA_011799875.1). NCBI lineage: Eukaryota > Viridiplantae > Streptophyta > Magnoliopsida > Poales > Poaceae > Thinopyrum > Thinopyrum elongatum. The sequence goes on along the minus strand of CM022301.1, from coordinate 616,053,957 downwards.
ACTGAGCCAGCATATCATCTTGAGATTTACGAAGTCACCGTAGACGCCTCGTCATCGACGGGAACGTCTCCTCCCATTGAAAGCGCATCGTCGGAAATCCTGAAATAAATTCAGGAATAATGCGAGCACCAGGATTTGAACCCTGGTGGGCTGAGTATATCACTGTCTCTCTAACCATCCAATGGTTCGCAGCCACAGAAAAGTAACAGTAGTTGCCTTTGGGCCTTGCAATTAGCTCTCACGTGGGGAACAAAGCATGCATTGGGCCGTTCGTACCCTACATGGCTGGATACGCGCGACTGAGCCGTTGGTGTTGCGCAACACGCTTGAGGGAGCCTGGTACTGGATGCCTGAACTTTGGTTTTCTTTCGGTTATACTGTTTATTAATAGGGAAACTCTTTCCTTCACCCGACGGATCGCACGTGAGCCATCCGCCGCCTTCTTTATGTGACACGTGTACACGTATCCTTGGCGTCTCTCTTTCTGCAACATCATATGTGTTGCAAAACTGTCTTCCGTAACAACATCCATGTTGCGAAAAAACAAAGAAGCGAAAAAATGAAGACAACAAAAATAACAAATATTTTTGCAACATTGTCTGTGTTGCAATCTGGTTTCCGCAACAACACCCATGTTGCAAAAATAGTGATGAAAAAAAATCTGCAACATCAACTATGTCGGAAAAGATTTCCGCAACATAACCTTTGTTGCAAAGTATTTCTGCAACACTGCCCTTGTTGCAATAATGAGAACGGTGTTGGATGCCGGATAGCTGTACAAATGACAGTTGCCGAGGCGGCGGATCTCCGGCCGACGCGTAGCATGGCCCTTATTAATACGGAACCTGATTCTAATTTGGTTATTATAAAACAAAAATCGGCTTTAACTGCACTAACAATGAAAACCGAAAATTCGCCTTTTTTGGTTTCGGTTTCGGTTCGGCATTTGGTTGGTCAGAGTTTTATGCCCACCCCTAGTCACCTAGTTGGACCCAGGCCTAAGAGTTGTTTTCTAGTTTTTCCACCTTTCTTCTCTTTTTTGTTAATTAATTTGACTCCTTTTTAAACTTTATTATTTTTTTTAACCTGTTCAAATATTGTTTATAATTTTAGAACATATTCTAGAATTTCAAAAAATATTCCCATTTTCGAAAAAAACACCAACTTAAGAAATGTTTGTGTTTCAGAAAAAAAGTTGATAAATGTAAAACAATACGGGTTTGCAATTATTGTTCAATATTTTCATCAATTGTTCGGAATTTGTTAACAATTGTGGAAAGGTGTTCAAGTTTGTAAAATTTTCATACACCATTTGAAATTCCAAAATTGTTGACAACTACAAAGCCTTTAGTCCCAAATAAGTTGAGGTAAGTTAGAGCTGAAACTCATAAAATCTCGTAACTAACTCATGGTTTTGCACATGGATAACAAGTTTTCTCGCACCCATGTCTATGGCTAGTTCTTTCGTGACACTTTAGTCTTTCAGTTCTCTCTTTATGGACTCCTCCCATGTCAAGTTTGGTCTACCTCAACCTCTCTTAACATTATCAGCATACTTTAGTCGTTCGCTATGTACCAGAGCTTCTGGAGGCCTGCGCTGAATATGCCCAAAACATCTCAAACTATGTTGGACAAGCTTCTCTTCAATCGGTTCTACCCCAACTCTATCTCGTATATCATCATTCTGGACTCGGTCCTTCCTTATGTGGCCACACATCCATCTGAACATGCGCATCTTTGCCAGACCTAACTGTTGAACCTGGCGCCTTTCAGTAGACCAACAATCAGCGCCAAATTGTGGACAAATTTCAAGAAATTGACATAAGAAAATGTTCATGTTGATTGTTAATGACAAAAATTGCAAATAACAAAAGCATTCAAAATAGGAAAAAACTTTATGCTCACGGATGCACCCGTCTGGCCTAGTGTGGCACACTCCTCTCAATTGATGGTTTTTTTGGACTATGAATAAATAACCCCAACTTCTTGCTGACACGAACATATGAGGCATCCATGCCAGATTTAAACGATTTCTGACATCGTATGCAAGTTGCGATACGTCCGACCATTTATCAAAATTTGTAGAAAACCAAAAAATTTGGCATGATGCCTTGAATTGGTCATACAAGCCAATGAAAAAAAATTAGGGTCATTTAACCGATGTCGAGAAACAATGTGCTCTCAAACGGAACCTTCTGGCCTACCCGCACACCATACTTTGAACACGGTGTTTTTTTGGACATTCATGAAATGACCTCAACTTTTGCCACTAGGTGGGCATGCACATGGTAGGAATCCATGCCAGGTTTGAAAGAAAAGAGTATTTAAAATCATAATTTAAACTGTTATTCTAATTTTTTCCTGTTTCCGGGTGTGACAAAGGGCAGGCCCAGTTGGGCGGCCTCCTGTGAAATAAGTATTTAAAGTAAAAGATTTGTCAAATTCGTGAACTTTTTTTCAAATCGATGAAAATTTTCAATTCATTAACTAATTTTTGAAATTTGTGAACTTTTTTTTCAAATCGATGAACTTCTTTTAATTCTGTGAATTGTCTTCAAATTCGTAAACTTTTTTCCTCCATGGAGCCTTATGCGCGCGGAAGATAAGTTGGCGCTCACGCCCGCCTTAGTGCGCCGCAGCCTAAGTACCTCGCTCCTTCACTTTAGGTCGACCGCTTGTGATCGTCAGTTTTCGTTTGCTCGCTATATTTTTTCGGTTTCTCTTCTGCTGTTGTTTTGTTACCTAAAAAAACTAGTTGCCGATTTTTAAATTTTAAATAGGTTCATGGATTAAACGAAAGTTCACAAGTTTAAAAAAAAAGTACACGAATTTGACAAATTAGTTCACGAAAATGAAAAAAAGCTCATCGATTTTAAAAAAAAGTTCACGAATTTGACAAAAAAAATTCTTGAATTTGAAAAAAGTTCACGGAATTGAAAAAGTTCATAAATTTGAAAAAATGTTCATGAATTTGATTAAAAAAGTTTCTAAATTTGAAAAAAATTCATCGATTGACAAATAAGTTGACGAATTTGAAGAAAGTTTGCGAAATTGAAAAAAGTTCATTGATTTGAAAAAATGTTCATGAATCTGACAAAAAATACACAAATATATGAAAAGTTCATGAATTTAACAAATAATTTCGCAAATTTTAAGAAAAGTCACGAAATTGAAAATTTTCATCGATTTAAAAAAGGTTTGTGAAATTGAAAAACAATCATTCATTTGAAAAGAAGGTCATGGACTTTTAAAAAAAAAGTTCACTAATTAAAGGAAATGAAAAAGAAAAGAGAAAAAGAAGAAGAATAAAGAAAAATAAACATGAGTAAAACCGAAGAAAAAAAAAGGCCAAAAAAAAGAAAACCAGACTGAGAAGATGCACAACAAGAAGAGAAAAAGAAGTACCTAGGCACAGCAAGGGAGCTGTCACAGTTGGTTACAGGTGAAAGTAAACCAAGAGGTCAGGAGTTTGTATCCTACTTCACACCCCTATTTTTTGTAGGTTAAAAAAAATGGGCCAGGCGGAGGGGGTGTGTGCCGAAGCGGGGCTCAATATTCTTACAAGCATATCACCATATACTCTACATCCATTTATGCATCAATCTCCCCTTTCCTAACCGTATCATCAATAATCAGTACTCCCTCCATTCCCTTATACAAGGCCACAAACTCAAATTACAAGTACCAAGGTGAAATTTAATGACTGCTTTGCAGGCCAATTTTTCTTTTCGTTAACCGGGATCATTAATACGCCTGCATGCATGCAAGGAAAGAATGAGAAGGAAGTAGCACATTGTCATTATGACTACATGCATGCAAGTATTAAACAAGTTGCTAGTACGAGGAAATATCATTAATTTTTGCCTCGATTACTGTTAGTGGCCTTGTATAGATGCAAAATGTATTTTTTATAGTGGCCTTGTATAAGGGAATGGAGGGAGTAATAACATCCAATAAAATGTCAAAACCAAATAACAGATCCATAGTTCCATACAAGAAATGAATAATCTCGGACTCAAACTGCGAGGACCTATTCCGTCGCTCGGTTAAAATGAATGCAAATCTTTCCTGTTTACATATTTCATCTTTAGTTCGTTTCCACTTAGAACATGCCATTTTTGTTTGATGAGATGAGAAAGGGACGAGAAGAACGAAAAACGACCCGTTCCTCTCTGGAGACCGAATTGTGACGCCGTTATGGTTTTGTATGTCAAGTCGATCGTGGAAAAGGAAAAAAAAAAGGTTGATGGATCGACTCAGTGCAGCAATCGCCCAAAGAAGTAGCAGCAATCGATAAAAAAAAAAGGTTGATCAAAAAGGTATATCGAAAAAAGTAAAAAAAAGTTGGTGTAGAAGTAGGTTGGCTGCTTGCTGGACATGCCTACTTGTACTATCCAAGTAAGCGTTAAGTGACATGTCATATATAATTAGGCGTTGCGTTAAGCATCAAGTAGCAGCAATCCCAGTTACTACATGTTACTTGAAGTTCTCTAGTAGAAACAAGGGGTTGCATCACAAATTTGTGATTATAAAATCGACCTGGGCATAATTTTTTCTTGCTTGCAAGCATCACCTTTGACCAAAAACTTGCAAGGAACATTCTGTTGGAGCACCTCAGGGACGAGCGCCGTTTCTTGCTTGGTTTGGTCATCTATAGAGCAAAATATCATTCTATTAGTTAGATATTCATCATGTACTCAAACTCGAAAAACGGAAAAAAGTTACAGTTTGCAACATACATTTTCTTGTCTTGGTATCTCCCTCATATCTCACTTCGATAACACTTTTACGACTAATCTGACATCAAGTCATGATGTAAACGGTGCCCGTTTAAGCCCACTCATTGGTCTAACAGTTCAAGAAAGTCTAATTTTTCCAGGAAAATGAACTATCGGGCTAACTAAACAAGCCATGCGGCGCCTTTTGTCGCGCCATTTACATCCCTAACAGCAAGTACAACTAACTCGTGATCAAAGTATAGCAGATTTTGCTGTACAAACGGAACAAACAACTCTGTCCAGATTTGAGACTCGTGATCTAGTTCATTTAGAATATTCTTCAAAAAATTGCAAGTGTTAAGTGCAGTGTCTGAACTGGTAACAACATTAGATTATTCAAGAGGCACATCACTTTGCTAAACGAAAATTGTATTGACAGAGAAACCATGAATGGAACTATGCTACAACAGAACTAATGAAGCAAAGCAAAGACTACTAATGAGCTGGTTCATTTAGCTAGTTCCCTACGTGCAGATGTATTCTCTTGAGAATAAATACACATGTCAGCTTTAAAAAAAGATACACAGGACACCTTATATTGGATTCAACACCATAAGCGTGTGTTATCCTAAGTGCCTGTAGTTAATATTCATTCATTGTTATCTACAGTTTAGTTGCAACTGAAACATATGTATTTCTAACTATCGGTTTTGAATCGCATTGTAGGTCTGCTATTGAATTTCGTACTGGATAACATGGAAGAACAATGGATCGGCTCATTGTGTACATGGCGGCTCCAGTTGACAATCTAATCTGTTAACACTTGCCTTTTTTTTCCCTCTTAGTTACTGTGAACTACTAGTTCTAAAATAGTATTCCAGTGTGTTTTCTGTTTGTAAATCTGCACCTGAGATAATGCTATTTAAATTATCATTGGCATCTTTGTACTTGTGCTATCCTTGAGATCTCTAATTTTTCAGGCAACCTGTTACACTCAGTGTCAAGGAAATGTGAACGTACCGGTCTCTTCATCATCAGATAGGCATATCATATCACTTCAGGAGCCGCCACGCCATGGGGATCACTGGGCACCCCAACACTGGTTAGATATTGATCCAGTGATGCTAGATCAGAATCTGACTGCAGCGAGCCTGATGCGCAATGCCCAACACCTTTACTTGGCAACACATTGGACGCAGCTGAGGAAACACTAGATGTCGTAGTCAAACCTCGTGGTAATGTTAGTGGAAGAACTGGATTTGGATTCGAAGGCACTGGCAACGGCAGGCGTGTTGGCTGTGAACTTGATGGCAGTGGAACCTGCTGAATTTGATGTGAACTTGATGGGCCCACGGGTGCGAGTATAGTGGCCTGTGAACTTGATGGCAGTGGTGTAACCTGCTGAATTTGATGTGAACTTGATGGCCCGAAGGGTGCGGGTATAGTGGAGTGTGAACTTGGATGCAAGCTTGACAGTGATAGGTTCCCTGGGGAAACTGCATGTGGGCATGACTGTCTTATACTTATTGGAGTCACAGGGGTAGACCATGTCCTTGCAGACATGCTCTCCAGCCTAGTTGGAAGCTGCTGCTGATTTGCAGATGCCATCGACTGCACCTGTGGAGGCAACCTGTTCTGAAGACGAGGAGCAGGTGCATGTGCTAGTTCACTCTGAACTCCAAAGCTTCCCCGTGGCAGAACTGGCGCGAGGCTAAAACTAGTTGATGTTGATCTGACAATGTTGCTTGGTATGGAGAGATGTGGTCTGACCACTTGTGAAGATGGTGATGGTCGATCGACCTGTAACAGTTGGACATGATGTATCAACACTGGTGGTCGAGCAGCTGACGACGACGCAGTTGGTGACTCCACCACTGCAGATCTCGTCCATATATAAGTGAAAAAATGTCAGCATATTCATTTAGATAGAGGACATAAAAAATGATTGCTTGTAGTCAATACTCAATAATACCTTGTTCTCCAAAAGAAGCGAATTTATCCCGAAGATAGCCAGCTACTGACTGGTTGAGGATAACTTTCTCACATAAATTAGCAAGTGTCTTGGTTTGCTGAAGATGAGTGGAATCTTGTTCTTGAAGTAACAAATCGTACTTTTGTTTGAGCTTCTCCATTTCTTGGCTACACTCGGTCCTAAGCTGTGATTTCTGTCCATATATAAGTGGAAAAAAATGAGAAGAAGATGAATCCTGGAACTAGCTAGTGTAAGAAATTCACAACCGAGATGTACATACATGAGCTAGAAGGAATAGCAAACCTTTAATTGGTGGGTTTTGTTAAGCAAGTCAATGTGTAACCGGAATCTGTGCAACTCATTTTTCAGTGGATCATCACCAACTGGTGGATGATTAAACATCATTGGTGGCACCGGAAAGAGTTCTGCTGAAGAACCCGGTGCAGCCTCGGGTTGATTACTTGGTGGTTGACACTGATCAGGGTGTGCTCTTTCAAGCAGAATACTGGACGGTGGAACCGATGGATGCATTGCAGATGGCAAACACTGAGATGATGGTACACGAGAAAGGCTTGCTTGTTCTGCATCTCTTTGTGAAAGCCCAGTTGGTACCGTACTTGGTTGTGCAGACTGAATTATCAGATCTGTTTGAGTATAAGCTTCCCTGGATGCTGGTGGATGCATTTCAGGTTGCAAAGTCTGAGATGATGTTGTTGAAAATTGTCGGATGTGCGGTCTACCCCCTAATTCCTCTGCGCTTATCCGTGGTGCCGCTCACAATTCGCATATTTGAGGCTAGGGGGTAGGGACCTTCTTATACTGTCTTTCCAAAGAGTCCACCTCTTATACAGATAAGATTCCTAGTCTTTTCAACTAGTTTTCCGGGATAGACTCCAGACGAAATTACCAACCACGATCAAATTTGTCTGTTAACGGATTCTACCCGTCGTGTCCCCGGAGCACGCGCTTGTGAGCAACGCGTCATAATAGAGTGTAAATTCCTCTAATTATGTAGATCAACATTAGGGCTGTAATCTAACTTTATGATCTAGCTCCTTCCGATTATCAGTTTACCCGGGTAGTCTTTGCAATATAAATAGTATATTGTATTTCACTGATAATCGACCAGCTTCCTTAAGCATACAACTTAAGTATGTTCCAACAAGTAATAATTCCTTGATAATCATGTAAAGTAATTTCATGCATAAATACATATATATAATTCCATAATGAGGTATTCCGAATATTAGCAATTCCTAGTAATTTGAATATAGTTGTAGGACACATAATTCCAACATCTCCCACTTGTCCAAAATGATCATTCAAATATTCGTAAACCCATAGCCTTAACATGCTTACCAAATACCTCCTGACTAAGAGGCTTAGTCAAGGGATCAGCAATCATATTAACACTATGTTGAAAACCCACAAAAGATATATGAATATATATGGTGATACTTCCCTTCAATATGTTTCCTTGTTGTGACAGTTAAGATCAATAGAGACCTTAGTTTCCACCTAATTATTTCAGCATAGCTGTCCTCGGCGCCTCGAGTAATAATTCCTCGAGTGTAATTTCACCTTTATAGGCACCTTGAGTATTTTGTTTCCTCAAGTGAATTCTGCATCGATTATTTCCATCACATATATCCATCCATAATATGAATAATTCCACATTGAGTCAAAATATATGATAACCATGTTGAATAAATTTTCAAAACCACATAAATATCAAATCCAATCAATAAATGAAGTTCCATCAGTAAACATGTTTCAAATGAAATTCCTGACTTCGGTCAGTGAACCTGCACCAAATTAGTACTAAAAACAATAATTGAAAAATGCGTACCTAGACTTGTTTCTCATCTCGTGGATACAGTAATAGCTTCCTCAGTGTGTTTACCTTTAATATAAATTCTAGAACAAGTGACAGGTTGTGATGCACTTTCCACAATCTTATATGATGTGTGATATTCCCTTAGCTGCTCTTCTTTCCTTCCATTGCTTGAATGCAACATAAATTCCGGAAGCTAAGGTATGCTTTATAACGAAGATACAGTAAATTTAAACATCATTATTATCCACTTGTCCTCAGGAGTTCAAACATAATTCCTCACCGAGTTTGGTTCTAGATACTTTAATAAGTTTGCAATTTTCCATATGAAACATTTCAAAAATATTCCCTATGTAGTTCCACTCCCAAAAAAGAAGCTTCAAACATTCCTTTCATATGAAAGTTAGAACATGGCCAAGCTTTCACTTCCATCAATGTGACTTTATCATTGCAAACAGCAAGAACAATGTAACATAAATACTAATGCAATTTTCGCTTACCTTTTTACATGGTCACCTCACTCCATTTATAAGACCATATGACCTGATATTCCATTGATGTGAAGCTTGTTATAAGACCATACATTAATATATTGAATTTGCAAACCATGTCTTTATTCCCTCTTTTCCTAAATTCCAGAGAAAGAACTTCCACAAAGTATATTTCCCTTTGTGTAAAGAATTGAATAACAAGAGTGACATTATAATTAATATTCCAGTGAGCCAAAAAAAATTCCTTTAAAAAAAACACTTACAAATAATGGGCAAGCGGTTGTTTGGTATGATAATAAATTCCCAAACTTTATTTCCTCATTGGACTTGTTTCTTCCCGCATTTCTTCCACCCATAGTTGACATTGATGGAAAATTTAAGCTTTCTTAAGAGACTTTAGTTATTCCTCGAAAAATATTCAGAGTGACTTCCCCCAACAACACAAGATTATTATCCAAAAATGATATTCCAAGTCATTCCCTCCCACTTATCCTAAGCATATTGGTGTTAGGAGTTTCACTTTTATTTTCCATTGGGGTAAAGATTATATTATAATATGATTGCCGATAATTCCACCATTATCCATAAAAGTATTGTGCTCCCACTTTCCACCAGTTATTCCTTTTCCATATCAAAGACATTCCCTTGATCCACTAGAATAACAATTAACAAATTCCTGGTGTGTGCTTTGTGGTAATTGTAAATTTCCCTCCAAAATGAAATACTTCCTTCCAGTCCACAAACCATAAGGAGTGACTGTGCTAGGTGGAAAAAAGGTGACACAACATGTAATGCTTCTTCCGAAGAAAAAAGAACAAGGGACTATCAAAGATATTCAATTCCTCCACTCAATTTTGAAGTATACGGTATATCCCAATGATGAATGTAGTTCCATGCTCTTTACATATTAAATTGATATATTCCTGAAGTGTACTTCCCCCACCAATCAGTTGTTAAGACTTTGATATTAATCAACTGATTTTCCACTTCAGTACAACATGTGAACAACACACTAAAACTTTCTGACAAAAGTATATATAAAAAAAATGATGTGAAGCTTTTTATCTCCTTCCACCTTAAAAAAAAGGCGTGCAAGTCAAATACCCATTATATATGTGCTTCAGAAAACCAATTCCTCCCACTAAAGTTTTGAATTCCGGAACTTGTATGCCACTCGATTCTGTTCCATGATGTGTGACCAAGTCTTCCATGACAAAAGTAATAAATTCCAAGCATGTGTTCAAATTATCAGCATTCCTCTGTGTGGAGTTATCTTCCCCAAATAACAGTTTGGGTTTCTAATTTCCAATGGACCACCAAGAAAGAATAGAGCATTGTGTGAAATTCTATAATGCACTAATTTTATCATTGAGCAATATTTCCACTCTTCCTTTTCCAAATAGTTTTTCATAAACAATGGGTTCCAAGTTAAAATCATAAATTTAATCCCTTCACATTGAAGTTGCATATAGAGTGCCCTATAAGAGTAATATTTTTCCTCCACCCAGGAGTTTCATGGCAAAATTTCCAATTCCAAAGTGTATAACATTTAGCAGCAATGACAAACCACACAAACATATATATATTTCCTTTGGAACTGTTAGTAGTCAATAAAATTGCTATCGTATTCCAGCAATATAAGGCATAGAAGTAAAACCAACAAACCAGCTATTTGAAACTAGTGACATATACATATTCAATGCAAACATTAACAATGGCCATACCATTCAGTGAGAGAAATTTTCCTTTTCCATGGAGTGGTTCTCATCTTCCTCCACAAATAAGTGATGCTCATAATAGACACTTCTTTGAATTCCTTCCCATGCAAGTTTAGTATAATAGGGTATCCATCAACAATACTTTTCCTCCACAATGGAGTTTGAGGGCATAATTTCCAATTCCAAGTTTATTAACTTAGGATTTCCTTGGAATTGTTTGCATGGAAGTATATGATATATAACCAGAATGTCCAACACAGCTATTCTGGAAAAAAAATAGTGGTAAATGAAAAATTCCGTGCATACAAATTAAAGACATACCTTCCTCTTTGCCAATTGCATTGATAAAATATTATATCTTCCTCTACGTGGTGCAACCAGTAATATTTGGTTAGACCCTCGGAGAGTTTCTATCTTCCAATTGTATACCGAGCGAAGACAGATGCTGAATGTACGAAGATTGTTCCCTTGCGATTTCCGTCCCAGATCAGGGTGCGCACAAGTATCAAGACAGCCAAGAAATTCCAGCCTTCCTCGTTACAATCTGATCCTTATAGATAAATAATGTAGACATGGACTTCAGCATGTAGATGCGTATGCTAAGAATAAATTCCTTGCTTTCCTTATGCAAGATAGACTAGTAGAACAGGTAGTACTGTATATAAACAACAGCAACAAAGCTTCCTTGATCTGCAGTGGGGAGAGATTTCCTGCACCTTCTTTGGTGCTTGTGTCCTTCCTAATCAATTTTGATTGGCCCGCCTGCATCTTGTCTCACCGGCTTCTTGATTATGAACAGCAGCAGCAGGCGTGGGCAAGCCATGCAGCTTCCGTCTTCCCCGAGCAGCTAGCTCGCTCGGCAGAAGGCGTCGGTTCCTCGCGAGTTCGACGAACGACGAGGTGCAGCGAGAAAACGCCGATCCGACAATGTTGACGCCTCGACGGCACGTCGGGGCTTAGATGGACCGATTTGTAGCAAGGTATATGGAGGAAGCGCAGTACAGATTGATCTAGTTTGATTCCCAATTCCTCATGCACAACATGCAAGTAGTACAACAGCAGCTTAATTGATTTGCTCGGTCCGCACGTACATTAAAGAAGCAAGAAGAGGCTTGGATTTCATCACGTGAACCTACTGTTTGTCCACTCCACGATCGCGTGCGTGTCAGAGATCAACCGAGCCAGAGAGTGTCTTCCTCGATCCATCGATCGTGTTAAAAGCGATTGATTAAACTATTTTGTCCTCCAGAGCAGATCACGTATAGCCTCGCGAAAAAGGCTCCAACAACTCCGTGCTTGATGCATGCGGGGGGTACCATATAATACGCATCGATCTACGCACATCAGTCAGGCAAATCAACAGGGCTCTGAAGTAGAGTACCAGGAGGAAGGCGGACCGCGCAGAGTTGCAGGGCGATGGGGTAGATCGATCTCACCAGCGACGTCCGAGTATTCCAAGGCAGCCAGCGGTAGAGGCAGAGTTTGCAGCGGATCGAATCGAAGATAGCGTGGAGTTGTCCGGCGATTAGGGTTAGGAGACCGCGATCGAACCTGGCTCTGATACCAATGTTGAAAATTGTCGGATGTGCGGTCTACCCGTGGTGCCGCTCACAATTCGCATATTTGAGGCTAGGGGGTAGGGACCTTCTTATACTGTCTTTCCAAAGAGTCCACCTCTTATACAGATAAGATTCCTAGTCTTTTCAACTAGTTTTCCGGGATAGACTCCAGACCAAATTACCAACCACGATCAAATTTGTCTGTTAACGGATTCTACCCGTCGTGTCCCCGGAGCACGCGCTTGTGAGCAACGCGTCATAATAGAGTGTAAATTCCTCTAATTATTTAGATCAACATTAGGGTTGTAATCTAACTATATGATCTAGCTCCTTCCGATTATCAGTGTACCCGAGTAGTCTTTGCAATATAAATAGTATATTGTATTTCACTGATAATCGACCAGCTTCCTTAAGCATACAACTTAAGTATGTTCCAACAAGTAATAATTCCTTGATAATCATGTAAAGTAATTCCATGCATAAATACATATATATAATTCCATAATGAGGTATTCCGAATATTAGCAATTCCTAGTAATTTGAATATAGTTGCAGGACACATAATTCCAACAGATGTTGTACCAGAATGCTCTACTTGTTCTGCCCCTCTTTGCAGAGGCTGTGCTGGTGCTACAATTGGTTGGGCCGACTGCATTACAAGATTTGCCTCAGCTTCAACTTCATTAGACATTTGCAAGCAAGCCTCGCTGGGCACATGAGCCACAGTCTGTGGTTCTAAGTAAGGTGGATCTGCCTGAGTATTGTCCCCAGTGCCGGTGTTAACTTCCATTTCAGCATCCCGTAAATGTTGTTCAGTCTCTTCTGGTAATGGTTCTGAACCCACACCACTCTGTTGCTCAACATCTTCATTCCTTCTATGGTCACCACTTGAAGTCTGAGCTGGTGTTCTATCAGAACAGTCTACTTGTTCTGCCTCAATTTGCAGAAGTTGTGCTAGTGCTACAACTGGTTGGGCTGACTACATTACAAGATTTGCCTCAGCTTCAACTTCCTTAGACATTTGCAAGCAAGCCTGGCTGGGCACAAGAGCCACAGTCTGTGGTTCTAAGTAAGGTGGATCTGCCTGACTATTGCCCTCATTTCCGGTGTTAACTTCCATTTCAGCATCTCCTAAATGTTGGTCGGTCTCTCCCGGTAATGGTTGCGAACCCACACCACTCTGTCGCTCAACATGTTCAGTCCATCTATGGTCACCACTTGAAGATTCCTGATGTACGTTACAGGTACATATGATTAGTATCATAATGGATACTTATAAAAAAATGGTCAAAAGGAATACTAGTGCAACCATAATGCAATGATGCACCCTGGATTAGAGCATGAAGACCATGTACTCAGCACTGACTCAAATGGAAAGACAAGTGCTGCATCAACTGTGTTGTGATGTTGTCCACTATTTGGAAGTGCGTTTAAGTAAATGGGTACACAGTGTCACAGAAGCTCATAGATGAGAGCCTACTAAACATTTCTTTTCCTTTCGCTGTATTACAAATAACTTAAAAGAGTAATCGACAAACCATAAAACATGACAGAGTATGAACGGCAACATGCTACATACAGTTTTCTACGACTAGTGTACTGTACAGCCCATGATGAGCAAGTAACTATGTTCACATTACTACGTGGAAAGAGCAAAAACGACACAACCTAGATGAGCCTAATAACATCTCTTTTCCTTTTCGCTATATCACAAAGGAAACTTATATAAAAAATGTACAATCCATAAAACATGACATGAAACTTGAACCAAAGCTACAATGTGTTGTAACAAGTTGACTGCAAATTATGTTGGAAGTTTCAGTAAAAAAAGTTAAGCTGACAGTTCTGACATGGATTAAGCTTATAAAATCAGAATGCCACCACTCCAAAGAACTAGTAAGTATAAGACCTGATTATTCCATGCCATGTCTCCAAACATCCCACTGGCAGCTTCCATGTCTTCAAACATCCCACCAGCAGCTTCCGCCGACCCAGAATCTTCAGTTTCAGCAGACATTGCTGCCGTTGGCTTCTCCATTTCTGGCTGCACACACCCAATCTTGAGTTCTGTTGACGCGGCATCTCCAGCTTCAGCAAACATTGCTGCTGATGACTTGTCTTTTCTTGGCCTCCCAGGCCTTCTCTTGATTCCCGTTGACGCGGCACCTCCAGCTTCAGCAGACATTGTTACTGCTGACTTGTCTTTCCTTGGCCTCCCGCGCCTTCCCTTGATTCCCGTTGACGCGGCACCTCCAGCTTCAGCAGACATTGCTGCTGCTGACTTTCTTTTCTTGGCCTCCCGCGCCTACTCTTGATTCCCGTTGACGCGGTACCTCCAGCTTCAGCAGACATTGGTGCTGCTGGCTTGTCCTTTCTCCCGCGCCCTCTCTTGATTCCAGTTTTAGGAGCGGGCATTGCTGCTGGCGGTGTCTCCTTTGTTTGCCTCGCAAGCAGTCTCTTGGTTCTCATCGACGCATCATCACCAGACATTGTTGCTGGTGGTGGCTTCACTGTTAGCACTGGGCTACTATGCCCGGTTTGAGTTTCCGCTGTCTCGATCCTCCTTGCTGGAGTCGGATCAGGAGAGTTTGCTGCTTGTAATGGTTGCTGGTCCTGTCTCGGCCTCCCACGCAGTCTCTTGATAACGGTTGTTGACGGTGACGGCGTGGCTGGAGTTGCTTCAGAATCTGGCCGTTTGACCTTCCTCGGCCTCCCAAGCGGGTTTCGCGGCAGCTTCTTCTTGAATGGCCTCACAAGCTTCTTCTTTGTCTTGATCCCCGACGAAACACCTCCGAGGACTAATCCGGCGATGGCGGCGCGGCCGGAGGTGCCTCCCGGGTCGGTGAGCGAATCCGTAATCATCTGCATTGGAGATTAGATGCAGCCGTCCATGAGATGGAAAAGAAAAAGGGGGAGGCTGGGTAGGAGGAAGTGGGGAGAGAAGAAATTAGCTTACCTTGGTGTAGGTCGGGTGTTGGGGGCGGCGCCGGCGAAGGAGAGGCGACCCACAAAGCCTCAAGCCTCCTTCCTTACTCCTGCTTCCGTTTTGGGTGGGGTGGGGTGCGGATTTTTGGATCCGGACGGCAGCTGGTTTAATTTTAGGGGCAAGGCCTAGTTTATATTCATCAAGATCCACAACTTGTGGGATACACAGGGCAGGTTAAGCGGTTCTCACCTCACGAATCCTGGACACACAAGAGTTCATCAGCCACAGCAAAGCATTCATCAGATTTTTTATTCCTCCCAGTGGTAAGTAGCACATCCATACATCTCCCTGATTGCACATGCACACAGACTGAACCAGGAAAAAAAAGAACTTTGGGACGCGGCAGATGCATAGATGAAGAAAAGCAGAAGAAGAAGAAGAAGAAGAAGACGAAGAAGAAGGGAGGGTGAAGGTCCTGTTCTTGGGGAGGAGATGGTGGTGAAGAAGGAAGAATCCCAAACTGCACACAAGCAGGCATCAGATGCAGACCCAGAAGAAGAAGAAAAGCCGGCCAAAATGTTGGTTGGCTGATGATGCTCATGTTCAAATCGGAGAGATGGAGGGGAAGGATACCTTCCATGCCTGCCGTCGGCGCCTCTCCTCTCTACCGGCGGAGAAAGAGCCCTTCCTTCCTTTGGCTGCCCCGGTCACTGGCCGCTGTGCCTCAACCTACCTACCTACAGAGACGCGAGATGAGCCGGGGTCAGAGTTAGATAGAGAGAAGAGAGAGGGGGGGGGGGGGGAAGAAGACCAAGACTAGTAGAAAACAGGGCTTTGGTCCAGGCCTGGCCAGCCCATTAGTCTCGGTTCAGTGACGAACCGGGACCCATGGGGCCATATGTCCCGGTTCGTGCGCCCAGGGGGCCGGCCGGGCCTCGTGGGGCATTGGTCCTAGTTCGTCTGGACCCTTTGGTCCCGGTTCCAGACACGAACCTAGACCAATGGGCCTCGCTCCTGGCCCACATCCATTGGTCCCGGTTCATGGCTGGAACCTGGACCAAAGGAGGTCCTTTAGTCCCGGTTCCAGCCACCAACCGGGACCAATGAGGTGCCTATATATACCCCCTCGCCCGCAAGCAGAGCACTCCACTGCTCTGTTTTTTCTGGCCGGCTAGGGGAGGGCTTTGTGGTGCTCTAGCTCACCTCCTATGCACATGAGGTGTTCGATGAAATGCCCGAGCCACACTACTTAAGCTTTCTTCTCTACAAGCTCGACCTCCAAGCTCCATTTTCCTCAAGATTTGTCTAGGTTTAGCGGTCCGTCACGTCCCGTCCCCGTCTTCACCGCCATCGATTGCCCACGCCGATCTCGTCGCCGGCACCACCGTGGTGAGCCTCTTGTTCTTATCTTCTTTCTAAAAGAGAAAAATTCTTACTTGTATGATTTAGATAGATACTTGTATAATTTTCTTACTTTTATTATTGTTTGTTATTATATAGTGCGATGGTTTTGGTATCCGCCCCCGTCGGCCCTCGTCGTGTCTATGATTCGGATGTGGTATATATTATATTTTATAACTATTTGGTTCATTTATTGTTTATGACAATTATGCCGACCAACGTGACATAGATTTTTTTATCTAGGAGGTATGTGAACCGGAAATTCCAACCGACCCTATTGTCGAGAGGTTAAATTTAGTTGAAGAAGAAAACAATTACTTGAAGGAAAAATTTGAAAAAAAATTGAGGAGGAGAGATGATATTGGAGTTGCATGTTGCGGATGTCGTCGATGATCACAAGATCAAGATGGATGCAATGCGCTTCAAGATTAGAAAGTATAGAAAATATGCCATTCATACCGAGGCTTGGTGTCATTATGCCGTTGGATCAATTGTTACCTTGGTTGCGATTATGATCGCATTTGTTGTTGCATTGAAATGTTTTACATAGTTTTAATGTATGGTTTAATTAGATGCTCTGGAGAGCTATATGTTGTTCAATGAGAACTATGTATGTACTTTGGTTTTAATGTGATGATAAACTTCTATTAATTTGGTCACTTATCTATTCATGATGTTCTGTAATGGTTTTTGACACACTTAATTATATATAATGCATGCAGATGAACCGGCAATGGATGTACGGTGACAGACGCACCTCCGAGTACATTAAGGGCGTGCATAATTTTCTCGAAGTGGCTGAGGCAAACAAGCAGAATGGTTTTATGTGTTGTCCATGCCCTATATGCGGAAATACGAAGTCTTACTCTGACCGGAAAATCCTTCACACCCACCTGCTTTATAAGGGTTTCATGCCACACTATAATGTTTGGACCAAGCACGGAGAAAGAGGGGTTATGATGGAAGACAACAAAGAAGAAGAGGATGATGACAACTATGTGCCCCCTGAATACGGTGATGCTGCAACGGGGGAAGCTGAAGATCAAGAGGAACCAGACAATGTGCCCGATGATGATCTCCGCCGGGTCATTGTTGATGCAAAGAGACAGTGCGAAAGTGAAAAGGAGAAGCTGAAGTTCGATCGCATGTTAGACGATCACCAAAAAGGGTTGTACCCCAATTGCGAAGATGGCAACACAAAGCTCGGTACCGTACTGGAATTGCTGCAGTGGAAGGCAGAGAATGCTATTCCTGACAAAGGATTTGAGAAGCTACTGAAAATATTGAAGAAGAAGCTTCCAAAGGATAACGAATTGCCCGACAGTACGTACGCAACAAAGAAGGTCGTATGCCCTCTATGATTGGAGGTGCAGAAGATACATGCATGCCCTAATGACTGCATCCTGTACCGCGGTGCGTACGAGGATTTGAACGCATGCCCGGTATGCGGTGCATTGCGGTATAAGATCAGACGAGATGACCCTGGTGATGTTGACGGCGAGCCCCCCAGGAAGAGGGTTCCTGCGAAGGTGATGTGGTATGCTCCTATAATACCACGGTTGAAACATCTGTTCAGAAACAAAGAGCATGCCAAGTTGATGCGCTGGCACAGAGAGGACCGTAAGAAAGACGGGAAGTTAAGAGCACCCGCTGACGGGTCGCAGTGGAGAAAAATCGAGAGAAAGTACTGGGAGGAGTTTGCAGGTGACGCAAGGAACGTATAGTTTGGTTTAAGCGCGGATGGCATTAATCCTTTTGGGGAGCAGAGTAGCAATCACAGCACCTGGCCCGTGACTCTATGTATCTACAACCTTCCTCCTTGGCTGTGCATGAAGCGGAAGTTCATTATGATGCCAGTACTCATCCAAGGCCCTAAGCAACCCGGCAACGACATTGATGTGTACCTAAGGCCATTAGTTGAAGAACTTTTACAGCTGTGGAATGGAAACAGTGTACGTGTGTGGGATGAGCACAGATAGGAGGAATTTGACCTGCATGCGTTGCTGTTTGTAACCATCAATGATTGGCCTGCTCTCAGTAACCTTTCAGGACAGGCAAACAAGGGATACCACGCATGCACGCACTGTTTAGCTGACACCGAAAGTATATACCTGGACAAATGCAGGAAGAATGTGTACCTGGGGCATCGTCGATTTCTTTCAACCAACCATCAATGTCGAAAGAAAGGCAAGCATTTCAAAGGCGAGGCAGATCACCGGAAGAAGCCCGCCATGCGTACCGGTTATCACGTACTTGCTATGATCAATGATTTACACGTAATCTTTGGAAAGGGTCCCGGCGGACTATCTGTTCCGAATGACGCTGAGGGATGCGCACCCATGTGGAAGAAGAAATCTATATTTTGGGACCTACCCTACTGGAAAGACCTAGAGGTCCGCTCTTCAATCGACATGATGCACATGACAAAGAACCTTTGCGTGAACCTGCTAGGCTTCTTGGGCGTGTATGGGAAGACAAAAGATACACCGGAGGCACGAGAGGACCTGCAACATTTGCACGAAAAAGACGGCATGCCTCCAAAGCAGTATGAGGTCCTGCCAGCTATGCTCTTACCAAAGAAGAGAAGGAAATCTTCTTTGAATGCCTGCTCAGTATGAAGGTCCCGTCTGGCTTCTCGTCGAATATAAAGGGAATAATAAATATGGCAGAGAAAAAGTTCCAGAACCTAAAGTCTCATGACTGCCACGTGATTATGACGCAACTGCTTCCGGTTTCATTAAGGGGGCTTCTACCGGAAAACGTTCGATTAGCCATTGTGAAGCTATGTGCATTCCTCAATGCAATCTCTCAGAAGGTGATCGATCCAGAAATCCTACCAAGGCTAAGGAGTGATGTGGCGCAATGTCTTGTCAGTTTCGAGCTGGTGTTCCCACCATCCTTCTTCAATATCATGACGCACGTCCTAGTTCATCTAGTCGACGAGATTGTCATTCTGGGCCCTGTATTTCTACACAATATGTTCCCCTTTGAGAGGTTCATGGGAGTCCTAAAGAAATATGTCCGTAACCGCGCTAGGCCAGAAGGAAGCATCTCCATGGGCCATCAAACAGAGGATGTCATTGGGTTTTGTGTTGACTTCATTCCTGGCCTTAAGAAGATTGGTCTCCCTCAATCGCGGTATGAGGGGAGACTGACTGGAAAAGACACGCTAGGAGGGGACTCAATAATATGTAGGGACGGGCATTCTTGGTCTCAAGCACACTACACAGTTCTACAGAACTCTACCTTGGTGACCCCGTATGTTGATGAACACAAGAACATTCTGCGCTCCAAACACCCGGAGCAGTGTGACGACTGGATTACATGTGAACACATCAGGACTTTCGGCAGTTGGTTGGAAACACGTCTCAGAGGTGACAACACTATTTCTGATGAGCTGTACTCATTGTCCACTGGACCATCTTCGACTGTATTGACTTACAAAGGATACGAGATAAATGGGAATACATTTTACACGATCGCCCAAGATCAAAAGAGCACCAACCAAAACAGCGGTGTCCGCTTTGATGCAGCAACCAAGAGGGGGAAGGATACATATTATGGTTACATAGTGGACATATGGGAACTTGACTACGGACATGATTTTAAGGTCCCTTTGTTTAAGTGCAAATGGGTCAATATGTCAGGAGGCGGGGTACAGGTAGACCCACAGTACGGAATGACAACAGTGGATCTGAACAATCTTGGGTACACAGACGAACCATTCGTCCTAGCCAATGATGTGGCGTAGGTTTTCTATGTGAAGGACATGTCTACCAAACCGAGAAAAAGAAAAGATAAGGAAGCGAATACATCATACGATGAGCCAAAGCGCCACATAGTTCTTTCAGGAAAAAGAGACATCGTGGGATTGGAGGGCAAGACAGACATGTCTGAAAATTATGAAAAGTTTCATGAAATTCCTCCCTTCAAAGTCAAGGCTGACCCAAGCACCCTGTTAAGCGATGAAGAATATCCATGGTTACGACGCAATAAGCAAAGGACACAAGCGAAGAAAAAGTGAAGACTTTCTCTCCACAACTATTATGATGATGCCTTTGATCTAGAATATCACTGCAGTTACATGTGAAGAAATGAAATGCCTTTTGTAACAGACGAGTTTCCGTATTAAACCTTGATACTTCGAAAGAGATTGTCCGTTTTGTACACGAAGTGCATCCAGTTTTTGTCGTAACCCTCTCAACTTTTTAGCACATGCTATGTGGGTGAAATGATGATACCATGCCAATTTTCAACCTCTTTAGAGTTCATTTGAAGTGCTTTTCAATTTCAGGGTCATGTAGCTAAAAAAATCAGTAAATGCATGAAAAATAACAAATGAAGTCAGAAAGGGTTGAAAATTGATGATGTGGCTTTGAATGGTGCATTTTGAACACACAAAAAGTCTGGTGTTCAAATAAGTTCAAAAAAATGAAATCCCTTTGTAACATACGAGTTTCCGTATAAAACCCTGATACTTCGAAAGAGATTGTTGTAGGAGATATGTCCTAGAGGCAATAATAAATGTTATTATTTATCTCCATGCTCATTATTATGTTTATGTTCCATGCTATAACTGCTGTGGTTCCCGAGCCCGTATATCCATAAAGGCTCTGGGGAAAACCCATGTGCACGTGTGGAATAATAAACGGTAAAATATATTCCTAGTCATGCCTCAAAGACTAGCTCAAGTGTTGCATGATGATTATGTTTTCCCAATCATGGGCATGTCTATGCCAGCAGCTTTGAGGGCACAATGTTAGAAGAACATTTGTGTTGAATCGACCCGTTTAATGTTATGCTATGAGATACGTTCATCATGAGTTAATGGTTAATAACACAGAGATGGTTAACGTTTGCATGATTCCTTAGACCATGAGAGTATCGAGTTTCTTCATGCTTGATTCATGAACTTTGGGGTTTGTTAAACGTCATCCGTAAATGGATGGCTATTACGGCGGCTTACGGGTTCATGGGAAAGTATGTCAAGTAACTTGATAGCTCGAGATTGGGATTTGCTCCTCCGACGATGGAGAGATATCTCTGGGCCCTCTCGGTGTTACGGTGTCCATCATCGTCTGGCCAAACACTGTGTGATTTGATCACGGGGATGCCGGAACACGTAACGAGAAAAGAGAACAATACCGGTAACGAGGTAACTGGCTTAGTGGACAAGTTGTTGATCCACGGGAGTGCCAACATGTCTCACCTCGGGTATTTGTAACATATCGCGAAGCAACAGGAATAGCACACGGCAACTGGAGGTTCACTCGAATATTCATTCGTGTGGGTATAGGGGTCAATATGGGTGTCCACGGCTCCGATGTTGATCATTGATCGGAAGGGGTTCCGTGTCATGTCTATACTTCACCGAACCTATAGGGTCACACGCTTAAGGGTCATCTATCTGCTGAATACTAGACAGGGAGTCTGAGAGAAAGTTTCCGCAAAAAGTTTTTCGGAGACAGCGGAAAAGTTCCGACGAGAGAGGTCACCGGATGAGTTCCGGTGATACTGAAAAGTTGTTTCAGAGGATACCATAAAGTCAAATTGGTTTTGGCACATGCCCGATAATTCTTAGAGGGTGCCAGAATCATTCTGGAAACTTTTGAGAATTTTCTAGAAGAAAAACCGGAAATGTTCCGGTTCAGATGCTTTTTCGCAGATGAAATCACTAAACTGGAATTGTTCCAGAACGCGTTGAAAATTATTTTAGTGGGTACTGGAAATGTTCTAAGCCCACATAAATATTTTCAGTTCGAACGGACGCTGAAAAATGTCGTCGTGAATAGTGAAAGTGCTTTTTGGGATATTTTATGGAAAGCCACCTTTTGGGATATTTCCAAAAGGCCTTCTAGAAGGACTTGGGAGCCAAGGCACCCCCATGTGGGGGGCCCCCAAGTGTGGCCGGCCAAGCATGGTGGAGCTCCTTGGAGCTCCACATGGCACCCCTTTTATCTTTATTATTTTATGAAAAGGCATAAAGTGGGGGTACTTTGGGTTTTTTTTTGTATGACATCTTTACCCCTTGGCTATCCTATAAATAGAGGTGGAGGGGCAGCCCTCCACACTCACTCATTCTCACATACATGCCATTGCAATGATCTGGCTTCTTCTCTCCCTCCCCGCAAAATACTTTCGTAGAGCCGAAAGGCTGTCTGGGTTCCGGCAGGAACTAGTTTTGGACGGCGAAGCCCTGCCAGATAGATGACACCGTATGTGTGCAACTCTGTAGAGAGGTCGTAGTTTCGATCTTAGTGCCCGAGGGGCTGTTCGAGAGTACCTCCCGAAGGGCTGTCCAAGTGACGGTCCGAGTTCTGTGAGTCCTCCCGAAGGGCTGTCCGAGTGACCGTCTGAGTTTCGAAGGTCCTCCCGAAGGGCTGTCCGCGACACCGTCCGGGGGACTGTTCGACCGCCTCCCGGAGGGCTGTCCGGGGCGTGGATGAGGGTATACATCCTCGCGGTTGGGAGGTTGTAAATCCTAGCTGCGGGGATCTGCACCGCCGATCATCATCGACTCTACTTCCGCTGCGCTACGAGTCGGTAACGAAAATGATCAAACCTTGTATGCAGTCTCCATAGTGGTCTTGGGCTGGTGCGTAGGTCGGAAATTTTTTGTTTTCTGCTGCGTTACCCTACAGTGGTATCAGAGCCGTGCTATGCGTAGATGCATGTTGCGATCTAGAATACATGAGATGTATGGGTGTTGCACAATATAATTAGGTAGTAGATGAGTTCTATTACTGAAAATTATTTGTGCAGGTAGCAGATGAAATCTGTTACCCGATGTTCTTGTTGCTTCCCTGGAATTTGCATATTTCTGATCTTGATAACAGTATGGTGGGTTTTCAATGTTCTGGCAATCCGCGATCCTGATTGATCAACGAAGTGCTAACAGTTCATTGAATTCCACCGTAGTTAAAAAGAAAGATGAAATTTCGCAAACGAAAGGGCAATGCAGATATGATCTGCACGGGGGTCATGCGTATGACGAAGTTTAGTATGGGGTTCGAGATTTTATTATCTCGGTTTTCATACACCCTGGAAAGTTAATCTAGCGACTTGAATAATCATTCTTGATGATGGACGTTGGTAGCTTCGGTTTGTTTCGAAACCTTAGAAGCCATGTAAAACAAGTTTTTGCTTGAACCGATTAGAGACGTCTAACTTGGTTTTGCAGGAGGGTTTGCATGTGCATATGATGTGGTATAGCAGTGCTCATAATAATTTGATTATGTATGAGATGACTATATGATGTAAATTGATTAACATGACCTGCGTGTCATGATTCGGCATGATGGCTGGAGCCATATGATTGTCACTTTATTGACCTGCGTGTCAACCTTAAGTAATGCATTATTTTATTAGCTATAGAGATAGCAATATTATCTGGTGCATCGACAAGGTGGTGGCAATCTTCGCGAAGGTGAACACCGACGCGAATGCCGAAGACGAAGAAATACAAGACTTCTCCGTCAGAAAGGGCTATACCATATCATGCTATTATGAATTGCCTGAGATGTTTATCCCTTATGATGCACCCTTCTTGATTGCGCTGTAGTCGCTTTTATTAGGGTGATCTCTCACAAAAATATCAAGTAGTTAGTGTTCTCCCAAGTGTAGCACCGTCACGGCACCTAACTTTTCGGGGTGCGCCATGTCCACATGGGTACGAACGATTAGAGAAGTGTGAGGCGGGTGAGGTCAGACCTCGCAGCGAGATCACTTGGTTGTCTTGACGTTCTGGCTTGATCGTCCTGAGCTCGGAACACGCCCATCGAAAGATGAACAGGAGTCACATAGAGATGTGATCGGCATGTTTGCCCACCAATTGAAATTCTCGTCATCAGTGATGTCCACATCAATGGCGTTGAATTGAAATGTGGATCTTGTATCACTCAAAATCAATTATGAGAGATATTGATTTGAGTGGGAGCGCACTATTGAATTAACTTGTTTAATTCTCAGTGCAATTAATTTTGAACACTGTCTAAGTGTGGTTTGCATAATAGTTGTCGAATAATGGCTCGCGTTTCCACCTTCCCTATTAAAATTGAATAGCTGTTAAATATCTGGTTAAAACTTTACGGTTGGTAACGTAATGTGAGGATTGTCCTCAAGAGTGCCGAGAAGGACTTTGTCCTATCGCATACTTTGGTATTCTCTCGCTTATGCTATGGATCATATGACTCTCGTCCTTCGATCCAAAAGCTAGGATTCCGTTTCAGTCAAGTGCAATACATTTGCTTCCATGAGACCCGAACTTCGAAAGTTTGGATAGTTATGTGATATTCATGGAATCTGAAAATCATTTTCAGAGACAGACAAAGGCTAAAAGATATGAGATATCCAAAGCAATGTTTGTTTGCAAACTATTAGTAAAGGAGTTTACTATGCATTAGACTGATAAGAGAGGGATCCAGAAGAACGCCTGTCATATGATGAAAGGTGAATAAAACAACAACTTAAAGAGAAAGGAATTATCCGAAGGGTGTTAGTGAAACTTTCACGCCTAGGAAGTCCAGGGCTAATGCCACTCTTAAGTTGGGTGCTTCTTCTGAGAGTAGTAGAAATGCTAAAAGTTAAACTGTTAGAAGTATAATGGCAATAAGAAAGAAGACTGGAATATCCAGCTCATGTATGAATGTCATACAAGTTTTTGATGTATAGAAAGCTGGTCAAAGATATAGTTCTTGGGAATTATGATTAAATTGTTAATCACTGATTCTTGGGTATTGTGAGTTAATCACAAAAATACCCGCTCGATTGCATTCTGTTGCAACTCGATGTAAGAACTACTATGGCCTGAAAGACTAGCCAGGGATGAGGTTTAGGTATACACATGGAACATAGTAAATGTTACTATACCTTCCATCGGTGTATTACTGTCTGTATTTATTTTCATAATTCATTTAGAGTTTTACAAACACTAGCCCATTGCATAAGGTATCTTGCAAGAAGGTTGTTCATAAGAGAACTTTTTATGTTCGAAGTTATGAATAACATAAGGGCCATACTTTCATTGAGAATGAGATGTATGTTATGAATAATGATATTAATATATTACCTCTGGATTTACTTTCATAATTCATTTTAGAGTTTCATACACTCTAGCCCATTGCAAAATGTTTGTTGCAAAAGGGTTGTTCAAAAAAGTACAATTGTTGTTCAGTATTATGAATAACATGAAGGGTCGTGCTTCCATTCTCGATGGGATGTATATTATGAATATTGATGGTAATATGATACATCCATAACACTGACGCTAAATGTCATAAGACTAAGAGAATACCACATAAGTGTGGCAGTACATTTAGTCACATTGGAGAAACCCGCATGGATAAATTCCATTATGATGGATTTTGAAGTCGTTTGATTTTGAATCATCTGACACTTGCAAATTTCCTCCGAAAAGTTTAGTGACTAAAATACCGTTCACAGGCCATAAGGAACGAGCAAAGAACTTATTGGTGATCATACATTTTGATGTATGTAGTTCAATAAATGTTATTGCAAGTAGTGGATTTATCTATCTTCAAAAATGACTCAAGTAGATATGTGGATATTTACTTGATGAGACGTAAGTCTGGATCTTTTGAAATCATTCGAAAGGTTTTCAAATATGAAGTAGAAGTTATTGTAACAAGAAAATTATGTTTCTACAATTCGATTGCAAAAAGGAATATTTGAGTTACAAGTTTAGCGAATGTCTGATTAGTTGTGAAAGGGGTTTCATAACTAGCACCTCCCAGAACACCACTGCAAGTGGAAAGTCCGTGAAGATGTAATCGAACCATTTATGACATGGTAAGATCAAAGATGACATAAATAAATTTGCCATTACCCCTTTTAAAGAGTGGTGCTTTAGAGACTGTGGCTTTTACACTGAAAAGAGCTCCATCATGTCTGTTGAAATGACGCCATGGTATGGTACGCCCAACCATGTTATATCTTTTCTTAAACATTTGGAATATGGGGCTTGTGTAAAAGGTTACAAACCTATTCCAAATCAGACAAGTGCTACTTTGTAGGTTATCCCAAGTAATTGGGTATTCCTCCCTCACTATACCGAGGCAAATAGGTTTGCCACAATGAATGGTATGCTTTTTGAAGAAAATGGTTCTTTCAAAAAGGTGAGTGGGAGAACAATGCAACTCGACAAGATAACAGTATCTTCGTCATCAGATCAAAGAAAAGAGACCTTGGAAGTAATTCCAGAGTTTCCTACTACGACTGATACGGAAGTCTCTACAATAAAATGTATGGACTTCGGTCGAACTTGCAGCTGAACCACGTAGGCAAAAGCTCATGCAAACCTCTCAGGTGCGCAAACGAGATATTGTTGTTAGACAACAATATACCTACAATACACAAGGAAGCGTTGATGGGCCCTGACTCCGGAATTGGCTAAATGCCAATAGAACCCGAGTTAGTTTCCATATAAGTGATTCAAGATTAAAACCTTGATACACCTTTCGGAAGACTTAGAGTCTAACGAATATTTATGGAACTTAAAACTGATACGGATAAAAATGTTTTATCCATAAAGCTCGACTTGTTGCAATAACAAGTTCAAGGAGTTGACTACGATGAGGTTGTTTCATCGTAGCGATGCTTAAAGTTGGTTCGGGTTGAACTAGCAATTAATACATATTTCAATCATGAGATATGAAACATGGATGACAATAGGATTTCCATCTGATGGAAATGAAACCAAGGACTTGCATGTGTTACAGTCCAAGGTATTTTGTCAATCCAGAGGATGCTAGTAAGTATGCAAACTTCAAAGTTCCAGCAATGGACAGAAGAGAGCAAAATGGAGTTGGAATCTTCGTGTTTTGATGAAATAGTCAAAGGGGTTTGACTTCATCAATGGGTAACGAAGATGCTTATGATTCAAGAAAGTAAGTGGGAGCATAATTAAATTTCTAAAAAAAACGTTGTGTGCTTGACACATTGTTAATTGGAAATAAATTTTTTGACACGAATTAGGACTTCATTTGAAAATAGTTTTTCGATGAAGTGCTTGGGCTAAATAGACTTTATATTAGGCATGATGATCTATGGAGATAGATTTACCCAATGGGGCTGAGCAAAGATACATATTGACAAGATGCTAACACCTTTTAGCATTAAAAACGTCAAGGAGTGATTCTTGCCGAAGTCACATGGAAAGATTTTTTGCAAGACTCGGTGTCCCAAAACACTGATGAGCAAAATACATGATGGAGATTCCACACACTCTTGTGTTTGGATTAATAATGTATTCCATGGTATGTAAAAACAAACCAGATATGTCCAATACTCCCAAAGTTGTTGCGAGTATAGATACCAAAGTGATCAAAAGTACTGATCATGGGACAATAGTGAAAAAGGGTCATTGAGTACTATAGTAGCACTGATGACATGTTTTCTCGCAAGCGGAGATCATGAAGAGTTCGTTGTAAAAGGTTACATCGATACAGTCTTCATCCATGCTCCAAGAGATTTTCAATTTAAGTTAAGGGTTTTTGTGCAATACACAATTTGGTGGCACGGTAGTTGGAAATTGTTCCAAACAAGTTACTGTGGCAAATTCTATAACAGAGGCAAAGTATGTTGCCGCTTTTAAAAGCAACAAAGAAGATGTTGAATCATATAGTTCATTCATAAAATTAGTATGGTTCCAAGATGGCTTTTGTCAATGGGACACTGTTGCAGGTAGTTGCTCCATAACTCAGTCTGAGGAGTCCAGGTTCGACCTGTGATTCACATACATACAAAACCAAGTCTACACAAAATATGAATTTTGTGAAAGCGTGAAAACGCGAGGATATGAAAAGATACACACGGAGCTGAAGTCGTCAGATCCGTTGGACATCAGGCTATACCACAAGCGAAGCATATTTATACCGGTGTGCCACAGGTGTAAAGTGCATTAGCATTAACTAGATTATTGACTCTAGTGCAAGTGGAAGTCTATAGGAGATATGCCCTAGAGGCAATAATAAATGTTATTATTTATCTCCATGCTCATTATTATGTTTATTTTCCATGCTATAACTGCTGTGGTTCCCGAGCCCGTATATCCATAAAGGCTCTGGGGAAAACCCATGTGCACGTGTGGAATAATAAACGGTAAAATGTATTCCTAGTCATGCCTCTAAGACTAGCTCAAGTGTTGCATGATGATTATGTTTTCCCAATCATGGGCATGTCTATGCCAGTAGCTTTGAGGGCACAATGATAGAAGAACATTTGTGTTGAATCGACCCGTTTAATGTTATGCTATGAGATACATTCGTCATGAGTTAATGGTTAATAACACAGAGATGGTTAACGTTTGCATGATTCCTTAGACCATGAGAGTATCGAGTTTCTTCATGCTTGATTCATGAACTTTGGGGTTTGTTAAACGTCATCCGTAAATGGATGGCTATTACGGCGGCTTACGGGTTCATGGGAAAGTATGTCAAGTAACTTGATAGCTCGAGATTGGGATTTGCTCCTCCGACGATGGAGAGATATCTCTGGGCCCTCTCGGTGCTATGGTGTCCATCATCGTCTGGCCAGACACTGTGTGATTTGATCACGGGGATGCCGGAACACGTAACGAGAAAAGAGAACAATACCGGTAACGAGGTAACTGGCTTAGTGGACAAGTTGTTGATCCACGGGAGTGCCAACATGTCTCACCTCGGGTATTTGTAACATATCGCGAAGCAACAGGAATAGCACACGGCAACTGGAGGTTCACTCGAATATTCATTCGTGTGGGTATAGGGGTCAATATGGGTGTCCACGGCTCCGATGTTGATCATTGATCGGAAGGGGTTCTGTGTCATGTCTATACTTCACCGAACCTATAGGGTCACACGCTTAAGGGTCATCTATCTGCTGAATACTAGACAGGGAGTCTGAGAGAAAGTTTCCGCAAAAAGTTTTTCGGAGACAGCGGAAAAGTTCCGACGAGAGAGGTCACCGGATGAGTTCCGGTGATACTGAAAAGTTGTTTCAGAGGATGCCATAAAGTCAAATTGGTTTCGGCACATGCCCGATAATTCTTAGAGGGTGCCAGAATCATTCTGGAAACTTTTGGGAATTTTCTGGAAGAAAAACCGGAAATGTTCCGGAGCTGCCGGATCCGCTTCAGATGCTTTTTCGCAGATGAAATCGCTAAACTGGAATTGTTCCAGAACGTGTTGAAAATTATTTTAGTGGGTACTGGAAATGTTCTAAGCCCACATAAATATTTTCAGTTCGAACGGACGCTGAAAAATGTCGTCGTGAATAGTGAAAGTGCTTTTTGGGATTTTTTATGGCAAGCCACCTTTTGGGATATTTCCAAAAGGCCTTCTAGAAGGACTTGGGAGCCAAGGCACCCCCATGTGGGGGGGGGGCCCAAGTGTGGCCGGCCAAGCATGGTGGAGCTCCTTGGAGCTCCACATGGCACCCCTTTTATCTTTATTCTTTTATGAAAAGGCATAAAGTGGGGGTACTTTGCGTTTTTTTTTGTATGACATCTTTACCCCTTGGCTATCCTATAAATAGAGGTGGAGGGGCAGCCCTCCACACTCACTCATTCTCACATACATGCCATTGCAATGATCTGGCTTCTTCTCTCCCTCCCCGCGAAGTAGTTTCGTAGAGCCGAAAGGCTGTCTGGGTTCCGGCAGGAACTAGTTCTGGACGGCGAAGCCCTGCCGGATAGATGACACCGTATGTGTGCAACTCTATAGAGAGGTCGTAGTTTCGATCTTAGTGCCTGAGGGGCTGTTCGAGAGTGCCTCCCGAAGGGCTGTCCAAGTGACGGTCCGAGTTCTGTGAGTCCTCCCGAAGGGCTTTCCGAGTGATCGTCTGAGTTTCGAAGGTCCTCCCGAAGGGCTGTCCGCGACACCGTCCGGGGGACTGTTCGACCGCCTCCCGGAGGGCTGTCCGGGGCGCGGATGAGGGTATACATCCTCGCGGTTGGGAGGTTGTAAATCCTAGCTGCGGGGATCTGCACCGCCGATCGTTATCGACTCTACTTCCGCTGCGCTACGAGTCGGTAACGAAAATGATCAAACCTTTTATGCAGTCTCCATAGTGGTCCTGGGCTGGTGCGTAGGTCGGAAAATTTTGGTTTTCTGCTGCGTTACCCGACAATTGTCCGTTTTGTACACGAAGTGCATCCAGTTTTTGCCGTAACCCTCTCAACTTTTTTGCACATGCTATGTGGGTGAAATGATGATACCATGCCATCTTTCAACCTTTTGAGAGTTCATTTGAAGTGCTTTTCAATTTCAGGGTCATATAGCTCAAAAAAATCAGTAAATGCATGAAAAATAACAAATGAAGTCAGAAAGGGTTGAAAATTGATGATGTGGCTTTGAATGGTGCATTTTGAACACACAAAAAGTCTAGAGTTCAAATAAGTTCAAAAAAATGAAATCCCTTTGTAACAGACGAGTTTTCGTTCGAAACCCTGATACTTCGAAAGAGATTGCCCGTTTTGTACATGAAGTGCATCCAGTTTTTGCCGTAACCCTCTCAACTTTTTAGCACATGCTTTGTGGGTGAAATGATGATACCATGCCAACTTTCAACCTTTTCAGAGTTCATTTGTAGTGCTTTTCAATTTCAGGGCCATTTAGCGGAAAAAGAATGAACTAATAGCAAAAAGAATGAACTTAAAATAATCAATTAAAATATTCTGTTATGATCAACTAAAACAAAACTATAATATTCTTCAATAGCAAAAAGAATCAACTAAAAAGCTTTTATAAAACTCTAATAGCAAAAGGAATCAACTAAAAAGCTTTTATAAACCTCTAGGGTATTTTTCCTAAACTTCAAAATGTAGATATAAATTTATGCAACTAAAATTATCAAAGTATTTTCTGCTTCAAAACATTAATGGCAAAAAGAAATTTTTTGTTAGAAACTTTAATAGCAAACTAAAATAACAAAATATGTTCTTGATTGAAACAGACATTTAAAATAACCTAAAAATTACCAAATTTAATATAATGATAAAACACAATAATATTAAATAGCCCTGGCCCAAGAATCACTCAAAAATCTATTTTTATAGTTAAGTTATTCACAAACTAGTGATTCACACAAATTTAAAAGAATTCAAATTTAAACTATTCAAATTTGAAAATTAATGGCACTAACTGAAAGTCTATAATTTTTGTGACCTAACAGCAAAAAGAATCACTGGAAAACTGCAAAAAAAAATAAAGCAAAAAAAAAACAGAAAAAATATGCCACCTACTGGGCCACCACGGCTTGAATACGACTAGAAACCCAACTAGTTGGGCCAGGATTCAGGCCCCGCAGAAGGTCCAGCAGGCCCACAGGCATAGCAGTGTCAGATTAGGCCCATAGGCCTGCAGTTCAGAGGAGTTCAATAGGGATGAGGAAGTCGAGCTTATAAACCGGTGCGGGGCGCTCTCAACTAGCGAGGTGGGACTAAACTCCCACCACCACGCCGCTGTGCAAGCCCATAGGTCCCGGTTGGTGCCACGAACCGGGACCAATGCTCACCTATGGTCCCGGTTCATGCACCAACCGGGACCAATGCCCCCCTTTATTCCCGGTTGTTGCCACCAACCGGGACCAAAGGTCCCTGTTTCCCGCCCTTTGGGCTGCTGAAAACAGACCTTTGGTCCCGGTTGGTGGCACCAACCGGGACTAAAGGGGGGAATTGGTCCCGGTTGGTGCCATGAACCGGGACCAATGCTCTGGCTATATAAGGTAGCACTTAGAAATTTTCAGAACCGCCCATCCCCACTTCGATCTCTCCTCCTCCTCTCCCCCCGACGGCGGCGAATCCATCCACGACGCCGGCAGGCTGCCCGAGCTAGCCGTCGCCGACGCCCTCGCCACGCCCTGCCCCCGACGCTGCCACTCCTCACGCCCCTCTGCCCTGACCCAATGCGCCGACGCGCCCCCTGCCCCGTACGCCTCCTCGTCGCCGTCGCCGCGCCCCTGCCCCTCCGTCGCCGTCGCCGTGCCCTGCCTCCTCGTCGCCGCCCCCAGTGAGCTCGCCGCCCCCTGCCCCGCCGTCGCCGCCCCCAGTGAGCTCGCCGCCCCTGCCCCGCCGTGGATATTTTTTATATGATGAAAATTGTTTTGTTCATATATAATGTATATATATATGTATGTGGCAATGTATGTATGGATGTTCATAAAATTGTTTTGTTCATATATGTATTAATTGTTTTGTTCATAGCATTTTTTTATATGATGATTTTTTTTTCATAGCATTTTTCATAGCCATATATATGTGTCTGGTTATATGTATGTATATATGGATGTTCATAGAATTTTTTTTATATGTATGTGGCTATATGTATATGTCGTTGTCGATATAGCCCCTCCCCGATAACTTCGACATGAGGGGGGGTCGATATACCCCCTCCCCGATAACATTTTTTTTATATGATGAATTTTTTTCATAGCCATATATATGTATGTGGCTATATGTATGTATGGATGTTCATAGAATTTTTTTTATATGTATGTGGCTATATGTATGTCGTGTGATATAGCCCCTCCCCGATAACTTCGACATGAGGGGGGGGGGGGTCGTATACCCCGTCCCCGATAACTTTTTTTTTAAGTTACTAAGGTAAAATGTTCACCCCCCTCTCGATATACGGGCGACCACTCTCGAGGCCACCCAAACCCTAGAAAAAGCGTTGTCGATCTCCTACCCCCTCAGCCCCTACCCGACAAACTCTCGAGGCCACCCAAACCACTAGAAGATAACTCCGGTAACTTCGACATGAGGGGGGACGTCGATCAACCCCCTCTCGCCCGAACAAGTCTATGTATCATTTTATATCGCGGTGGACATATATCAAAGTTTGATCATATGTCAAAGTTTGAATTTTGACATATGCAACATTTGATCATATATCAAAGTTTGATCATATGTCAAAGTTCGAATTTTGACATATGCAACATTTGATCATATGTCAAAGTTTGATCATATGTCAAAGTTTGAATTTTGACATATATAGATTTATCAAGAATGCCCCATTACGGATGTGCACAAGTTGATCCAATTTTTTTCTGATCTCATCTATATATATATTCTTCTATATGTCACGTTGTCTGTCAAAGTATTGAAGAAATCCATGGCTTCAACATTAGCCGGAAGTAACAGGCGTATGATGCTACGAAGCTCTTCAAAGTTGTTTTGGAACGGAGTTCCTGATAGAATAATTCACTTTTTGGTACGAATTTCAGCAAAGGCCTTCCAAATAGCGATATTCGGAAGGCTCTTGCTGAACTTCGTACCAAAAAACTAATTATCCTATCCGGGACTCCGTTCCAAAACAATTTTGAAGAGCTTCGTACCATTATGCGCCTGTTACTTCCGGCTAATGATGAAGCCATGGTTTTCTTGAATCCTTTGACACTGACAACGTGACATATAGAAGGGTAGATGAGATCAGGAAAAATATGGACCATTTTCTGCACATCCAAAATGGCGCCATTTTGTTAAATCCCTTGTTTGACATTCATGAGAGAGGCGGTCCGGACGTCGGACATTCATGAGAGAACTCCGGTAACTCTTCAACATGAGGGGGGACGTCGATCAACCCCCTCTCGCCCGACCAAACCCTAGAAGCGTTGAGGCCACCCCAAACCCTAGAAGCGTTGCCGAGGCCACCCCAAACCCTAGAAGCGTCGAGGCCACCCAAATTTACCAAGTTAAAAGAGCATTGTCGAGGCCACCCCAAACCCTAGAAGCGTTGTCGAGGCCACCCCAAACCGTAGAAGCGTCGAGGCCACTAATTAATATTCCTTGTTGTGATTAGCTAGCTAGGCCTATGTTTGCCACTAATATATCCATCTCTCATGTTTGTATATTAATTGCCATGTTGTAATATTTGCAGAAACTATGGATCAACAAAGAGACTTGGAAACAGAAGAGTTGTTGGGGGACATCATCCTCGGCGGAGGTGATGTCTTGTCGTATCTCAACGACACCGATTGTCTGGAAGGAGAGGGTGAAGGCTCCGGTGATCGAACAATGGAGGAGGAAGGACATGATCATGATGGCTCCGATGACCGAATGCCGGAGGAAGAAGGAGACCATGATGATGGCTCCGGTGATCGAACGGAGGAGGGAGCTGTTGCAAAGTCCGGTGAGGTATATATATTAATTAAGCCTATGCTGACTAGCTAATTGATGCATTAATTGTTTTAGTATGTACATATATTAACTCTTCTTTCTTCTTTTAAAGCCCTCCGGATCGAGCCAAACTTCGGTAACGAGACGAGGCTCGAAGAAAAGGTTGCGTCAGGATGAAAGGTTCACGATCACAGCAATCGCGAACGATGGCCAGCCGATTGAACCGAGGCGGACCAAGGATGCATTTTCAGCTCGGTGCGGAGCTATTGTTAGGGACGGCATCCCGATCAGCATCCAGCTATGGACTGAGCCTAAGAAGAACAAAGACCCTCAAGTTTCTTATGTCACCGTTAGACAGAAAGATGATCTTTGGACCTCGCTGAAGGCAAATTTCACCCTACCGCCAGAGGAGGATCCGGATAAGCCAGTTATAGAGCCATTGGTCAAGGCGTGTGCTCTTAAGAAGATGGCAGATCTATTCAAGAGGTGGAAGAATGAGTTGAAATCAATGTTTGTCGACAAAGGGAAGACTCCAGAATTCACCGGCCGATTTGAGAAGATAAGAGATCACTGGCCCGCATTTGTGGCCTACAAGACATCGGACAAGAGTAAGAAGATGTCAGAGACAAATAAGATAAATGCTGCAAAGAAGAAGTTTCACCATCGCACGGGGTCAGGTGGCTACCTCAAAGCCCGGCCGCTATGGGACAAAGCAGAGAATGACCTGCTTGCTAAAGGGGTCGAACCAGAGACATTGAACTGGCCAGACCGTTCAAGGACTTGGTTCTTCGGGGTTGGGGGAACCTTGGACCCTGAAACAGGGAAGTGCGTTTGGACGGACGAGCAACTTGCAATACCCGTCAAGAAGCTTCAGAAGTGTACCGCCGCAACGCAGCAAGGGACGTTCATTCCCGACAGAGAGAATGACGAGCTGACCGAGGCCCTCGGGAATCCTGAGCACCCTGGATGAACACGAGGCACGCCAGGCTCAGTTGCGTGGAAGGTTGCGTTTCCCGGCGCAGGCGGTTACAAAACCCGGGAGAGGAAGAGGAAACTGGAGCAGAGCGAACTGCAGAAGCTAAATGCAAGGGTACAAAAGCTAGAGGAACAAGTTGAGAGCCAGTGAGATGCCGGAGCTACCCCAGAAGCTACCCCGCCATCTCAGCGGAGAAGCAGCATGGCTTCCACCGAGCTCGTTCAGCAGCCTGACTTCACGGCTCCTAGCTACCCCGTGGATGCTATCACGGAGGCTCAGCATTGCCAGCTTATGATGCAATGGCAGCACCTCAAAGTCAAGGCGGCTGTCGGCTCTGTTGCACCTCCTGAACCCGACGCAACTTTTCACTACCGTCCGATTCCACAAGGCTATGCTGTTGTGATGGTGGATGAAGTAACGGAGGGATTTGAGGAGCTCGAGCTTGACCACCCTACAGGTGAAGGGGATACTCAGCTGGGTCTTGCTCTGAAGACTCCATGTCTATGGCGGAAGGAGCACATCAAGCTTCCGAACTGGACGCCTCCGACTCCGGTGAGTCAGGGCACTCGGCCTCCTCCTCCGGTGAGTGATCAGGGCACTCCGCCTCCTTCTCCGGCTGCTCCGGCGCGTGAGCGCGGCACTCCGCCTCCTTCTCCGCCTGCTCTGGCGCGTCCGAGCAGCCCACCTCCTCCTCCGCCTTGTCAGCAACGGCGGAAGACAGAAGCCGCCGCTCCGGCTGCTCCGGCGCGTCGGAGCACTCCGCCTCCTTCTACTACTCGTCAGCAACAACAGAAGAGAGACGCCGCCGCTCCGGCGTCTAGCAGTACAGCCAGAGGCGGGAGGCAATACAGATTAGGTCCATCTCTCAAGCCTCTAGAGAAGTTACCATACGAGATGACCGAGGAGGAAAACACGGAGATCTGTAAAGCCCAAGTGAGGGACTTTTTTGCAAAGAAACCTCCACCTCCGGAGGAGAAGATAGATCCAGTGAAAGCGAAGCGCACTCTCGATGCCCTGAAGCGACCACCACCGTCTCCGCCGCAAACCAACTATGAGCGTATTATTGAAAGGACATATCAGGAAGCGGAGCGGTCGAGAAGTACTTGCAGTGATCGAAGGTTAGCAGAACGAAGAAGTGGGAAAAAATCCCCAGCTCAGCGAACAAGCGAACCAATCGTGCTCCCCGCTCAAGGTGTCTAGCGATATCGTCGCTAATCATCCGGGGATAGTGCCCGGTACCAATCCTGCAGATTACCTGCCCGACGATGCACATTTTGATATAATGGAGGTGGACGAACACAAATACCGGCACGGGAAGCCTCTCGTCAAACCTGGTCATCCTCCTCTAACAATGACGATGCAAAGATTCCATGAGTGGTACATGGACACCTGCAGCGAGTCTGGGAAGGATACTTTGACGCTGAGAGTTAAAGAGGAGCACGACCTCGTTGGAATTGATCTGTTGTCTGTTCCATTTGAGGAGTTCTTCCAGTTTTTCAATCAAATGGCCCTCGATAAAATAATTGTCACTTGCTACTGTCTGTAAGTACTACTTCTGTAATTAAGTCTCTATATATAGCTCAGCTCTTTCATTGCATGTATATATAATTATCCTCACTATATTATGCAGATTGAAGATCGTCGAATGCAGAAAAGCACAAATCTATGATATTGGGTTCATTAACACAAATCTCATAGATGAATGGACGGTTAAATATAATGCCAAAGAAACCGAGGCCAACTTGCTACAATCGTTGCTTCGAAATCAAAACAAAGATAAAATACTCTTTCCTTACAACTTCAAGTGAGTGTTACTGTCTTGTGCATATTCGGTTTCCCTTATTACTCGAGGTTATAGTAATGTAATTGATGAGTTATGCATGCGTGCACAGCATCCACTTTATTCTCCTAGAGATTAAGCTTGAGCAGGGACTAGTAACCGTCTTAGACTCGAGACGAAAAGATCCCAAGGAGTATGCGGCCATGACTAAAATGCTCGAGAAGTAAGTTCAATCGATCGTTATCGCACCATATCGGCAACTTTGTTCATTTCCTGATATCAAGTAATTGTTTTCTTTGTCTGGCAGGGTTTGGAAAGAGTTCACCGCTAAAGCTCCGGGACTGCCGGGGGAGCTCCGATTTACACACCCGAAAGTAAGTACTACTAGCTAGTTCCGCGCATCTCCCATTGATTCTAGCTAGTTTCATCAATACCATTTAGCATGCTTGCTTATCAGTTTGATTGACCTCTATTTCTTGTAAAGTGGTTGTGGCAGGAAGGCGGGACTGATTTTTGTGGATACTACATTTGCGAGTTCATCCGCCACATGACCTGTGAGCGGGGCTACTCTGAAAAACAATATGAAGTGCGTAAGCAATAATATTCACAATTTTATTTTATTACCATCATTTGTGTTGAGTTTCATTCATATATATGTATTGACCCCCTTCTTCAAATTAGATGTGGCAGATGCGGGATGAACTCCTACCACAAGATCGCATAAAAGCAATTCAAGAGGAATTGGCGGGATTCTTTCTTGACCACGTCATTAATAAAGCCGGAGAATACCATGTGGAACTTGACATCAGATGTTAGGGATTGTAAGAGATCTTATATTGTATATATGTAGCTAGTAGCGTCGGATAGATATACGAAAACTTGTTGTTCGACCAATCTCTCGGAGAAGGAGGAGGTCGATCACTTCTCTCTGTATATATATGTTCATGACGATCTTGTATATTTAATGGTTTCCTTCATTTCCTTACTAGCTAGCGTGTCGCGAGTTCTCTCTATACGTATAGTACATAGCGTCGACCAAGCACGGAGATAAGAGAGGTCACTTCTCTCTATCACCTAGCTAACACAATATATGAAACCCCTAAACTAACCCAACAAAACCCCCCAAAACCCCCCCCTTTCAAAAAAAACAAAAACCCTAGCCCCTGAACTGCTGACGCGTGGATGCTTTTTGGTCCCGGTTGGTGCTACCAACCGGGACAAAAGGCCCTCCTGCCTGGGCAAGCCGCAGCGGTCACGTGGAGCCCCATCTGTCACGGTTCGTAGGCGAACCGAGACTAAAGGTATTGGGATTTAGTCCCGACCCTTTAGTCCCGGTTCTAGAACCGGGACAAATGGGCCTCTGGAACAATGGGCCTCTGGAACCGGGACAAATGGGCCTTTTTCTACTAGTCGGAGGAGGAGGAGGGGCGGAGGGACTCATACCACCATTGGAGGAAGATTGTTTGGGTGGGGTGGGGTGGGGTGGGGATTTTTGGATCCGGACGGCAGCTGGTTTAATTTTAGGGGCAAGGCCTAGTTTATATTCATCAAGATCCACAACTTGTGGGATACACAGGGCAGGTTAAGCGGTTCTCACCTCACGAATCCTGGACACACAAGAGTTCATCAGACACAGCAAAGCATTCATCAGATTTTTTATTCCTCCCAGTGGTAAGTAGCACATCCATACATCTCCCTGATTGCACATGCACACAGACTGAACCAGGAAAAAAAAGAACTTTGGGACGCGGCAGCAGAAGAAGAAGAAGAAGAAGAAGAAGAAGAAGAAGCAGAAGAAGCAGAAGAAGAAGAAGAAGAAGAAGAAGAAGAAGAAGCAGAAGCAGAAGCAGAAGCAGAAGAAGAAGAAGAAGAAGAAGCAGAAGAAGCAGAAGAAGAAGCAGAAGAAGAAGAAGAAGAAGAAGAAGCAGAAGCAGAAGAAGAAGAAGAAGAAGAAGAAGAAGAAGAAGAAGAAGAAGAAGAAGAAGGAGGGAGGGTGAAGGTCCTGTTCTTGGGGAGGAGATGGTGGTGAAGAAGGAAGAATCCCAAACTGCACACAAGCAGGCATCAGATGCGGACCCAGAAGAAGAAGAAAAGCCGGACAGAATGTTGGTTGGCTGATGATGCTCATGTTCAAATCGGAGAGATGGAGGGGAAGGATACCTTCCATGCCTGCCGTCGGCGCCTCTCCTCTCTACGGGCGGAGAAAGAGCCCTTCCTTCCTTTGGCTGCCCCGGTCACTGGCCGCTGTGCCTCAACCTACCTACCTACAGAGACGCGAGATGAGCCGGGGGTCAGAGTTAGAGAGAAGAGAGAGAGGGGGGGGGGGGGGAAAAGAGAGAACCAGAGGAGGAGGAGGGGCGGAGGGACTCATACCACCATTGGAGGAAGATCCCTCGTGGAAGCCTGGGTCGCCATGGCCGGGCGGTCTAGGGTTTCCATCGCGAGGACGGAGGGAGGGAGTGAGGGCGGGTCTGACCGCTCGGGTGGATCCGCGGCCGGTGGAGTTGGGGCAGTGGAGGCGGCGGCGGCAGGGTGGAAGAGGACGGAGGTGGGCGGCACCGGCCTGACTGACTCAACTTGGGAGGGATCAAGAGAAGAGGTTTTCTTTTTCTTTCTCCTCATCTAACGATGAAATAAAAGTCTATTCTATAGAGAACGGGCGTTTGGTGACCCAACTCACTGGAGCTCGAAATTTTTGAAAAATTCAAACTTTCCGGTTTCAAAATAAACATGCAAGTTAATAAGGTTGTTATGTGTATGTGTGCAATTTTTTTATGATGAAACATCTTGAAATGCGATCTGTATAAAAAAAAAGACAAATTCATGGCATGGGAGGATTAATGGTATCATGTGTTAAAAAGCCACATATTTTTTTTTTGCACAACCCTCATTTCAACGTATTTCACTCTGAAAATTTACACACATGCGTTTTATGCCCTCATGTTTATCCGTATGTTTTTTCAGAACTTTTTGAAACTAAAAATATGAATTTTTATGAAATTTGAATTTGAAGGCCTCCATGGAGGCCGGGCTGCAAAAGCAATTTTTCGCTATTCTATACCATTATATGTATACGTACGAATAATTAGAGCAAACCAGGGCGCATAGAATCAGCTGACAGTCTAGTTATTTTCAAAAGGAGCGACAAACACGAAGAAGATTTGATACCATGTAGGGTTCAAAGGTTGGTGTGCGGGCTTTATTTGACCCTCCCAAAGCACTCGTTTCCTCGATAATTTAGCAATGCCATCCAGCAAATATATCAATACCAATCTATGCAACAAACATTTTGAAAACACCACTATGGCACTGGCATCCATAGAAACTATGGGTCTGCAGATCATAGCATATATAGTCGCGCGGACTATACTATGTCTATAGTTCAAAGAACCGCCGCCAAAAACACTTCTAGTTACCTCCAGAAAACAACAGATTCACAGAGAAACTATAGTACAATGCACGTTTACACAACACGCTATCTCTCTTTTTCTGTAAAACTCTTGCCAGCCACGACTCTGGTCTACTCTCAAGCTCAAAGGAACCCAACTGCCAACACTGAGGGTTTTAATCTTCCCTTGTTTCTTTTTGTTTCCCCAGGCAAGGTATCTAGCAGAGGACGACATCAAAGACGCTCATGTCGAGCTGCTGACCTCCGGAGCTAACCACAGTTTCACCTTTTTGTCGTCCCCACAACTCGCCAGAATGAACGCGGGAGCACCACCTGAGAAAATCAACAAATAAATCAACTATCTGGCATGAAACTAGATCGAATGATTTACAAGATGGTGACGAGGATGATCAGCTATCATATATCAGTATTGTGGTGTGCCAAGGGCTGACAAACTAAGTAGATCCAGTTCACAAATTCCATTGTATTTGCGCTACTAACCTAAGCAGGTTCCTAAGAGCTCTAGTGCAAGATCTAGCAAACAACAGAGATACAGATCACAAAAAGAAATGGAGATAAAACGTTACCATTTGGAATAGTCCGTGGAGCCCACGCAATGCCAGAAATAGCACCTGAGTATGTACACAAAACACGTCAGCCCATAGATTTTTCTTTTAGAGCAGGAGAACCTATAGAGACTTCACACTGGAAAACAGGAATATTACACACCTTCATGAGCCTTCTCGGCTGTATCCAAAACCGCGCCAGTTTCTGCACATAACCATTGCAACGTCGATCCGCTTGTTACAGCCAGAACTTTACCATCTGGGGAGATGCCCATATGTTCATACAGGCAAGTGGAGCCTTTTGAATCATGCAGTGGGACTGGCAAAACTCTCAAGGTTTTTGGATCCTCATCGAGGTGATACCTTACTGCAGAAGTAACAAGAAACCATTAACCCTTAAGAGAGACTTGTACATTGCAATATCTGACAAACAACAGGGTTACAGTTGACAAGTGCCATGGCCTCAAAAGAGACTATATAATCATGCAACTGTGACAACTTTGGCCATGTCCACTACATATCAATGGCCTAAACTGATTGATTAACATTTTCTGTAATGAAGGGCTTATCAACCTTGGCAAAAAATAAAAATGTTTTCATATATATAGACACACACACACACACACACACAAAAGAAGCTGACATGACTTTATGGCAACTTCCGGTAAACAGGGTTAACATATTAAAAATCAACAAGCACAACTGTTGGTAAATATAGAACATACCATTGATATTCCATAC
Organism: Thinopyrum elongatum; assembly: GCA_011799875.1. Classification (NCBI taxonomy): domain Eukaryota; kingdom Viridiplantae; phylum Streptophyta; class Magnoliopsida; order Poales; family Poaceae; genus Thinopyrum; species Thinopyrum elongatum. Next base: position 616,011,775 of record CM022301.1, on the reverse strand, counting down.
TCGGATGGTACCATCTTTAGACGCAGTAATAATCTTCTCAGAATCCGGAGTGAAACACAAACTAGTAACAGCACTCTGAATACAAAACTTGTCAGCTTTGGCTCACAGGAATAGTTTGAAACTTGCGTAATAAAATGTAAGCAAGGACGAATTTGACCTTGTGACCCTTGAGCTGCATAACCCTGTTAACCTCCTTCACTGAACTATCCTTCGAATAGACAATCTCCCACACCTAATTACATGTGAATATTATCATAACTGGGAGACAGTTAATGAGCAAAATAGTGAGTTTTATTACAATGAACACTCTACCAACCTTGACATCAGCAGTGAAAGCTGCAGCAGCAATGAAGCGGCCATTTGGGGATATGTCAGCCATATTGTTTTTTAACTGATTAGTGTCAACTGTTCCCAACTCTTTGCCACTCTTTCCATGCCATATTTTGATATCAGTTGCTGCAAACAGTTTTAAAAATTAAATGTTAATACAAAATAGAACTTGTAAACTGGAATTAAGTCCACAATGTCACGCAATTACATCTTGTAAATTTGTGATATGTCTGCATATTCCTAGTGCACATGTGTTGCATAAAAAATGCATGTTGCTTCGCAAATAGTAGACGCACGACTTCAGGCTCATGGATCAAGAAAGGAAAACAGATGTGATTTTTTCCCATAACTACCCCTAAACAATCGCATGCCATAACTGCCCAATTCCTCAATCGAAGCATGGTGGGCCTCCTTGTTTCCCATGCTACCAAATAGCAGAAATAAGTGTGTCTTTAATTTGCCAGCTAACAATTGGGAAGAGAGACACCGTGGATAATTTAGGCAGTTACCATGAAATTTGGAGGTAGTTCACAGAAATACCATGGAAAACGGTGTACGCCCATTATTTGGAGTCAAAAGAAGTAGTAGTTAAGAGTTAAGACCAGACCATACCGACAACTAAAATACGAAAAGCCAAACCAGCGCCTGGTCTGCTCCAGTTTGAATAATGGTCTGTTTTGGGAGGAAACAAGGGAGAAACCTAAAAATATCCAGCACTGTGCCAAACAGAGAACCTCAACCCACACTCCCAGGGCATCATGTGCATGCAGAAAGCACAGCACCAGTTGGACTATCAATTCATTCTAATGGTATTGCAAGCAAGTAAAAACATATTAATCATTTCAAAGAATATAAATACAAAATGACCAAAAAGTGATGCCCAATTAATTCTGTAGAGCGGTTGGACAGGTTGATCTGGACAACTGAATGGTGAGGCAGATGGTTGACCAGTTCCCTCACTGATCCAGTTTTATAAACTGGCGTTTATTTTACCGCTCAAAATATCATACCTGCCCCAAGAAAAAGAAATCCTTGCAACCTTGCTACCCTCAATCCCACTATATGCATGCATCTGAGAGATCCAGGCTAATTAGAGACGGGTCAGATCACCATGCACCCGTTGGTCAGCACTTAATTGTGAAGAGTGTACATTACTCCCAAGAGCAATGGCAGACTTAAGGGAGGAGGCCTATGGATTTTTGTTTACCCGCCTCCCATAAGTCTAGCATTTTTATTTTTCGCAAAAAAAAATGTCTAGCATTTTGTACTCCCATATATAAAGTGAAACATGGTGCAGCATCACTCATTTAAGCTTACAGTTTAGTAAATTTCATTAAAGTTTACTAGTTTAGTAAACATTCTACACTGTACAGTACTGCTTGCAGGATACGTGAAAAAAGCTCTAGCTGCATATACAGTATTACAATTCATGGCAAAATAATGAATGGTGAATAAAAATTAAGATCTAAATTGACACAGTAATTATGCATGTTCGCAGGTCATTGCATTTGATTTAAAGGCTACTGCAGTAACTACCTAAAACAGAAACAATCCCAAGAAAGTATACAGCCCATACCTTCAGAGCAAGAAATCACTATTGTGCTCCCATCACCAGTCCCATGAGTCGCACGAGCTGCCGCAAGGTTCAGCACCGATTCCTTGCCGTGAATCTTTTTGTGGTCCCACTTGATCTCAGGAGGAGAAAGCTTGCCCTGCTGTTTGTTTCCCCCAGTTGGAGGAGCACCAACATCCGCATACATGTAGAGCGACGAGCCTAACAGCGCCTGTGCTGCCACAACAACGGATGATGACCCTTCTGAGTAAGCGATGGCAGTGGGATGAGCCCCAGCAGGCAAGTTTATCTTAAGAATCCTGCAAAACCCTTGTCGTGTTAGAATATGTTGTAACAAGGGATAACTCGCATAGAATGAAATGACTTACTTAAAGCTCTTGCTTGACGCATCGTCGATCCTGAATACTCTCACAACCCCATCCGCGCATACTGCAACAAGAAGAAGCAGCAAACATATAAATATTGAAATTCAGGGAAGCGGACATGATTGGTTGATCAAGTGCAACGTTTTCCAAACTGGATAAGTCATTCCAAGGCAGGATCCTTTAATTATCACTAAGCAAGCCATATGAGCCCGACAAATAACTGAACCGTGCGAGAAAAGTTAAGAAAGTTATGGCGCAAAACAAATAAATCTCCTCACAGGCACATACAACTGCCTCGAGAAGAGCAGCAAACATATAAATATCAAACAACAAATTCGGGGAAGCAGCTGTGATTGGTCGATCAAGTGCGAGGTTTTGCAACCTGGATGAGTGGTGCCAAGGTGGAAACCCTTTAATTCATCACTAAGGCGCGCCGTATCGGCCAGACAAATAAATGAGTAGCGCCATATCAGCCAGACAAATAAATGGCCCATACAAGGGAAAATTAAAACGTTTTCGGGCGAAGCATGATAGATCCTGATCAAATGGGAGGCGAAGGGTAGGCTCACCGGTGGCTAGGTTGCAGGCGTCGCTAGAGAAGTCGAGCGCGGTGACACAGTCGGTGTGGCCCCTCAGGGTGTTGACGTCGAGGTGGTGGTGCTTCTTCGCCGCCTCCTGGAAGGAAACACACAATACAGCTGAGGCCACATTCACTGCACATTCCAATATGTCTATGGAACTATGCTTCTCTACATTTCAACATAGTTGGTGGTACCAATGAATGAACTAGGAAGATTATTCTCTACTACGATACAACCCGAATCGAATCGACAAGAAACACAGTTGCTTGGGGTCTGTCAGTGGGCGCTGTCTGATCAGAATCGAATCGAAGACACCACTGACTGATCCCTGCCTGCCTGTGAGAGCAAGATCGGTACTACTAGCTAATACTACGTGTGTTGAATCATGGATGATGGATCCCATCTTAGTATGCAGTATGCGTGTGAGCGAGATGGGGGTGGGGGTGGAGACGAGATGCGATGGAGGACCTTGTCGGCGGCGGAGGCGTGGTGGTGGTGGACGCGGGCGTGCCCTCCGCCCTTCTTGTTCTGGCCGGCGGGGCGGACCTGCTTGGGCAGGTCCGGGGCGGCGGCGGCCGCGGAGGGGGGCACGTGCGCGATGTCGGCGCGCTTGCGGCGCAGGTACCCGGCGAGGAAGACGAGCGCGACGGCCCCGCCGAGCAGCGCCGACAGGAGCGGCACGGAGAGCGCGGACGCGACCTGCGCCGCCGCCGGCGACGCCATCTCTTCTCGCTTTGCTCGCCGGAGAGGGGAGAGGGGAGGGGTGGGGTGGGGTGTGTGGGAGAACTGGAACTGGATCGGCTTTCCTTCCGTGCTCAGGAAGAAGAGAGCGTGGGCGCGTGGCTGGGCCAGGCCGTTTTGGGCTGGATGGGCCGCACCGCGTTCTGGGGCCGTTCTGGGCCGGGCCGCGAGGAGGTGCTGCGCGAGGTGGAGCGGAAGAAGAGAGTAATGCTGTTTCCAAAAGCGACGCGTCCCCCTCAAGGGGTTTATATATATGTAATCCAAAATATGTCTTCTTGACTTCTCAAAGAAGGTCACACCTTCATTCGAGGAGACAAAAACGTGATTGTTGATTTGTATGAAGCATCACATAAATGTATGTGACTTCACATAATGATGAACTTTGTTGAAAGTTCAAGTGGGATTGGTGAGATAAGAACCACCTTCTATTATCTATGAAGATAATGTTGTTTGTATTACACAGATGCATGCAGGTTATAAGCAGCAATTACAAAGTGTATTGCTTTGGAAGTATTTTCTTCCCCATAAGTTAAAAAGAGGTGAAGATAAATATTTTGCAAAAGTCAAGTGATAATCTCGATTATCATGTTAATTGAACTGGTATGAGATGACTTTGTGTTTTGCAAGATTCAGGGGGAATTGTTCAAGATCTTTGGATCTTAGATATTGCACTCTTTTTCCTTTATGAGTTTTTTCCTATATGGTTTTTCATAGAAAGTTTTTAATGAGGCAATAGTAATGCAAGCATTGTGATATGTCATTTTTTCCTTATTTTCCCATTGGATTTTTGGAAGGAGTTTTTGATGGCATATTGTACATAGCTCCTCATATTTTTCCTACAAGATTTTTTGGAGGAGCATTTTTCAAGACTGATGGAGTTACATGGACAAGCATAGATTAGGTGGAGTGTTGAGATTTATCTAACCCATGTAATTAGGGATAATCTACGCTTGTAGCTCACGGACGCTTATGTTCGACGCGTCCTTCCGAAATGTCGCGCCTTGAGGACGAAAAAAAAAAAAAAACAAAAACAAACAAAAAAAAAAAGAACAAAAACAAACAAAAAAACAAACAAAAAAAAAAAAAAAAAAACAACAATACAAAACAAAACACCACACCCCCCCCCCCACAACACCCCCCACCAAACCAAAACCCCACACACCCCCCCCCACCGCACACCACCCCCCCCCCACCCCCCCACCCCCCCCCCCCCCCCCCCCACCCCCCCCCCCCCCCCCCCCCCCCCCCCCCCCCCCCCAAGAGGTATATATATGTAATCCATCGATCAATGAAGATAACTGATTCACTTTCTGTCGCTTGTCGATTTCCTTCGATCTCTATTTTTAACAATTACGGGTGTTTTACGGAGTGGTTATGGGTTGGCATGTTGTGATTGGTTAGGTGGGTCCGGAGATCACCATGATCAGCTTGTTCTTTACAGCACAAGCACACGATATTATCTTAATTTTTCGGGCATGCTGCTTAAGTATGATTTGTTAGAGCATCTACAGCAGCAGAGGACAAATATGACCTCTCAAACGCCCGTGGACGCGTCCGCGGGCAGTGACCGGGCACTCCTCAAATAGCATCATCCACATCTGTGTATCTTATATCCGATCCCTATGTGACGCCCCCGGCTTAATCGTGCACTAATCATACACGCAAATGCATACGATCAAGCCTAAGGACTCACTTGAAGATATCACAACACAACTCTAAAATATAAATAAAGTCATACAAGCTTTATATTACAAGTCAGGGGCCTCGAGGGCTCGAATACATAAGCTCGCATACAAGCGTCAGCGAAAGCATCAGATATCTGAGTACAGATATGAAACAGAAACAGAGAAGCCTTTAGAAAGGCGGGACAAAACAAAATCTATGATCGAAAGGTGCAGGCCTCCTGCCTGGGACCCTCCGAACCTACTCCTGGTCATCGGCCAGCTCGTAATAGTAGCCACCCTCGGGATGGTAGTAGTAGTCGTCGGCGGGGGCAGCTGGCTCCGGGGCTCCGTCGTCTGGTTGCATCAAAATGGGAAAAGGGGAAAAAGAGGAAGCAAAGCAACCGTGAGTACTCATCCGAAATACTCAGCAAGCAAGGATCTATACTACATATGCAATATTTTCAAAGAGAGGCTGTATATGTGGACTGGACTGCAGAAATGCCAGAATAGAGAGAAGGCCTAGTCCTATCGAAGACTAGCATCTTCAGCGGTCTTGGAGCATTAGAAGAGTGTAGATTAGTGCAGCATAAAGTAGTAGCAAAGTTAATTTATCAACCTCGGCCAGAGATCCTTTCTCGACTCCCTGCGAGAAAGAGATCCCAGAGCCCTACTATCCATTTCTCATCACAAGTATCCAGTTCTAATTGTATCGATCGAGATACAACTCCGAGCGTCCATTACCGAGGATCGACTATGCATAGATTATTTCTTCCCTGCAGGGGTGCACCAACTTACCCACCACGCTCGATTAACTCCGGCCGGACACACTTTTCTGGGTCATGCCCGGCCTCGGCCAAACGATACGCCGCAATCCGACCTAGGCTGAAAAGAGAGGTCAGCACGCCGGACTAAACCTATGCCCCCAGGGGTCTTGGGCCATCGCCCCAGGCGCTCTTGCACGTTGCATACGCGGCCGGTGAGCAGACCTAGCAGCCTCTAGTACAACGGAGGGTGCTTAACGCGGTCCAACCCAGCGGGCGCCGCTCAGTCGCTGACGTCCATTAAGCTTCGACTGATGCATACGACGCAGAGTGTCCATAACTGTTCCCACGTGATGGTTAGTGCTATCGGGCCAGAGGCCCACTCGGATCAAATATCCAAACCGTTAGTGAATTAGGAGCGCGCGATAACGAGCAGAGACTCACGATCGATGTGACCCCGTCGCCCCGTCTCGAGGACTTGCGGCAAGGGATAAGAATGCCCGGCCACGCCTCATAATTATCTCGCGGGTACTCTCTCTGGTCACCCGACTACCCATCAATCGCATCACATGCTCGCGCGGGTACCCCTCAGGGCCGACCCGACTTTATCATGGTTCATGGTCAAAGTCATAGTAACTGTGTGTCCAAACACCAGGGGGGAAACTGAGGAATCACCCTCGACGGATCCCACATGATGTAGTCATCAAGGTGAACTTAGGAGGAATCACCCTCGAGGTTCACACTTGAGGTGTTGCACGACGGTGTCGTTATCGCGAGTGGTGAAGGAGGAATCACTCTCGATGACCACGACCGAATAGCTACTCTATAGAGTTAACATCAGAAGTGCTAAACGAGGTATCACCCTCGGCGCTTGATAGTAACGCTGCAGTGTCGTACAACTAAGGGGGGGTGATGTGCGGTGCCGGGGCCTGGTTGTTGAGTCTTCTGATGATCCAGCGGGGCAACCGGGACAAGTGGGGTCACTAGGGTCTCTATCCAGCCTATACTAAGCAGTTTAGGATAAGCAGGTAAGGTATCAATAGCAGGTTACAATAAACAGGCTATGCATCATCAGAATAGGTAAAGCAGTAGCAGCAACAATTCTAATGCAAGCATAAGAAAGAAGAGAATAGTCGATATAGGCATGCTCAAGGGGGGGTGCTTGCCTGGTTGCTCGGCGGCAAAGGCAAGGTCGTCAACGGTGTCGTCGGGCTCCTGAGCTGCGTCGGCCTCGGGGACTACGTCGGTGTCGGGGTCTACCGAGAGAGAAGAGGGGAAGGAAACAAATAAATACACAGCAGATATATGCAACACAGAGCATGCTATGCGAACGTGTAGTGCAGGGTTGCCTAAAGACATGTCTAAATCATTTTAGTTATTTTAGGACTTAAGTTGGAATTATTAACCGGTTTATATGCACTATTCATCTACCGGAAATGGACGAAAAGTTGCGGGTTCACCTACGTAGAGGGTTCCGACAGAGAAACAGATGGCACGGTCGGATTTGTCTCATCGTTCTGATCAACTTTCATGTATAAAGTTTTTCGATCCGAGCCACGGTTTAATTTCTACAAATTTCTAAAGATTTAAACATTTTCTGAAATTATTTTAAATCAACAGTAATGAAATATGACGTCAGCATGACGTATGGGTGACGTCAGCAGTCAACAGCCGGCTGGCCAGGTCAAACCTGACCAGTGGGTTCCACCTGTCATAGACAGAGGGGCTAACAGAGTTTTATTTTAACTAAACAAGGTTAATTAGCCAGTAGGCCCCCCCTGCCAGTCTCTAATTAGTAACTAATTAGTGTTTTAATTATTAAAACATTTTAAATAACTAAATTAGGCGGTGGGGCCCGCGTGTCAGTGACACTGGGCTGCCCAGTCAGCACGTTGACTGGGTCAATCCAGTCAACGGGGCCCCCAGGGCCCACTGGCAGAGAGCCAGGGTGGGGCCCGCCCAGCCACGTCGGCAGTGGCCGGCGTTTCGCCGCCGGCGACGCCTAACGCGGCGGTGCGGCTCGGGCGCTCGTCGGAAATCACGTACAGGGCTCGGGGAGGAACGGGGTTAGGCTAATTCGAACGAGTACTCAACGCCGCGTCCGGTGGTGGCCGTAGTTTCGCCGGACTTGGCCGGAAAAGTCGCCGGCGTCGAGCAAAGGCGGCGGCGCGTACGGGCACGTGACGGAGTCAGCAACGCAGCGCGTTTCGAGACTAACGATGTGCGTGTCCGGGCCAGCAGGTGGGCACAAGCACCCATCCGCTGCCCGCATGGGGGAGCAGCAGGCGGCGGGGCCAGGGGACGGCGTGGGGGAGGCGCGGACTACGCAGCCCGCGCCGAGCCAAGCGCGGGCCGGGAGGAGCCAACGCCGGCTTCCTCGCTACGCCGGCGGGGGAGAGGCGAAGCCGATCCGGAACTTCCACCCATGTCCACCTTGGACCTCTTGAAGGCAATGCCGAGGGCTAGATCATTGTCATCGTCGGAGGAGGATCGGCTGCCGGCGCTCGACATGGTCACCGCAGTCACTGGAGTCGTCGGAGTGGATCGAATCGGAGAAATCGGAGGGAGGAAGAAGAGACGGATTGAGAGTGGAGTGAGATAGGGTTTCCGGATTGGGGATATTTGTGGGGACAGAGTGAGGTCGGGGTGGTCCGGGCCGACATGGATGGATATGAGGGGCGCCGGACAGCCCGGGCATTTGAGGCGTCCGATTGGGTCAGATTTTCGTGACCGATCAGTGACCGGGCGAGCGTCTGGACGATTGAGATCGATTTGAGGCACCCGGCTGTAGATGCTCTTAGCTAGGTATATTTTGTGTTCTTGTGTGTGTCGTCGACTTAATTCCGGTGTGTTTTTATATACCTCCATTCGAGTAGATTTTTTTCAATCGTAGTGACGTTTCCTTGACTTTGCAATATAATCTTGCAACTCCTTCTCTTCAAGCACCTTCATATACTCCTCGTAAGCTTGACGGAGTTTGGCCGAAAATTTGTCAGGGCTAGGCTTGATGATGTTATTGACGTCAACCTCAGATGGCTTGGGAAGATATGACATGATGGATCATGATGATCTTGATGTCCCCAACCGAGTCGACAAAGAGAGTATTCACTTCAACACCGAACACGTTCACTTGTACCCAAGGAAGTAGGGATGATCCACCACAAGCATCCATGTCAGGCTGACTGGAAGCGCGATTCGCAGGACAATCAAGTAGACGCTTTTCAACCAGATGCCCCACTTTCCTGAGACGGGTCTCGTCAGGGCTTGCGGCGACGATTGGATGAGCTTTGATTCATCACTCACCTCTAGTTAGATTGTCGATCAACGAGCAATTCTCTGGGTAATGGAGTCGCCGATGAACCGAAGTAGGGACAACAAAGGTAGAGGAAACCAAAGTAGAGATAATAGTGCGATTGATTGATTTGTGTGCTTAAGCTAGCAGCTCGCCATCAACCTTACATTAGATAGGGCGGTTGGACTTCCCGTGCAAGTCATGGTTTACATGTTTGAATTCGAGTACAATCCCTATCTAGCTGAAACTAGGCAAGACTACGACTTCGTATTGGAACCGGACTCCTATTGTCCGTCTTCCCATTCGTCACACCATCCTTCCTTCGTGCCGGTGTATTTGCCAAATCTTTGCGCCCCAAACCTGAAACCATGTCCCTTTTAGTTGGTTCAAATCTACTGATGGAACATGGTAGCTTTTCTGCTCTTTACTGCCTACTTTTCATATCCTGGTTTTCCAAGCTTGTTCCTTCGAGGACCTTATAATATCAGGAATAAATACTTCAGCAAGAGAACTGTAGAAAACAAGTGTAAGAGCATCTCCAGCCGCGCCCCCAACAGGCCCCTCCAAGGCCTTTTTTTAGCGTCGGCGCTGAAAAAACGGCCCAGTCGCGTCCCCGGGAGCCTAATTTTCGTCGGTTTGGCCCGAAACTGGCGCCGGCAGACCCAGGCCAAATCCGGCGCTCTGGGGGGCGCCCGGGGGCGCCGGGGAAATCGTTTTTGGCACGAAATAACGGCGGGCCCACCGAGTCAGCGTCCCTGGCGCATCGTCGTCCTCATCGCCTCGGTTCCCGTGGGGAATCAATGCCAAGGCTGCCGTGCTGCCGCGCCGGCCAGCCTCCATTGATGTCTCACGGGCAGCGCAGTGAAGGCGCGATGACACGCGTCACGCCCGAGCCCGCCACACGTACGCACGGCGGCCGCCCTCCCACCGCCCAAGCCCGGCTATAGAAAGCCGCCCCTCCCTCGCTGGGGAGGACACACTCCATTCGCCACAGCTCCTCCTCTCTCCGCCGACACCCCCTCGACCGAGCTCGCCTCTCCTCTCCCTTTCTCCCCGCCGACGAGCATGGCCGAGCGTTACACAGGCGACGGCACGGCGGCCAATGGTTTTAGCCGCCGTCACCTGCATGAGGACGAGATGCGGCTCCTCTACGAGGCCGACTACCCAGCACCGTCGGACATGCGGGTGCCGGGCACGTGGAAGCTGAGCGCCGGCAGAGTCCCGGTGCCTCCAGCGCCCACCGGCGCTTCCCGGCGCGCCGAGATCGCGCACATCCGCTCCTCGCTGACGGAGGAGGTGCGTAACCAGCCGAGGTACGTCCCTGATAGCAACACGCTATGGACGGCGTACTTCGAACGCCGCCACGCCGAGCAGCTCGCCTCCTCGAACGGCGTCGAGCCCCGCGGCTGCCACAACTCCAAGGGGCAGCGCCGATGGTGGGGCGTCCCCGGCCGCACCCTTGAAGCCGTCCTCGAGTACATCGAGGCCGACAACACGCCGAGCCTGGAGTACCCGGCGCCCCCCAGCTTCTCGCGCCGTCGCGGCAGCTCCTGGACGCCGCGGCGGATGGAGACGGCGACCTCCTCGTCGTCGGGCTCTGGCTCCCTCTCCTCCGGTTCGCTGGCGTTCCGCCCCGTCAAGCCGGAGCCACAGGAGACGCCGCTCGGGCGCCGTACCCGCGGCGGTGCCCTCGTCATCCACGACGGCGGCCGCCTGATACGTCCATTTTGCATCATGCTTTTGTATTGATATTTATTGCATTTTGGGCTGATATTATATATTATGGTACAATACTTATGCCTTCTCTCTCTTATTTTACAAGGTTTACACAAAGAGGGAGAATGCCGGCAGCTGGACCGGACAGGAGCAAATCTGAGAGACCTATTCTGGACAACTCCAAAAGTCCTGAAATTTTACGGAGAATTATTTGGGAATATATAAAAAATATTGGGCGAAGAAAATACCAGAGGGGACCCACCAGGAGGCCACAAGCCTGGGGCGCACCCTACCCCCTGGGCGCGCCCCTGTGGCTTGTGGGCCACCTGGCTGGCCTCCGGTGCCCATCTTCTGCTATATGGAGGGTTTTGACCTGGAAAAAAAAAATCATAAGAGAGCTTTTGGGACGAAGCGCTGCCGTCTCGAGGTGGAACCTGGGCATAAGCAATCTGGGGCTTCGGCGGAGCTGTTCTGCCGGGGAAACTTCCCTCCCGGAGGGGGGAAATCGAAGCCATCGTCATCACCAACGATCCTCTCATCGAGAGGGGGTCAATCTCCATCAACATCTTCACCAGCACCATCTCCTCTCAAACCCTAGTTCATCTCTTGTATCCGATCTTTGTCTCAAAACCTCAGATTGGTACCTGTGGGTTGCTAGTAGTGTTGATTACTCCTTGTAGTTGATGCTAGTTAGTTTATTCGGTGGAAGATCATATGTTCAGATCCTTAATGATATCTGTTACTCCTCTGATTATGAACATGAATATGCTTTGTGGGTAGTTACGTTTGTTCCTGAGGACATGGGAGAAGTCTTGTTATAAGTAATAATGTGAGTTTGGTATTCGTTCGATATTTTGATGAGATGTATGTTGTCTTTCCTCTAGTGGTGTTATGTGATCATCGACTACATGACACTTCACCATGATTTGGGCCTAGGGGAAGGCATTGGGAAGTAATAAGTAGATGATGGGTTGCTAGAGTGACATAAGCTTAAACCCTAGTTTATGCGTTGCTTCGTAAGGGGCTGATTTGGATCCACATGTTTCATGCTATGGTTAGATTTATCTTAATTCTACTTTCGTAGTTGCGGATGCTTGCGAGAGGGGTTAATCATAAGTGGAAGGCTTGTCCAAGTAAGGACAACACCCAAGCACTGGTCCACCCACATATCAAATTATCAAAGTAACGAACGCGAATTATATGAGCTTGATGAAAACTAACTTGACAACAATTCCCGTGTGTCCTCGGGAGCGCTTTGCTTTATATAAGAGTTCGTCCAGGCTTGTCCTTTGCTACAAAAAGGATTGGGTCACCTTGCTGCACCTTAGTTACTTTTTTTACTTGTTACCCATTACGAATTATCTTATCACACAACTATCTGTTACCGATAATTTCAGGGCTTGCAGGGAATACCTTGCTGAAAACTGCTTGTCATTTCCTTCTGCTCCTCATTGGGTTCGACACTCTTACTTATCGAAAGGACTACGATAGATACCCTATACTTGTGGGTCATCAAGACTCTTTTCTGGTACCGTTGCCGGGGAGTGAAGCGCCTTTGGTAAGTGAAATTTGGTAAGGAAACATTTATATAGTGTGCTGAAATTTACTGTCACTTGTTGCTATAGAAAATAATTCTTTGAGGGGTTTGTTCGGGGTATCTTCACCGCGACCGGAAGAGCAAAGAGTTGCCCCTCAACCTACTGCACCTACTGAAAATATTTATTATGAGATTCCTTCGGGTATGATAGGGAAACTGCTAGCTAATCCTTATGCAGGAGATGGAACATTACATCCTGATATTCATCTAATCTATGTGGATGAAGTTTGTGGATTATTTAAGCTTGCAGGCTTTCCCGAGGATGAAGTCAAGAAGAAGGTCTTCCCTTTATCTTTGAAGGAGAAGGCATTGACATGGTATAGGCTATGCGATGATATTGGGACTAGGAACTACAACTGATTGAAATTGGAATTTCATCAAAAGTTTTATCCTATGCATCTAGTTCATCGTGATCAGAATTATATTTATAATTTTTGGCCTCGTGTAGGAGAAAATATCGCTCAAGCTTGGGGGAGGCTTAAGTCAATGTTATATTCATGCCCCAATCATGAGCTCTCCAGAGAAATCATTATTCAGAATTTTTATGCTTGGCTTTCTTGTAATGACCAATCCATGCTCGATACTTCTTGTACTAGTTCTTTTATGAAGAAGACTATTGAATTCGAATGGGATTTATTGGAAAGAATTAAACGCAACTCTGAAGATTAGGAACTCGACGAAGGTAATGAGTCAGGTATAAACCTTAAGTTTGATTGTGTTAAATCTTTTATGGATACCGATGCTTTTCGCAAATTTAGCACTAAATATGGACTTGTCTCTAAGATAGTAGCTTTTTTCTGTGAATCATTTGCTACTCATGTTGATCTCCCTAAGGAGAAGTGGTTTAAATATCATCCTCCCATTGAAGTGAAAGTAGTAGAACCAATTAAAGTTGAAGAAGAAACTATTACTTATAATGTTGATCCTATTGTTCCTACTGCTTATATTGAGAAACCACCTTTCCCTGTTAGAATAAAGGAACATGCTAAAGCTTCAGCTGTGGTTCGTAAGAGTTATACTAGAACACCTACACCCCCTGAACAAATTAAAGTTGAATCCAGTATTGCTATGGTTAAAGATCTCTTAGTCAATAATATTGATGAGCATGTTATTTATTTCTGTGATGAAGCTGCTAGAATTGCCAAACCTGATACTAAAGATAAATATAGACCTGTTGTTGTCATGCCTGTTGTTTCTGTTAAAATAGGAGATCATTGTTATCATGGCTTATGTGATATGGGTGCTAGTGTGAGTGCAATTCCCTTTACTTTATATCAAGAAATCATGAATGATATTGCACCTGCTGAAATAGAAGATATTGATGTTACTATTAAGCTTGCTAATAGAGATACTATATCACCAATTGGGATTGTTAGAGATGTTGAAGCCTTGTGTGGGAAAATAAAATACCCTACTGATTTCCTAGTTCTTGGTTCTCCACAAGATGATATTGGGAAAATAAAATAGATTGTGAGAAAGAAACTGTTACTGTAAGTTTTGGGGATGTGTCTCATGATTTTAATTTCTCTAAATTTCGTAGACAACCCCATGATAAAGAATTGCCTAGTAAAGATGAAATTATTGGTCTTGCTTCTATTGTTGTGCCTCCTACTGATCCTTTAGAACAATATTTGTTAGACCATGAAAATGATATGTTCATGAATGAAAGAAGAGAACTAGATGAAATATTCTTTAACCAAATGCATCTTTTGAAACACAACTTGACTGTTGAAATTCTTGGGGATCCTCCTCCACCCAAGGGTGATCCCGTGTTTGAGCTTAAACAATTACCTGATACTTTGAAATATGCTTATCTTCATGAAAAGAAGATATATCATGTTATTATTAGTGCTAACCTTTCAGAGTATGAAGAAAAGAAATTATTGAAAACTCTGAAGAAGCACTGTGCCGCTATTGGATATACTCTTGATGATCTTAAGGGCATTAGTCCCACTCTATGTCAGCACAAAATTAATATGGAGCCTGATACTAAACCAGTTGTTGATCACCAACGACGGTTAAATCCTAAGGTGAAAGAAGTGGTAAGAAATGAAATACTAAAGCTTCTGGAGGCAGGTATAATTTATCCTATTGTTGATAGTAGATGGGTAAGTCCTGTTCATTGTGTCCCAAAGAAGGGAGGTATTACTGTTGTTCCTAATGATAAGAATGAATTGATTCCACAAAGGATTGTTACAGGTTATAGAATGGTTATCGAATTTAGAAAGTTGAATAAAGCTACTAGGAAGGATCATTATCCTCTACCCTTTATTGATCAAATGCTAGAAAGACTATCAAAAAATACGCACTTTTGCTTTCTAGATGGTTATTCTAGTTTTTCTCAAATACCTGTATCAAAAGAGGATCAACAAAAGACCACGTTTACTTACCCTTTCGGTACCTTTGCTTATAGACGAATGCATTTTGGTTTATGCAATGCACCAGCTACCTTTCAAAGATGTATGACCCTCGTGTCATCACCAGCCCAGGATTACCGTTACTGGTGGACACGTCCTTGTTACAGATTACCAAGCAATTACAAGAATTGGATACAAGACCATGAAGGTCTAATGATACAACAATGATTCTGGCGATGGATGACGGAAGTGACTCGTGGTTCTCCAACATCGATGGGGCTCCATTCCCACAGGAACGGCTGACCTGGATAATCCCTATCCCGCGTGGCTGCTATCCTAGGCTCCGCACGGACGTCAGTGTGGTACTCCAAGCAGAACTCCTGACCTGGCCAAGTAAATAGCCAAGGACAAGCCTGTGAGTACGTTGGAATGTACTCGCAAACATCATGAACAAAAGATATACCGAATGCAGCAGATAAAATATATGATCATGATGAACCAAACTATATGCGTATGCTCACGCTGGACTATATATATATTAATTGCATGCTGACAGGAATTAAATCATGGCATAATATAATATTAGCATATACAAATAAATGAATATATAAAAATGTTAGTGATAAACAAGGAAAGTTAAAGGAAAATAAAATAAAAGAAATGCCGGTCGGATGTCTAAAGTGACACCACGGTAGGTCTTGAAGAGAAATGCCAAATGGGTGTCTAAAAGAGAAATCGGACGAGATAGGATCATACGAGAACTCAGGCGACGCCATGAGAGGTCTTGAAAAGAAATGCCAGTCGGGTGTCAAAAGTGACGCCACGGTCGGTCTTGAAAAGAAATGCCAATCGGGTATCCACAAGAGTAGTGGCGTGATAGACCGCCTGAGAACTCGAGGGACGCCACGAAGAGGTCTTGAAAAGAAATGCCAATCGGGTGTCCACAAGAGTAGTGGCGTGATAGACCGCCTGAGAACTCGAGGGACGCCACGGAGAGGTCTTGAAAATAAAACCGAATGCCCGAGGTAGTCTAGCCAGCCCCTGTGACACTCAGGAAAAATAAAATAAGAGAAAACGGGTTAGTCCACAATATTATGCTTAACCACAATAATATTAATACGCATAGCAAAAATATTCATGGTAGCATCAGGGTGACAATAATTATCCTGCAAAATAATTCAGGCTCAATTTAATTATTTTTCTCCGAAGACCGACACTTGACCAACCCAGACTGTAGTCCTTAACCGCGGACATGGCTATTCGAATAGGTTTAAACTCTGCAGAGGGTGTACTCTTTACCCACAAGTAAAGGATTTCTTTAGTCAGTACCGTGACACTGACTAATTCCCATTATGGTCTTTGGGTCGAAAACACACCTGACCAGCACACACCAGATTAACTATCCGGATGCCAGGAATCACCCAAAGAATCGTTTCAGAAAAACTCTAAGTCGGGGAGACAACAATCTCGAGTAGCATGGGATCACTATTAATACACGTGGATTCCAAGGGGTGCCCGCCTCTCGGTCACAACCGGATACACCCATGCCCACTGACCCGATGACAGGATTTACTCCATGATCGTGGAAACCCTCATCGTAGCCCTCTATGTGGTGTGTGCACGGAAAGGGGTTAACAACTTACTAAACCATACCCCACCTGTGGCAGGGACAAGTGGCAGCACAAATCAAGTATGGGGGTTACCGGAACAAGACTCGATCTACGGTCGACTCAGGAGGCTTAAGTATTTCCTGCAGTGGTTAGCACAACAAAGTATTCTTTCAATAGCAATTCCAAACAGGGCCACAACCCTTGCATGCTCCAACATGCATAACAAACAAGGCATGATCACGCTTCAACGTGGTCACCCTTCTGCCGGTACTGTATTTTACTTATACCCGCACCTGCAAGTTAGTCATGACAACACACGATGCATGGTATGAGGAAACATGCCATCACTACATGCATGCAATTTATTTTTTATTCGAACTCAACCTATGTATGACTTCATTTATTCTTCAAACAATATAACCATGCAATTCACCATATCAAGTGTTCAAGATGCTTGCCTTGAGCATGCAGAAATATTGGATGCACTCCAAAAGTTTGAAATGTTTATCTCCCCTCCATTTCCTATTTTTCAAAAATATTGTAATTACCATATAAAACAAAAATAGTACTAAAAAGTTGTCTGAATTTTTTTGAAATAAATACTAAAATATACTAGGTTAAATATAAGGAATTACAGAAAAAGAATCAATTTATTTGAAGTTAATATGATTTACCTATGGAATTACTAAGTTGGAATAAATAAAGAAAAGGGACTATTCAATAGATCCAGTAGGAATAAAGCTTAGGAAAAATGTTCACCTAACCTAGATAAATAGAGAATGATTTTATAAGTGTGTAGAAATTTGAATCATCAAATTTGGATTAGAAATGGTGTCTGTGGAATTATTTGAATACTGCTAAAAAAGAAAAAAAAGAAAAGGAGCAGAGAAGCGTCCTGAGCGTGATTTGGACGTGCGGTGCCACTGGGCCGGGCCCAGTCGTTCAGCCGCGCGAAAGGCTGTGACGTCGTTGGCGTAGTCGGGAAATACGCTTCCCTCGTGCGGAGACAACTTGTAGGGAAGCCGCCTTCACTTATCCGCGTGGCGAGGCTGCGGTCACTGACAGCGGGGCCCACGGGCCCACTGGTCAAGTTTGACCAGTCGCCCGCACGTGCCCTTTCCTCCGGCCGAACAGAGGCGGCGTTCTGGCGGAGCTCGCCGGCGATTGGAGGCACGGTTCCGGGAGAGGAGCACACCACCGGGCTCAGGAGCTCCTGGCGATTGTGGTGAGATAAGGCACGGTCTCTGGGGTGGGTGGGGTCGACGGTGGTGAGCTTCCCGGCGGACGACGGCATCGGACGAAAGAGGGACTCCGTCCACGAGCTCCGTTTGGTGAAATTGATGGATGGGATGGTCCTGCGGGTGTTCCAGGATGTGTGTGGTGGGAAAAAATGCAAGGGGGAGGCGTCGTTCGCGTCGGAATCAACCGAGTGGTGGTGGCGGTGGTTTCAGCCAGAGACAGGGAAGAAGGGAGCTCTCGGTCGATTGGCTACTCCGAGAGGCCTATAGAAGGAAGGGGAGTGATGATGAGGAGTTGAGTGAGCTCGGGAGCATGTTATATAGCCGGAGAGGGTTAGCTCCGTGGCTTCCAGAAGATGGCCGAGGTGGCGGAGGCCATTAATGTCGCCGGAGAGGTAGCTGTGGCCGGTGGCGTGGTCGGTGAGGCGGTGGAGGCTGGTAGATAAGCTCGAGGTGCTGGCGCTCGCTGATTGGGCCAGGTGCCCGCGTGACAGCGATGTGCGAGGTCGGTGGTGGCGCTGGTCAGCGGAGGGCGGCGCTAGAGGACGGGACCAGGTGCGGGGGAGGCTCGGCCGGTGCAGGTGGAGTGCGGGGGAGGAGAAGAGCGAGCCGGGGAGGAAGTGGTTGCGGCGTTGGAGTCGTGCAGAAGCTGTGGTGCTCGGGCCTGCCATACGCATGCTCTAGACACGCATGCCAGGTATTCGACGAAATGCCAGTGAGACCTACAGGGCTCTGATGATGATGAATTTTGGCAGTGTGATGCTCCTGTGAATTCTAGAGGTGATGGACATGATAGTTTGGCCAGAGTATCAAGTCACTAATGAAACTGAGAAAGAGGTAGAACTTCTGTCATGCACACAACCTGCTTGACAAAATGCTAAGGCATTCTAGACTTCTAATTTGACCATGAAAATTGGCAGAATGATGCCTCTTTGGATGGTAGAGATGATGGTGGAGTTGGTTTGTGAAAATAGAAAACTTTCTAGTGCAAGTTTTATCAAAATTCAGTTCTGGACAGAAACTTCAGAGGAATATTTAGTGAACCAAACAGATTCCAATGGAGCTGAAATTTTGGACTTGAGGGTTTGGTTGGAAGGACTGTAAGTGGGAAAAATTTCAGAATTTTTGGGACAAGAAAATTGGGGTTGTAGTGCAAAGCTGGATCTGGACCAGAAATGAAAAGAGGTTGTTTTACTCAAATTTTCAAAAGACAAGGTTGGGTTTTCGCATAAAAGTGATATATAGGCATCACATGACCCCTCATAATTTTTGTGGAATTTTGAAAGAATTATTTGAAAAGGTTGTAGTGCAACAGAGGCAATTCAAAGTTGAAAATGCTATTAAATGGTTTGTTATGGGCAAAATTTTATTATGAAAATAATTCCTACTATTATTAAAATATAAATGAAATGTTTTAGGAAAACTACCAAAGCCACAATATTATTTCCAAAATTTTCTATATGGAAGGAAGAATTTTGGGAGTCAGAACAGAAAATCCTCTGAAATAATAAAGAACTTAATATAATTTCAAAATTTTATTTCTGGTCAAATTTTACCTAATAAAATCATGGTTGAATTTTTGGGGTGTTACAAACTCTACCCCCCTTAAGAAAATCTCGTCCTCAAGATTTGTTAAGGGCGGAAGAATTAAATGCAACCCGCAACTAATAATTAATCAAATACTAGGTAGCAACACAAAAGCACATTATTCAATCAAACACTACACACTGCTAAAATCATACACATGATCGTCTACGGCACGACGGTGGAATCTACAGGGCAACAGGGTTACTAAGGACTCGACAACAATTCTGGTGGACTTAGTCCACCTCGTCGACATCCAGACGGGCGTGTCTCACGGACGTCGAGGCTTCTCCGGGGGCTTCAACGTCGGACTTGGCTGGAGTGGAATGAGGAGCTTCAGGGTTGGGGTAGTAATGATGACCCACGCGGGGTGTAGTGGCTACAGTCCTATTGGAGAAAATCCCCAAGAGGCGACGGAGTTCCTCCGGGGAAACGAATGCATTGCCCGGGTGGGCAACAGGGGCAGACCTTGGGGGCTCAACTGGCCTCCCAAGCAGCACTATCGTGGTGTCAATGGCGGGTGCAGCTTCACTGCTCACCAGGGTCAGGAGAGCAAGCGTCCTACGAGTGGCAATCAGATCAAGGGTGACTTGATCGAAGAGTGCCTCATGTGCTGTCAGGTAGCGCACCAGATGCACTAGGGCAGGATCCGTCTCATGGTCTCCGTTGGCGACTTGGGTCGGGCTACCATAGCTTTCATGACTAGGGTAGTAGTAGAAAGAGCGGTAGTTAACCCTTGGTGATCGATGTCGGAGTTGAACTACAGCTTCTCGGGCTGCAAGTTGAATGGCTTGGGGCTCGTCGAAGGTCGTCCTCCCAGTGAACCGGTAAGGGTGTTCTGACGTGATGCTCCGTCCGTAGATGTGCACCGTGGCCCAGAAGTGATGGATGGCATCACTTGCGTGCTCTTGGTACACGACATACTCCAGCGGCTCTTCCATGCCAAAAGCACGATGGGTGAGATTGGCGAGGATGGCCACAAAATCTCCTAGCTCGGATGCGGTGGTCTCGTTGCGGACGATGGGATCAGGCATCTTGGGGTGTTGGATATTAGGTTGTGAGTGAAGGCTGTGATGTGCTGGTTTGGGGCAAGGCTTCTTTTATAAGCTAGCGGAGTCTTCCATCGCACGCTTGTGGATGGGATAACTTAGGTGTCGGCCATAGGCACATAGCCTATGGGCTAGGTTGATAGGTTGGGCACCGATTGTCAAAAAGATGTCGGCTGGCCACTGTGTGGTTATCGGATAGGATGGGCTTGACTGTGGACATGAAAGAATGTGGACGGTGTGGAAACCTAGGGATAGTGACCAGGCTAAGATAGGATTAGCCAATGGTCAGCCTGGCTCTGATACCAAGGCTGTCGGGGCCGGATTTTGGGGACACGAAAATCCCAGAAATTAACCCCTCGTGTCATCACCAGCCCAGGATTACCGTTACTGGTGGACACGTCCTTGTTACAGATTACCAAGCAATTACAAGAATTGGATACAAGACCATGAAGGTCTAATGATACAACAATGATTCTGGCGATGGATGACGGAAGTGACTCGTGGTTCTCCAACGTTGATGGGGCTCCATTCCCACAGGAACGGCTGACCTGGATAATTCCTATCCCGCGTGGCTGCTATCCTAGGCTCCGCATGGACGTCGCTGTGGTACTCCAAGTAGAACTCCTGACCTGGCCAAGTAAATAGCCAGGGACAAGCCTGTGAGTACGTTGGAATGTACTCGCAAACATCACGAACAAAAGATATACCGGATGCAGCAGATAAAATGTATGATCATGATGAACCAAACTATATGTGTATGCTCATGCTGGACTATATATATATTAATTGCATGCTGACAGGAATTAAATCATGGCATAATATAATATTAGCATGTACAAATAAATGAATATATAAAAATGTTAGTGATAAACAAGGAAAGTTAAAGGAAAATAAAATAAAAGAAATGCCGGTCGGATGTCTAAAGTGACACCACGGTAGGTCTTGAAGAGAAATGCCAAACGGGTGTCTAAAAGAGAAATCGGACGAAATAGGATCATCCGAGAACTCAGGCGATGCCACGAGAGGTCTTGAAAAGAAATGCCAGTCGGGTGTCAAAAGTGACGCCACGGTCGGTCTTGAAAAGAAATGTCAATCGGGTATCCACAAGAGTAGTGGCGTGATAGACCGCCTGAGAACTCGAGAGACGCCACGAAGAGGTCTTGAAAAGAAATGCCAATCGGGTGTCCACAAGAGTAGTGGCATGATAAACTGCCTAAGAACTCGAGGGACGCCACGGAGAGGTCTTGAAAATAAAACCGAATGCCCGGGGTAGTCTAGCCAGCCCCTGTGACACTCAGGAAAAATAAAATAAGAGAAACGGGTTAGTCCACAATATTATGCTTAACCACAATAATATTAATATGCATAGCAAAAATATTCATGGTAGCATCAGGGTGACAATAATTATCCTGCAAAATAATTCAGGCTCAATTTAAATATTTTCCTCCGAAGACCGATACTTGACCAACCCAGACTGTAGTCCTTAACCGCGGACATGGCTATTCGAATAGGTTTAAACTCTGCAGCGGGTGTACTCTTTACCCACAAGTAAAGGATTTCTTTAGTCAGTACCGTGGCACTGACTAATTACCATTACGGTCTTTGGGTCAAAAACACACCTGACCAGCACACACAAGATTAACTGACCGGATGCCAGGAATCACCCAAAGCATCGTTTCAGAAAAACTCTAAGTCGGGGAGACAACAATCTCGAGGAGCATGGGATCACTATTAATACGCACGGATTCCAAGGGGTGCCCCCCTCTCGGTCACAACCGGATACACCCATGCCCCCTGACCCGATGACAGGATTTAGTCCATGATCGTGGAAACCCTCATCGTAGCCCTCTATGTGGTGTGTGCACGGAAAGGGGTTAACAACTTACTAAACTATACCCCACCTGTGGCAGGGACAAGTGGCAGCACGAATCAAGTATCGGGGTTACCGGAACAAGACTCGATCTACGGTCGACTCAGGAGGCTTAAGTATTTCCTGCAGTGGTTAGCACAACAAAGTATTCTTTCAACAGCAATTCCAAACAGGGCCACAACCCTTGCATGCTCCAACATGCATAACAAACAAGGCATGATCACGCTTCAATGTGGTCACCCTTCTGCCGGTACTGTATATTACTTATACCTGCACCTACAAGTTAGTCATGACAACACACGATGCATGGTATGAGGAAACATGCCATCACTACATGCATGAATTTTTTTTATTAGAACTCAACCTATGTATGACTTCATTTATTCTTGCAAACAATATAACCATGCAATTTACCATATCAAGTGTTCAAGATGCTTGCCTTGAGCATGCAGAAATATTGGGTGCACTCCAAAAGTTTGAAATGTTTATCTCCCCTCCATTTCCTATCTTTCAAAAATATTGTAATTACAATATAAAACAAAAACAGTACAAAAAAGTTGTCTAGAAAATTTTGAAATAAATACTAAAATAAACTAGTTTAAATATAAGGAATTACAGAAAAAGAATCAATTTATTTGAAGTAAATATGATTTACCTATGGAATTACTAAGTTGGAATAAATAAAGAAAAGGGACTATTCAATAGATCCAGTAGGAATAAAGCTTAGGAAAAATGTTCACCTAACCTAGATAAATAGAGCATGATTTTATAAGTGTAGAAATTTGAATCATCAAATTTGGATTAGAAATGGTGTCTGTGGAATTATTTGAATACTGCTAAAAAAGAAAAAAAAAAGGAGCAGAGAAGCGTCCTGAGCGCGATTTAGACGTGCGGTGCCACTGGGCCGGGCCCAGTCGTTCAGCCGCGCGAAAGGCTGTGACGTCGTTGGCGTAGTCGGGAAATACGCTTCCCTCGTGCGGAGATAACTTCTAGGGAAGCCGCCTCCACTTATCCGCGTGGCGAGGCTGCGGTCACTGACAGCGGGGCCTGCAGGCCCACTGGTCAGGTTTGACCAGTCGCCCGCGCGCGCCCTTTCCTCCGGCCGAACAGAGGCGGCGTTCCGGCGGAGCTCGCCGACGATTGGAGGCACGGTTCCGGGAGAGGAGCACAGCATCGGGCTCAGGTGCTCCTGGCGATCGTGGTGCGATACTGCACGGTCTCCGGGGTGGGTGGGGTCGACGACGGTGAGCTTCCTGGTGGACGACAGCATCGGACGAAAGAGGGACTCCGTCCACGAGCTTCGTTTGGTGAAATTGATGGATGGGATGGTCCTGCGGGTGTTCCAGGATGTGTGTGGTGGGGGAAAATGCAAGGGGGAGGCGTCGTTCGCGTCGGAATCAACCGAGTGGTGGCGGCGGTGGTTTCGGCCGGAGACGGGGAGGAAGGGAGCTCTCGGTCGATTGGCTACTTCGAGAGGCCTACAGAGGGGAGGGGAGTGATGATGAGGAGTTGAGTGAGCTCGGGAGTATATAGCCGGAGAGGGTCAGCTCTATGGCTTCCAGAAGATGGCCGAGGTGGCGGAGGCCATTAATGGCGTCGGAGAGGTAGCTGTGGCCGGTGGCGTGGTCGGTGAGGCGGTGGAGGCTGGTAGATAAGCTCGAGGTGCTGGCGCTCGCTGATTGGTCTAGGTGCCCGCGTGACAGCGACGTGCAAGGTCGTTGGCGGCGCTAGAGGACGGGACCAGGTGCGGGGAAGGCTCGGCCGGTGCAGGTGGAGTGCGGGGGAGGAGAAAAGCGAGCCGGGGAGGCAGTGGTTGCGGCGTTGGAGTCGTGCAGAAGCTGCGGTGCTCGGGCCTGCCATACGCGTGCTCTGGACACGCATGCCAGGTATTCGACGAAATGCCAGTGAGACCTACAGGGCTCTGATGATGATGAATTTTGGCAGTGTGATGCTCCTCTTAATTCTAGAGGTGATGGACATGATAGTTTGGCCAGAGTATCAAGTCACTAATGAAACTGAGAAAGAGGTAGAACTTCTGTCATGCACACAACCTGCTTGACAAAATGCTAAGGCATTCTAGACATCTAATTTGACCATGAAAATTGGCAGAATGATGCCTCTTTGGATGGTAGAGATGATGGTGGAGTTGGTTTGTGAAAACAGAAAACTTTCTAGTGCAAGTTTTATCAAAATTCAGTTCTGGACAGAAACTTCAGAGGAATATTTAGTGAACTAAACAGATTCCAATGGATCTGAAATTTTGGACATGAGGATTTGGTTGGAAGGATTGTAAGTGGGAAATTTTTCAGAATTTTTGGGACAAGAAAATTGGGGTTGTAGTGCAAAGCTGGATCTGGACCAGAAATGAAAAGAGGTTGTTTTACTCAAATTTTCAAAAGACAAGGTTGGGTTTTTGCATAAAAGTGATATATAGGCAGCACATGACCCCTCATAATTTTTTTGGAATTTTGAAAGAATTATTTGAAAAGGTTGTAGTGCAACAGAGGCAATTCAAAGTTGAAAATGCTATTAAAAGGTTTGTTATGGGCAAAATTTTATTATGAAAATAATTCCTACTATTACTAAAATATAAATGAAATGTTTTAGGAAAACTACCAAAGCCACAATATTATTTCCAAAAATTTCTATATGGAGGGGAGAATTTTGGGAGTCAGAACAGAAAATCCTCTGAAAATAATAAAGGACTTAATATAATTTCAAAATTTTATTTCTGGCCAAATTTTACTTAATAAAATCATGGTTGCATTTTTGGGGTGTTACAAACACTCCTTCTGGTTGGTAAAAAATCATTATATAAACTCCCGAAGGTTTTGACCACCGTACCACGGCAATATCTCTTGTTCTTGTTTCGAGCTGTTTTATCTCACAGATCCAGATCGCCGTGACGTCTCCAAGCGCCCCCAAGGACAAGTTTTTCGAGAAGGTCATCAACCCTTACCTCGCGGAGGTGCTGCAACACCCTCAAACCATTGAGATGCATGAGAGGGTGCTGCACATCCGTGATGTTGAGGGGCCAAAGAGGACCGGGAGCGTGGAGACAAGGCTTGAAGCAATGGAGCAGCCAGTTTTCAAGTGCCAAGGGATGGTGGAACATGGACTCAACGCCAATCACTTGATGATCACTGAATTTACCCATGATCACAAGATGGATGCCAAGAACATTGGGGAGGCCATCTTCAAGCTTCATGAGAAAATCGAGCATCTCCAAGCCCAGATCTATGACCTGCAAAACCAAAACTGTGAGTATGAATACAGGTTTAAGAGGATGAGTTTGGCTGCAGATCTGAGGATCCCGAAGACTCGTTCATCTTTTTACGATGGTGGACCTATGCCTTGGAAGACGGAGGATAAGATTCTTTCATTATCAACAACTCCATCATCACCACCTCCGAAGAAAGAGATCTAAATACATGGGTATGGGCACTCCCCTTGGCAACTGCCAAGCTTGGGGGAGGTGCCCCGGTATCGTATCACCATCACACCTTTACCTTTATCATTTTTCTTAGTTCGATCTTTTTTTTGTTATATCTTGATCTAGTAGAATAAAGTTTTTAGTATGGTCTAGCTTTGAGTTTTGTTTCAAGATCTATCTATGTAATCGAGTCCGTGAGTTATATAATAAAGAGTAGTTTTGAGTTGAGGGCTTTGTTTTTGTGCTATGATCTTGAGGGAATAAGATAAAGAAAAGAGATATAAAAAAGAGAGAATAAAAAGATCATACAATGATCTTATGGAGAGTAATGACTTCACATATAAAGAGTATGATGAATAAAAGTTGTTGAGAGTTGACAAACATAGTTTTGGTCATTGTTGCAATTAATAGGAAGTAATAAAGAAAGAGATGTCTCACATATAAATATACTATCTTGGACATCTTTTGTTATTGTGAGCACTCATTAAAATATTACATGCTAAAAAGTTGATGTTGGACAAGGAAGACAACATGATGGGTTATGTTTTATTATATCCGAATAGAAGTTATATTGTCATGGATCCTCCAACATGTTGAGCTTGCTTCTCACCCCTTGCTAGCCAAATCTTTTGCACCAAGTAGAGATACTACTTGTGCTTTCGAACATCCCTTAAACCAGTTTTGCCATGAGAGTCCACTATACCTACCTATGGATTGAGTAAGATCCTTTAAGTAAGTTGTCATTGGTGCAAGCAATAAAAATTGCTCCCTAAATATGTATGATCTTTTAGTGTGGAGAAAATAAGCTTTATACGAACTTGTGATATGGAAGAAATAAAAGCGACGGACTGCATAATAAAGTTCTTTATCACAAGCGGCAATATAAAGTGACATTCTTTTGCATTAAGATTTTGTGCATCCAACCATAAAAGCGCATGACAACCTCTGCTTGCCTCTGCGAAGGGCCTATCTTTCAGCTTTATCCTCTACCCTTATACAAGAGTCATTGTGATCTTCACCTTTCCTTTTTACACTTTTTCTTTTTGGCAAGCGCTATGTGTTGGGGAAAGATCCAGATATATATATATCCACTCGGATGTAGGTTATCATAAAGTATTATTGTTGACATTACCCTTGAGGTAAAAGGTTGGGAGGCGAAATTATAAGCCCCTATCTTTCTCTGTGTCCGACTGAGGCTTTGAACTCATAAGTATAGCGTGAGTGTTAGCAATTGTGAAAGACTAAATGATAGTTGAGTATGTGGACTTGCTGAATAGCTCTTATATTGACTCTTTCCTACATTATGATAAATTGCGATTGCTTCAATGACTGAGATCATAGTTTGTTGGTTTTCAACAAAATTTTTGATTCATACTTTGCCTTGTGAACGAATTATTACTTTGGCATAAGAGATTATATGACAATATATGTTGTTGTTCTAAAGATGATCATGATGCCATCATGTCCGTATTTTATTTTATCGACACATCTATCTCTAAACATGTGGGCATGATTATCGATTTCGGCTTTCGCTTGAGGACAAGCGAGGTCTAAGCTTGGGGGAGTTGATACCTCCATTTTGCATCATGCTTTGATATTGATATTTATTGCATTTTGGGCTGTTATTATACATTATGGTACAATACTTATGCCTTTTTTCTCTTATTTTACAAGGTTTACACAAAGAGGGAGAATGCCGGCAGCTGGACCGGAAAGGAGCAAATCTGAGAGACCTATTCTAGACAACTCCAAAAGTCCTGAAATTTTACGAAGAATTATTTTGGAATATATAAAAAATATTGGGCGAAGAAAATAACAGAGGGGACCCACCAGGAGGCCACAAGCCTGGGGGCGCACCCTACCCCCTGGGCGCGCCCCTGTGGCTTGTGGGCCACTTGGTTGGCCTCCGGTGCCCATCTTCTGCTATATGGAGGATTTTGACCTGGAAAAAATCATAAGAGAGCTTTCGGGACGAAGCGTCGCCGTCTCGAGGCAGAACCTGGGAATAAGCAATCTAGGGCTCCGGCGGAGCTGTTCTGCCGGGGAAACTTCCCTCCCGGAGAGGGGAAATCGAAGCCATCGTCATCACCAACGATCCTCTTATCGAGAGGGGGTCAATCTCCATCAACATCTTCACAAGCACCATCTCCTCTCAAACCCTAGTTCATCTCTTGTATCCAATCTTTGTCTCAAAACCTCAGATTGGTACCTGTGGGTTGCTAGTAGTGTTGATTACTCCTTGTAGTTGATGCTAGTTGGTTTATTCGGTGGAAGATCATATGTTCAGATCCTTAATGATATTTATTACTCCTCTGATTATGAACATGAATATGCTTTGTGGGTAGTTATGTTTGTTCCTGAGGACATGGGAGAAGTCTTTTTATAAGTAATAATGTGAGTTTGGTATTCGTTCGATATTTTGATGAGATGTATGTTGTCTTTCCTCTAGTGGTGTTATGTGAACATCGACTACATGACACTTCACCATGATTTGCGCCTAGGGGAAGGCATTGGTAAGTAATAAGTAGATGATGGGTTGCTAGAGTGACAGAAGCTTAAACCCTAGTTTATGCGTTGCTTCATAAGGGGCTGATTTGGATCCACATGTTTCATGCTATGGTTAGATTTATCTTAATTCTACTTTCGTAGTTGCGGATGCTTGCGAGAGGGGTTAATCATAAGTGGGAGGCTTGTCCAAGTAAGGACAGCACCCAAGCACTGGTCCACCCACATATCAAATTATCAAAGTAACGAACGCGAATTATATGAGCTTGATGAAAACTAACTTGACAACAATTCCCGTGTGTCCTCGGGAGCGCTTTGCTTTATATAATAGTTCATCCAGGCTTGTCCTTTGCTACAAAAAGGATTGGGCCAGCTTGCTGCACCTTAGTTAGTTTTGTTATTTGTTACCCGTTACGAATTATCTTATCACACAACTATCTGTTACCGATAATTTCAGTGCTTGCAGAGAATACCTTGCTGAAAACCGCTTGTCATTTCCTTCTGCTCCTCATTGGGTTCGACACTCTTACTTATCGAAAGGACTACGATAGATACCCTATACTTGTGGGTCATCAAGACTCTTTTCTGGCTCCGTTGCCGGGGAGTGAAGCGCCTTTGGTAAGGAAACATTTATATAGTGTGCTAAAATTTACTGTCACTTGTTGCTATAGGAAATAATCCTTTGAGGGGTTTGTTCAGGGTATCTTCACCCCGACCGGAAGAGCAAAGAGTTGCCCCTCAACCTACTGCACCTACTGAAAATATTTATTATGAGATTCCTTCGGGTATGATAGAGAAACTGCTAGCTAATCCTTATGCAGGAGATGGAACATTACATCCTGATATGCATCTAATCTATGTGGATGGAGTTTGTGGATTATTTAAGCTTGCAGGTTTGCCCGAGGATGAAGTCAAGAAGAAGGTCTTCCCTTTATCTTTGAAGGAGAAGGCATTGACATGGTATAGGCTGTGCGATGATATTGGGACTTGGAACTACAACCGATTGAAATTGGAATTTCATCAGAAGTTTCATCCTATGCATCTAGTTCATCGTGATCGGAATTATATTTATAATTTTTGGCCTCGTGTAGGAGAAAGTATCGCTCAATCTTGGGGGAGGCTTAAGTCAATGTTATATTCATGCCGCAATCATGAGCTCTCAAGAGAAATCATTATTCAGAATTTTTATGCTTGGCTTTCTCGTAATGATCAATCCATGCTCGATACTTCTTGTACTAGTTCTTTTATGAAGAAGACTATTGAATTCAAATGGGATTTATTGGAAAGAATTAAACACAACTCTGAAGATTGGGAACTCGACGAAGGTAATGAGTCAGGTATAAACCTTAAGTTTGATTGTGTTAAATCTTTTATGGATACCGACGCTTTTCATGAATTTAGCACTAAATATGGACTTGACTCTGAGATAGTAGCTTCTTTCTGTGAATCATTTGCTACTCATGTTGATCTCCCTAAGGAGAGGTGGTTTAAATATCATCCTCCCATTGAAGTGAAAGTAGTAGAACCAATTAAAGCTGAAGAAGAAACTATTGCTTATAATGTTGATCCTATTGTTCCTACTGCTTATATTGAGAAACCACCTTTCCCTGTTAGAATAAAGGAACATGCTAAATCTTCAACTGTGGTTCGTAAGAGCTATACTAGAACACCTACACCCCCTGAACAAATTAAAGTTGAATCTAGTATTTCTATGGTTAAAGATCTCTTGGTCGATAATATTGATGAGCATGTTATTTATTTCTGTGATGAAGCTGCTAGAATTGCCAAACCTGATACTAAAGATAAACATAGACCTGTTGTTGGCATGCCTGTTGTTTCTGTTAAAAAAGGATATCATTGTTATCATGGCTTATGTGATATGGGTGCTAGTGTGAGTGCAATTCCCTTTAGTTTATATCAATAAATCATGAATGATATTGCACCTGCTGGAATAGAAGATATTGATGTTACTATTAAGCTTGCTAATAGAGATACTATATCACCAATTGGGATTGTTAGAGATGTTGAAGCCTTGTGTGGGAAAATAAAATACCCTACTGATTTCCTAGTTCTTGGTTCTCCACAACATGATTTTTGTCCCATTATATTTGGTAGACCCTTCTTGAACACCGTTAATGCCAAAATAGATTGTGAGAAAGAAACTGTTACTGGAAGTTTTGGGGATGTGTCTCATGATTTTAATTTCTCTAAATTTCGTAGACAACCCCATGATAAAGAATTGCCTAGTAAAGATGAAATTATTGGTTTTGCTTCTATTGTTGTGCCTCCTACTGATCCTTTAGAACAATATTTGTTAGACCATGAAAATGATATTTTCATGAATGAAAGAAGAGAACTAAATGAAATATTCTTTAAACAAATGCCTGTTTTGAAACACAACTTGCCTGTTGAAATTCTTGGGGATCCTCCTCCACCCAAGGGTGATCCCGTGTTTGAGCTTAAACAATTACCTGATACTTTGAAATATGGTTATCTTGATGAAAAGAAGATATATCCTGTTATTATTAGTGCTTACCTTTCAGAGTATGAAGAAAATAAATTATTGAAAACTCTGAAGAAGCACTGTGCCGCTATTGGATATACTCTTGATGATCTTAAG
This sequence comes from Thinopyrum elongatum, assembly GCA_011799875.1. Lineage (NCBI taxonomy): Eukaryota > Viridiplantae > Streptophyta > Magnoliopsida > Poales > Poaceae > Thinopyrum > Thinopyrum elongatum. The sequence continues at coordinate 615,980,889 of CM022301.1, read as the reverse complement.
GGCATTAGTCCCACTCTATGTCAGCACAAAATTAATATGGAGCCTGATGCTAAACCAGTTGTTGATCACCAACGACGGTTAAATCCTAAGATGAATGAAGTGGTAAGAAATGAAATACTAAAGATTCTGGATGCAGGTATAATTTATCCTATTGCTGATAGTAGATGGGTAAATCCTATTCATTGTGTCCCAAAGAAGGGAGGTATTACTGTTGTTCCTAATGATAAGAATGAATTGATTCCACAAAGGATTGTTATAGGTTATAGAATGGTTATCGATTTTAGAAAGTTGAATAAAGCTACTAGAAAGATCATTATCCTCTACCTTTTATTGATCAAATGCTAGAAAGACTATCAAAACATACGCACTTTTGCTTTCTAGATGGTTATTCTGGTTTTTCTCAAATACCTGTATCAAAAGAGGATCAAGAAAATTCCACTTTTACTTGCCCTTTTGGTACCTTTGCTTATAGACGAATGCCTTTTGGTTTATGCAATGCACCTACTACCTTTCAAAGATGTATGACTGCTATATTCTCTAACTTTCGTGAAAAGATTGTTGAAGTTTTCATGGATGATTTTTCCGTTTACGGAACTTCTTTTGATGATTGGTTAAGCAACCTTGATCGAGTTTTGCAGAGATTTGAAGAAACTAATCTCGTCTTAAATTGGGAGAAGTGCCACTTTATGGTTAATGAAGGTATCATCTTGGGGCATAAAATTTCTGAAAGAGGTATTGAAGTTGATAAAGCTAAAGTAGATGCTATTGAAAATCTGCCGTTTCCTAAAGATATCAAATGTATAAGAAGTTTCCTTGGTCATGCTGGTTTCTATAGGAGGTTTATTAAAGACTTCTCTAAAATTTCTAGGCCTCTCACTAATCTCTTGCAAAAAGATGTTCCTTTTGTTTTTGATGATGATTGTGTAGAAGCATTTGAAATACTTAAGAAAGCATTGATTTCTGCACCTATTGTTCAACCACCTGATTGGAATTTACCCTTTGAAATTATGTGTGATGCTAGTGATTATGCTGCAGGTGCTGTTCTAGGACAAAGAGCTGATAAGAAATTCAATGTTATCCGTTATGCTAGTAAAACTCTAGACAGTGCCCAGAGAAATTATGCTACTACTGAAAAGGAATTTTTAGCAGTTGTCTTTGCTTGTGATAAGTTTAGATCTTATATTGTTGATTCCAAAGTAACTATTCACACCGATCATGCTGCTATTAAATATCTTATGGAAAAGAAAGCTGCTAAACCTAGACTTGTTAGATGGGTTCTCTTGTTACAAGAATTTGATTTGCATATTATTGATAGAAAGGGAGCTGAGAACCCCGTAGCAGATAACTTGTCTAGGTTAGAAAATATTCTTGATGACCCATTACCTATTGATGATAGCTTTCGTAATGAACAATTAGCTATCATAAATGCTTCTCGTAGTGCTCCATGGTATGCTGATTATGCTAATTTTATTGTTGCTAAATTTATACCACCTAGTTTCACATAACAGCAAAAGAAAAAGTTTTTCTATGATTTAAGACACTACTTTTGGGATGACCCACACCTTTATAAAGACGGAGTAGATGGTGTTATTAGACGTTGTGTACCTGAGCATGAGCAGGAACAGATCCTACGCAAGTGTCACTCCGAGGCCTACGGAGGACACCATGCTGGAGACAGAACTGCACACAAGGTATTACAATCTGGTTTTTATTGGCCTACTCTCTTCAAGGATGCTCGTAAGTATGTCTTGTCTTGTGATGAATGCCAGAGAATTGGTAATATTAGTAGACGTCAGGAAATGCCTATGAATTATTCACTTGCTATTGAACCATTCGATGTTTGGGGCTTTGATTATATGGGACCTTTTCCTTCCTCTAATGGGTATACACATATTTTGGTTGCTGTTGATTACGTTACTAAGTGGGTAGAAGCTATTCCAACTAGTAGCGCTGATCATAACACTTCCATTAAAATGCTTAAAGAAGTTATTTTCCCGAGGTTTGGAGTCCCTAGATATTTGATGACTGATGGTGGTTCACACTTTATTCATGGTGCTTTCCGTAAAATGCTTGCTAAATATGATGTCAACCACAGAATTGCATCATGATACGTCTCCAACGTATCTATAATTTTTGATTGTTCCATGCTATTATATTATCTGTTTTGGATGTTTTATATGCATTAATATGCTATTTTATATTATTTTTGGGACTAACCTATTAACCTAGAGCCCAATGCCAGTTTCTATTTTTTTCCTTTTTTTGAGTTTCGCAGAAAAGGAATACCAAACGGAGTCCAAACGGAATAAAACTTTCGCGATGATTTTTCTTGGACCAGAAGGAAACCAGGAGACTTGGAGATGAAGTCGGAGGAGCCAGGAGGTGGCCACAAGGACGGAGGGCGCGCCCAGGGGGGTAGGGCGCGCCCCCCACCCTTGTGGGCCCCTCGTGCACCTCCTGACCTAATTCTTTCGCCTATATATTCCCAAATATCCCCAAACCAATAGAGGCATCCACGGAAAGACTTTTCCACCGCCGCAACCTTCTGTACCCGTGAGATCCCATCTAGAGACCTTTTCCGGCACCCTGCCGGAGGGGGATTCGATCACGGAGGGCTTCTACATCAACACCATTGCCCTTCCAATGAAGCGTGAGTAGTTTACCACAGACCTACCGGTCCATAGCTAGTAGCTAGATGGCTTCTTCTCTCTCTTTGATTCTCAATACCATGTTCTCCTCGATGTTCTTGGAGATCTATTCAATGTAATACTTTTTTTTGAGGTGTGTTTGCCGAGATCCGATGAATTGTGGATTTATGATCAGCTTATCTATGAATATTATTTGAATCTTCTCTGAATTCTTATATGCATGATTTGATATCTTTGTAATTCTCTTCGAACTATCGGTTTGGTTTGGCCAACTAGATTGGTTTTTCTTGCAATGGGAGAAGTGCTTAGCTTTGGGTTCAATATTGCGGTGTCCTTTCCCAGTGATAGTAGGGGCAGCAAGGCACATATTCTATTGTTGCCATCGAGGATAAAAAGTTGGGGTTTTCATCATATTGCTTGAGTTAATTCCTCTACATCATGTCATCTTACTTAATGCATTACTCCATTCTTTATGAACTTAATACTCTAGATGCATGCTGGATAGCGGTCGATGTGTGGAGTAATAGTAGTAGATACAGAATCGTTTCGGTCTACTTGACACGGACGTGATGCCTATATTCATGATCATTTCCATAGATATCGTCATAACTTTGCGCTTTTCTATCAATTGCTTGGTAGTAATTTGTTCACCCACCGTATTATTTTCTATCTTGAGAGAAGCCTCTAGTGAAACCAATGGGCCCCGGGTCTATTTTCCATCATATAATCTTCTACTTTTCATCATACAAGTTTCCGATCTACTATTTTGCAATCTTTTACTTTCCGATCTATAAAACAAAAATACCAAAAATATTTACTTTATCGTTTATCTATCTCTATTCGATCTCACTTTTGCAAATAACCGTGAAGGGATTGACAACCCCTTTATCGCGTTGGGTGCAAGTTGTTTGATTGTTTGTGCAGGTATTCGGTGATTTGTGTGTTGTCTCCTACTGGATTAATACCTTGGTTCTCAAACTGAGGGAAATACTTATCTCTACTTTGCTGCATCATCCTTTCCTCTTCAAGGGAAAAACCAACGCATGCTCAAGAAGTAGCAGGAAGAATTTTTGGCGCCGTTGCCGGGGAGATCTACGCCAAGTCAAGACATACCAAGTACCCATCATAAACTCTCATCTCTTGCATTACCTTATTCGCCATTTGCCTCTCGTTTTCCTCTCCCCCACTTCTAAAATGATTTTTGAAAAGATTTGCCTTTTCTTCGCCCCTCTTTCGTTCATCTTCTTCGTTTGCTTTTTGTGTACTCGTGTGTTGGATTGCTTGCTTTGTCACGATGGCTCAAGAGAATACCAAATTGTGTGCCTTTTCCAACACCAATAACAATGATTTTATTAGTACTCCGATTGCTCCCGCCACTAGTGCGGAATCTTGTGAAATTAATGCCGCTTTGATGAATCTTGTTATGAAAGATCAATTTTCTGGCCTTCCTAGTGAAGATACCGCATCCCATCTAAACAATTTCGTTGATTTGTGTGATGTGCAAAAAAAATATGTGGATAATGATATTGTTAAATTGAAGCTATTTCCATTCTCACTACAAGATCGTGCTAAAACTTGGTTTTCATCTTTCCCTAAAAATAGTATTGATTCATGGAATAAGTGTAAAGATGCTTTTATTTCCAAGTATTTTCCTCCCGCTAAGATCATCTCCCTTAGGAATGATATTATGAATTTTAAGCAACTTGATCATGAACATGTTGCACAATCTTGGGAGAGAATGAAATTGATGATACGAAATTGACCTACTCATGGTTTGAATTTGTGGATGATTATACAAAATTTTTATGCCGGATTGAATTTTGCTTCTAGAAATCTTTTAGATTCGGCCGCGGGAGGCACTTTTATGGAAATTACTCTAGCAGAAGCTACTAAACTTCCAGATAATATTATGGTTAATTATTCTCAATGGCATACCGAAAGGTCTTCCACTAGTAAAAAAGTGCATGCAATTGAAGAGATTAATGTTTTGAGTGGAAAGATGGATGAACTTATGAAATTATTTGCTAGCAAGAGTGCTTCTTTGGATCCTAATGATATGCCTTTGTCCACTTTTATTGAAAATAATAATGAATCTATGGATGTGAATTTTGTTGGTAGGAACAATTTTGGTAATAACGCGTATAGAGGCAATTTTAATCCTAGGCCGTTTCCTAGCAATTCCTCTAATAATTATGGTAATTCCTACAACAATTCTTATCGAAATTATAATAAGATGCCCTCTGATTTTGAGAATAGTGTTAAAGAATTTACGAGTTCGCAAAACAATTTCAATGCTTTGATTGAAGAAAAATTGCTTAAGATTGATGATTTGGCTAGGAACGTGGATAGAATTTCTCTTGATGTTGACTCTTTGAAACTTAGATCTATTCTACCCAAGAATGATATCAATGAGTCTCTCAAACCTATGAGAATTTCCATTGATGAGTGGAAAGAAAGAACCGCTAAGATGCGTGCTAAAAAAGATTGGTTTGTAAAAACATATTCTTCTAGTTTTCATGAAAATAATGATGAAGATCTTAAAGTGATTGATGTGACTCCTATTGAATCTTTGTTTTCCAATATAAATCTTGATAAATATGGGACTGGAGATGAGTCAACTTTAGTTAAAAGGCGTCCCAATGATTCGGAGTTTTTAGATCTTGATGCAAAAATTGATAAAAGTGGGATTGGAGAGGTCAAAACTTTAAGTAGCAATGAACCCACTCTTTTGGATTTCAAGGAATTTAATTATCATAATTGTTCTTTAATAGATTGTATTTCCTTGTTGCAATCCATGCTGAATTCTCCTCATGCTTACAATCAAAACAAAGCTTTTACTAAACATATCGTTGATGCTATGATGCAATCTTTTGAAGAAAAGATTGAATTGGAAGTTTCTATCCCTAGAAAACTTTATGATGAGTGGGAACCTACTATTAAGATTAAGATTAAAGATTATGAGTGTTATGCTTTGTGTGATTTGGGTGCTAGTGTTTCCACGATTCCAAAAACTTTATGTGATGTGTTAGGTTTTCGTGAATTTGATGATTGTTCTTTAAATTTGCATCTCGCGGATTCCACTATTAAGAAAGCTATGGGAAGGATTAATGATGTTCTTATTGTTGCAAATAGGAATTATGTGCCCGTAGATTTCATTGTTCTTGATATAGATTGCAATCCTACATGTCCTATTATTCTTGGTAGACCTTTCCTTAGAACGATTGGTGCAATTATTGATATGAAAGAAGGAAACATTAGATTTCAATTTCCGTTAAGGAAGGGCATGGAGCACTTTCCTAGAAAGAAAATTAAATTGCCATATGAATCTATTATGAGAGCTACTTATGGATTGCATACCAAAGATGACAATACCTAGATCTATTCGTGTTTTTATGCCAAGCTAAGGGCGTTGAACAATAGCGCTTGTTGGGAGGCAACCCAATTTTATTTTTATTTTTGCTTTTTTGGTTCTTTTTTGCAATAAATAATTCATCTAGCCTCTGGTTAGATGTGGTTTTATGTTTTAATTAGTGTTTGTGCCAAGTAAGACCTTTGGGATGGCTTACGGTGATAGTTGATTTGATCTTGCTGAAAAACAGAAACTTTTGCGTCCATTCTCAGCATTTTAATAATTCACTGTAGCGTTGAAAAACCCTTAATTTGTTATAAGAGATTGATATGCAAATTTCCTCTGTTTTCCTAATTTTTAAGATTTTTTGGAGTTACAGAAGTATTATAACAATTTGGATCTTCGTAGACTATTCTGTTTTTGACAGATTCTATTTTCTTTGTGTTGTTTGCTTATTTTGATGAATCTATGGGTAGTATTGGGGGGTATGAACCATGGAAAAGTGGAATACAGTAGATATTACACCAATATAAATAAATAATGAGTTCACAACAGTACTAAAGTGGTGATTTATTTTCTTAACTAACAGAGCTTATGAGATTTTCTGTTGAGTTTTGTGTTGTGAAGTTTTCAAGTTTTTGGGTAAGGATTTGATGGACTATGGAATAAGGAGTGGCAAGAGCCTAAGCTTGGGGATGCCCAAGGCACCCCAAGGTAATATTCAAGGACAACCAAGAGCTTAAGCTTGGGGATGCCCCGGAAGGCATCCCCTCTTTCGTCTTCGTCTATCGGTAACTTTACTTGAGGCTATATTTTTATTCACCACATGATATGTGTTTTGCTTGGAGCGTCTTGTATAATTTGAGTCTTTGCTTTTTAGTTTTCCACAATCATCCTTGCTGTACACACCTTTTGAGAGGGACACGCATGAATCGTGATTTATTAGAATACTCTATGTGCTTCACTTATATCTTTTGAGCTAGGCAATTTTGCTCTAGTACTTCACTTATATCTTTTTAGAGCACGGCGGTGGCTTTATTTTATAGAAATTATTGAACTCTCATGCTTCAATTATATTATTTTGAGAGTCTTTAAACAGCATGGTAATTTGCTTTGGTTATAAATTTAGTCCTAATATGATAGGCATCCAAGAGGGATATAATAAAATCTTTCATATAAAGTGCATTGAATACTATGAGAAGTTTGATTCCTTATGATTGTTTTGAGATATAAAGATGTTGATATTAGAGTCATGCTAGTGAGTAACTGTGGATTTGAGAAATACTTGTGTTAAGGTTTGTGATTCCCGTAGCATGCACGTATGGTGAACCGTTATGTGATGAAGTCGGAGCATGATTTATTTATTGATTGTCTTCCTTATGAGTGGCGGTTGGGGACGAGCGATGGTCTTTTCCTACCAATCTATCCCCCTAGGAGCATGCGCGTAGTACTTTGTTTCGATAACTAATAGATTTTTGCAATAAGTATGTGAGTTCTTTATGACTAATGTTGAGTCCATGGATTATACGCACTCTCACCCTTCCACCATTGCTAGCCTCTCTAGTGCCGCGCAACTGTAACACCCCAAAAATTCAACCATGATTTTATTAAGTAAAATATGGCCAGAAATAAAATTTTGAAATTTTATTAAGTCCTTTATTATTTTCAAAGTATTTTCTATTTCTGTTTTCCAAAATTCTTCCCTCCATATAGAAATTCTTGGAAATAATATTGTGGCTTTGTTAGTTTTATTAAAACCTTTCATCTATATTTGGATAATAGTAGGAATTATTTTCATAATAAAACTCTGCCCAAAACAATTCTTTAAATAGCTTTTTCAACCTTTAAATGCCTCTGTTGCACAACAACCAATTTAAATAATTCTTTTTAATTTCCACAAAAATTATGGGAGGTCATGTGATGCCTACAGATCACTTTTATGCAAAAACCCAACCTGGTGTTTTGAAAATTTTGAGTGAACCTTCCCCTTTTTCCATTCTGTCCAATTCCTCAGTTACAACTACAACCCCTATTTTCCTTGCTCCATTAATTCTGAAATTTTTCCCACTTACTGTCCTTCCAACCGAACCCTTAAGTCCAGAAGGTCAGCTTTAATCTCATCTTGCAAGACCACCAAATATTCCCCTTTAGTTTCTGTCCAGAACTGAAGTTTTGTAAAACTTGCATTAGCAAGTTTTCTATTTTCACAAACAAACTTCACAATTATCTGTGTCATCTAAGGAGACACCATCCTGGCAGTTTATACACCTAACAAAGTTGCCTAGCTAGCTCTAACATTCTGTCGAACAGCTTGAGGACATGATAGAAATCTAGCATCCTTCTAAACTGCAAACACCATTTGGTCCTATGGCCAAACCAGAATGTCTAGCATCTTTTTCATCTCATAAAATGCCACCCTGCCAAGTTTCATAATCAACAAAGATCTCTAGTTGCCTCTAGCATTTCTTCAAGCAGGTTGTGGGCATGCCCAGAGCACGTCCAGAGCGCCTGGACTGCAGCCGACGGCGCCCGAAGCCGTGCACCCCAGCTTCACCTCCCCTGGCTCCCCTCCGTGCCCAAGCCGCCACCTGCAACCTCCCCGCACCCCCTCCTTGTCGCCTGGCGCCGGCCAGCCACCGACCCGAGCCGCCGCCATCGTCTCCCACCCGAATACGCCATCGCCCAGCGCCGCCACCCGTCACTGTCAGCACCGTCCAGGGGCACCTGGCCCAATCCGCAGCCGCCAGCAAGCCTCCTCCTTAACTCCCAACCGCCTGAGCCCCCGCCGTCCATCACCGACCACGCCAACCGCCATCAATCGCCGCCGCCGTCGTATCTTGCTCGGGAAGCCTCAAATCTGACTCCTCCGCACCGTCCAGCCCTAACTCTCCCTCCACACGGCACCACCTCACGACGCCAGGCCGCTGTCCAGACCACCCAGGACCCTGCTGTCAGTCGCCGGAGCTGGCACCGTCCGCCACGGCCGTCCTCGGGCTCCACTGTGAGGAAGTGAATAGAGGACGAAATCATCAACGCTGGCGCTTCGGGGAGCTTCCACCGACCTCACTTATGGCCACCGTCCAAGCCAACTGATCCAAACCAACCCCACCGGCCGGAATTACTCCGCCGTGATCCACTCCGTTCCGGCCTTCTCCGCCTGCCTATATGAAGGCCGCCCCGGGCCTCGTTTCGAACTCACCCCACCTCCACCCATCCGCAATCACACTCTAGAGGGACCGAATGGCCCCGGGGAGGTCTTTTTCCCCAACTCCGGCCGCCCGATCCACCTCTGCTTTCGAGAAGAAGCCGACGTCGTTCGTCCACCCCCACCTCCCAAATTTCACCAGTAGCCTCCTAATCCACCCCTCGTCTGACCCTCACATCAATTTGACGATTGGAGGCTCCTCCGACGAGATCCCACATCACCCGACACCACCGTCCGCCGGAGTTGGCGCTGCCATTGCTTTGGTGCACGCCACCGGTCAACTCCACCACCCACCGACGCGGAGGATCACCCTGAGCACGCCTGCACCATCGCCATCCCCTGATACGCCGTCGATCGCCGTCGGTGACCTCCCCTTCCTTCTCTGTTTCGGCGCGTAGCGCGCCCGATTTCAAACCTGTCAGGCGAGGCCCTCTGTCAGCGACCCCAGACCACGCCTTCTGGCGCGGCTGAGCAGCTGGGTCGGCCCAGTAGCACCCGCGGCTATACGGCGCTCAAGGCGCGCCTCTGCCCTTTCCCTTTTCTATTTCAGCATATCTCTAATTAATACTACAGGATCCATTTCAAACCCCAATCTGATGGTTCAAATTTCTAAATACTCCTAAAATAATGTTCTATTAATCTAGCTAGGGTGAACATTTTTTTGCTAAGCTTAGTTTTTGTTGGACCAATTTAATAGTCCTTTTAATCATTTATTCCATCTTAGAAATTCCATTGTAATTTATATGAACTCCAAATAATTTGATTCTTTTTCTGAAATTCTTTATTTACAATCTAGTTTATTATAGTATTTATTTAAAAAATATTTGAAACAATTTTTTGGCACTGCTTTTGCTATATGTGGTAATTTAAATATTTTTGGAAATAGGAAATGGAGGGAAGATAAATTTTCAAACTTTTGGAGTGCACCCAGTATTTCTGCATACTCAAGGCAAGCATCTTGAACACTTGATATGGTGAATGCATGGTAGTTTATTTGCTAGAATAATTTGATCATGACTAAGTTGAATTCAAATAAAACTGGCATATGGCTAATTTTGCATGTGTGTAGTGTTGGCATGTTTCATCGTACCGTGCATCGTGTGTTGCCATGACTAACTTGCAGGAGCAGGCATAAGAAAAATACCACTACCGCCAGGAGGATGATCACGTTGGAGCGTGATCATGCCTTGTTTGTTGTGCATGTTGGAGCATGCAAGGGTTGTGGCCCTGTTGGGATTGCTATTGAAGGAATACCTTGTTTTGCTAACCGTTGCAGGAAACTTAATGCCTCCTGAGTCGACCATAGATCGAGTCTTGTTCCGGTAACCCCCATACTTGTTTCGTGCTGCCACAGGTTCCTGCCATAGGTAGGGTATGGTTCAGTAAGTTGATAACCCCTTTCCATGCACACACCGTACAGAGGGCCACGATGAGGGTTTCCCAGGGATCCGGGACTAAATCCTGTCATCGGGTCAGGGGGCATGGGTGTTTCCAGTTTTGACTGAGAGGGGGGCACCCCTTGGAATCCGCGCGTATTAATAGTGATCCCATGCAGGACGTTGGTCTCTCCGTCTCAGAGTTTTTCTTGAACGATGCTTTGGGTGATTCCGAGCATCCGGATAGTTAATCTGGTGTGTGCTGGTCAGGTGTGTTTTCAACCCAAAGACATTAATGGGAATTAGTCAGTGTCACGGTACTGACTAAAGAAATCCTTTACTTGTGGGTAAAGAGTACACCCTCTGCAGAGTTTTAAACCTATTCGAATAGCCGTGTCCACGGTTAAGGGCTACAGTCTGGGTTGGTCAAGTGTCGGTCTTAGGGTTGGTCTTCGGAGGAAAATAATTAATTGGGCCTGAACTATTTTGCAGGATATTGTTATCATCACTAACGCCGTCATGGTTATTTGAATACTATTGCTGTGAAAATTTTTATGGTTATGCATATTATTGTGAACTAACCTGTTTCTCTTATTTTAATTTTCCTGAGTGTCTCAGGGGCTGGCTAGACTACCCCGGGCACTCAATTTTATTTTCAAGACCTCTCGTGGCGTCCCTTGAGTTAACAGGCGGTTTATCATGCCACTACTCTTGTGGACACCCGATTGGCATTTCTCTTCAAGTCCGACCGTGGCGTCACTTGACACCCGACTGGCATTTCTTTTCAAGACCTCTCGTGGCGTCGCCTGAGTTCTTGGATGGTCCTGTCTCGTCCGATTTCTCTTTTAGACACCCGTTTGGCATTTCTCTTCAAGACCTACCGTGGTGTCACTTGACATCCGACCGGCATTTCCTTTGACTTTCCTTGTTTATCACTAACAATTTTATATATTTTCACATGCTAATATTTTATCATGCCATGAATTAATCCCTGTCAGCATGCATTTTATATAGTCCAGCATGAGCATACGCATAAAGTTTGGTTCATCATGATCTTATAATTTAATTGTTGCATTCGGTATATCTTTTGTTCATGATGTTTGCGAGTACATTCAAACATACTCACAGGCTTGTCCCTGGCTATTTACTTGGCCAGGTCAGGATTTCTACAAGGAGTACCACAGCAATGTCCGTGCAGAGCCTAGGATGGCAGCCATGCGGGATAGGAATTATCCAGGTCAGCCGTTCTTGTGGGAATGGAGCCCCATCGACGTTGAAGAACCGCGATACAATTCCGTCATCCACCACCAGAATCACTGTTGTATCATTAGACCTTCATGGTCTTGTATCCAATTCTTGTAATAGCTTGGTAATCTGTAACAAGGACATGTCCACCAGTAACGGTAAATCCTGGGCTGGTGATGACACGAGGGGTTAATTTCTAGGATATCGTGTCCCGGCCCCGGCAGCCTTGGTATCAGAGCCATGCTGACCATTGGCTAATCCTATCTTAGCCTAGTCGCTATCCCTAGGTTTCCACACCGCCCACATCTTTTCCTACCCACAATCAAGCCCATCCTATCCGATAACCACACAGTGGCCAGCCGACATCTTTATTGATTGTCGGTGCCAAACCTACCATCCTAGCCCATAGGCCGTGTGCCTGTGGCCGACACCTACGTTGTTCCATCTGCAAGCGTGCGATGGAAGACTCGGCTAGCCTATAAAGGAAGCCCTGCCCCAACACAGCACAGCACGGCCTTCGTTCTCACTTTAATCCAAACCACCAAGATGCCTCGTTCCCTCATCCACCACGAGACCACCGCGCCGGAGCTTGATGGCTTCGTCTGCATACTCTCTAACGTCACCCGACGTGCCCATGGTTTGGAAGAATCACCATGATATGTGGTGTACCAAGCAAGGGATCGCAATGGCCTCACCCAGTTTTGGGCTACAGTATCCATTAATGGAAGGGCTTTGGCACAAGAACACTCTCACCGATTCACGGGAAGAGTAATGGCTGGTGAATATCAGGCCATCCAGTATGCCGCTAGAGAAGCCATTGCCCAACTTCGCCGTCAGGATTCAAGAACTCACAATCGCTCATTTTTCTACTATCTATCCAGATCCAGCTACGATAGAGGGATGCATTTTGCCAACTCCGAGCACGAGCAAAACCCTGCCCTGGAAAACTTGGTGCATTTTGTGGCCGCACAAGAGTCACTGCTCACCCAAGTTGCCAGGGAACTCTCCAGTACTAGGAGAGCCATTGCTCAACACCCACTAGTAAGAGGGAGTGCAGAACCATCAGTTATTCTGTCAGCAGTCCTGGGAAGTAATCCAAGAATTCCAGCGGACGACCAGCAGAATGGCCCGTCCCTCTCTTCTAGCTACCCTCGTCGAGTGTTTGAAGAGTACACAGCCAGAGTCAGAGCTGGAACGTCTCATCCGGAACCATAGAGGGTCACGAGTTTGGATGTTGCTGTGTCTAATGCTAGTTTACATAACGCAACCGTTGTACGATATTTTTGGGCGTATATCTTAAGTGCATCGCTATGTTTGCATTTTGCCTATTATTGTTTGTTTTGATACGCATTTAATTCTTCTGTCCTTAACAAATCTCAAGGACGAGATTTTCTTAAGAGGGGTAGAGTTTGTAACACCCCAAAAATTCAACCATGATTTTATTAAGTAAAATATGGCCAGAAATAAAATTTTGAAATTTTATTAAGTCCTTTATTATTTTCAAAGTATTTTCTATTTCTGTTTTCCAAAATTCTTCCCTCCATATAGAAATTCTTGGAAATAATATTGTGGCTTTGTTAGTTTTATTAAAACCTTTCATCTATATTTGGATAACAGTAGGAATTATTTTCATAATAAAACTCTGCCCAAAACAATTCTTTAAATAGCTTTTTCAACCTTTAAATGCCTCTGTTGCACAACAACCAATTTAAATAATTCTTTTTAATTTCCACAAAAATTATGGGAGGTCATGTGATGCCTACAGATTACTTTTATGCAAAAACCCAACCTAGTGTTTTGAAAATTTTGAGTGAACCTTCCCCTTTTTCCATTCTGTCCAATTCCTCAGTTACAACTACAACCCCTATTTTCCTTGCTCCATTAATTCTGAAATTTTTCCCACTTACTGTCCTTCCAACCGAACCCTTAAGTCCAGAAGGTCAGCCTTAATCTCATCTTGCAAGACCACCAAATATTCCCCTTTATTTTCTGTCCAGAACTGAAGTTTTGTAAAACTTGCATTAGCAAGTTTTCTATTTTCACAAACAAACTTCACAATTATCTGTGTCATCTAAGGAGACACCATCCTGGTAGTTTATACACCTAACAAAGTTGCCTAGCTAGCTCTAACATTCTGTCGAACAGCTTGAGGACATGATAGAAATCTAGCATCCTTCTAAACTGCAAACACCATTTGGTCCTATGGCCAAACCAGAATGTCTAGCATCTTTTTCATCTAATAAAATGCCACCCTGCCAAGTTTCATAAACAACAAAGATCTCTAGTTGCCTCTAGCATTTCTTCAAGAAGGTTGTGGGCATGCCCAGAGCACGTCCAGAGCGCCTGGACTGCAGCCGACGGCGCCTGAAGCCGTGCACCCCAGCTTCACCTCCCCTGGCTCCCCTCCGTGCCCAGGCCGCCACCTGCAACCTCCCCGCACCCCCACCTTGTCGCCTGGCGCCGGCCAGCCACCGACCCAAGCCGCCGCCATCGTCTCCCACCCGGATGCGCCACCGCCCAGCGCCGCCACCCGTCACTATCAGCACCGTCCAGGGGCACCTGGCCCAATCCGCAGCCGCCAGCAAGCCTCCTCCTTAACTCCCAACCACCTGAGCCCCCGCTGTCCATCACCGACCACGCCAACCGCCATCAATCGCCGCTGCCGTCGTATCTTGCTCGGGAAGCCTCGAATCTGACTCCTCCGCAGCGTCTAGCCCTAACTCTCCCTCCACGCGGCACCACCTCACGACGCCAGGCCGCTGTCTAGACCACCCAGGACCCTGCAGTCTGTCACCGGAGCTGGCACCATCCGCCACGGCCGTCCTCAGGCTCCACTGTGAGGAAGTGAATAGAGGATGAAATCGACAACGCTGGCGCTTCAGGGAGCTTCCACCGACCTCACTTATGGCCACCGTCCAAGCCAACTGATCCAAACCAACCCCACCGGCCGGAATTACTCCGCCGTGATCCACTCCGTTCCAGCCTTCTCCGCCTGCCTATATAAAGGCCGCCCCGGGCCTCGTTTCGAACTCACCCCACCTCCACCCATCCGCAATCACACTCTAGAGGGACCGAACGGCCCCGGGGAGGTCTTTTTCCCCAACTCCGGCCGCCCGATCCACCTCTGCTTCCGAGAAGAAGCCGACGTCGTTCGTCCACCCCCACCTCCCAAATTTCACCAGTAGCCTCCTAACCCACCCCTCGTCTGACCCTCACATCAATTTGACGATTGGAGGCTCCTCCGACGAGATCCCACATCACCCGACGCCACCGTCCGCCGGAGTTGGCGCTGCCATTGCTGTGGTGCACGCTAGCGGTCAACTCCACCACCCACCGACGCGGAGGATCACCCTGAGCACGTCTGCACCATCGCCATCCCCTGATACGCCATCGATCGCCGTCGATGACCTCCCCTTCCTTCTCTGTTTCGGCGCGTAGCGCGCCCGATTTCAAACCTGTCAGGCGGGGCCCTCTGTCAGCGACCCCAGACCACGCCTTCTGGCGCGGCTGAGCAGCTGGGTCGGCCCGGTAGCACCCGCGGCTATACGGCGCTCAAGGCACGCCTCTGCCCTTTCCCTTTTCTATTTCAGCATATCTCTAATTAATACTACAGGATCCATTTCAAACCCAAATCTGATGGTTCAAATTTCTAAATACTCCTAAAATAATGTTCTATTAATCTAGCTAGGGTGAACATTTTTTTGCTAAGCTTAGTTTTTGTTGGACCAATTTAATAGTCCTTTTAATCATTTATTCCATCTTAGAAATTCCGTAGTAATTTATATGAACTCCAAATAATTTGATTCTTTTTCTGAAATTCTTTATTTACAATCTAGTTTATTATAGTATTTATTTCAAAAATATTTGAAACAATTTTTTGGCACTGCTTTTGCTATATGTGGTAATTTAAATATTTTTGGAAATAGGAAATGGAGGGAAGATAAATTTTCAAACTTTTGGAGTGCACCCAGTATTTCTGCATACTCAAGGCAAGCATCTTGAACACTTGATATGGTGAATGCATGGTAGTTTATTTGCTAGAATAATTTGATCATGACTAAGTTGAATTCAAATAAAACTGGCATATGGCTAATTTTGCATGTGTGTAGTGTTGGCATGTTTCATCGTACCGTGCATCGTGTGTTGCCATGACTAACTTGCAGGAGCAGGCATAAGAAAAATACCGTTACCGGCAGGAGGATGATCACGTTGGAGCGTGATCATGCCTTGTTTGTTGTGCATGTTGGAGCATGCAAGGGTTGTGGCCCTGTTGGGATTGCTGTTGAAGGAATACCTTGTTGTGCTAACCGTTGCAGGAAACTTAATGCCTCCTGAGTCGACCATAGATCGAGTCTTGTTCCGGTAACCCCCATACTTGTTTCGTGCTGCCACAGGTTCCTGCCACAGGTAGGGTATGATTCAGTAAGTTGATAACCCCTTTCCATGCACACACCGTCCAGAGGGCCACGATGAGGGTTTCCCAGGGATCCGGGACTAAATCCTATCATCGGGTCAGGGGGCATGGGTGTTTGTAGTTGTGACTGAGAGGGGGGCACCCCTTGGAATCCGCGCGTATTAATAGTGATCCCATGCAGGACGTTGGTCTCTCCGTCTCAGAGTTTTTCTTGAACAATGCTTTGGGTGATTCCGGGCATCCGGAAAGTTAATCTGGTGTGTGCTGGTCAGGTGTGTTTTCAACCCAAAGACAGTAATGGGGATTAGTCAGTGTCACGGTACTGACTAAAGAAATCCTTTACTTGTGGGTAAAGAGTACACCCTCTGCAGAGTTTTAAACCTATTCGAATAGCCGTGTCCACGGTTAAGGGCTACAGTCTGGGTTGGTCAAGTGTCGGTCTTAGGGTCGGTTTTCGGAGGAAAATAATTAATTGGGCCTGAACTATTTTGCAAGATATTGTTATCATCACTAACGCCGTCATGGTTATTTGAATACTATTGCTGTGAATTTTTTTATGGTTATGCATATTATTGTGAACTAACCTGTTTCTCTTATTTTAATTTTCCTGAGTGTCTCAGGGGCTGGCTAGACTACCCCGGGCACTCAATTTTATTTTCAGACCTCTCGTGGCGTCCCTCGAGTTAACAGGCGGTTTATCACGCCACTACTCTTGTGGACACCCGATTGGCATTTCTCTTCAAGTCCGACCGTGGCGTCACTTGACACCCGACTGGCATTTCTTTTCAAGACCTCTCGTGGCGTCGCCTGAGTTCTTGGATGGTCCTGTCTCGTCCGATTTCTCTTTTAGACACCCGTTTGGCATTTCTCTTCAAGACCTACCGTGGTGTCACTTGACATCCGACCGGCATTTCCTTTGACTTTCCTTGTTTATCACTAACAATTTTATATATTTTCACATGCTAATATTTTATCATGCCATGAATTAATCCCTGTCAGCATGCATTTTATATAGTCCAGCATGAGCATACGCATAAAGTTTGGTTCATCATGATCTTATAATTTAATTGTTGCATTTGGTATATCTTTTGTTCATGATGTTTGCGAGTACATTCAAACATACTCACAGGCTTGTCCCTGGCAATTTACTTGGCCAGGTCAGGATTTCTACAAGGAGTACCACAGCAATATCCGTGCAGAGCCTAGGATGGCAGCCATGCGGGATAGGAATTATCCAGGTCAGCCGTTCCTATGGGAATGGAGCCCCATCGACGTTGAAGAACCGCGAGACAATTCCGTCATCCACCACCAGAATCACTGTTGTATCATTAGACCTTCATGGTCTTGTATCCAATTCTTGTAATAGCTTGGTAATCTGTAACAAGGACGTGTCCACCAGTAACGGTAAATCCTGGGCTGGTGATGACACGAGGGGTTAATTTCTAGGATATCGTGTCCCGGCCCCGACAGCCTTGGTATCAGAGCCAGGCTAACCATTGGCTAATCCTATCTTAGCCTGGTCGCTATCCCTAGGTTTCCACACCGCCCACATCTTTTCCTACCCACAGTCAAGCCCATCCTATCCGATAACCACACAGTGGCCAGCCGACATCTTTATTGATTGTCGGTGCCAAACCTACCATCCTAGCCCATAGGCCGTGTGCCTGTGGCCGACACCTGCGTTGTTCCATCCGCAAGCGTGCGATGGAAGACTCGGCTAGCCTATAAAGGAAGCCCTGCCTCAACACAGCACAGCACGGCCTTCATTCTCACTTTAATCCAAACCCCCAAGATGCCTCGTTCCCTCATCCACCACGAGACCACCGCGCCGGAGCTTGATGGCTTTGTCTGCATACTCTCTAACGTCACCCGACGTGCCCATGGTTTGGAAGATTCACCATGATATGTGGTGTACCAAGCAAGGGATCGCAATGGCCTCACCCAGTTTTGGGCTACAGTATCCATTAATGGAAGGGCTTTGGCACAAGAACACTCTCACCGATTCACGGGAAGAGTAATGGCTGGTGAATATCAAGCCATCCAGTATGCCGCTAGAGAAGCCATTGCCCAACTTCGCCACTAGGATTCAAGAACTCACAATCACTCATTTTTCTACTATCCATCCAGATCCAGCTACGATAGAGGGATGCATTTTGCCAACTCCGAGCACGAGCAAAACCCTGCCCTGGAAAACTTGGTGCATTTTGTGGCCGCATAAGAGTCACTGCTCACCCAAGTTGCCAGGGAACTCTCCATTACGAGGAGAGCCATTGCTCAACACCCACTAGTAAGAGGGAGTGAAGAACCATCAGTTATTCTGTTAGCAGTCCTGGGAAGTAATCCAAGAATTCCAGGGGACGACCAGCGGAATGGCCCGTCCCTCTCTTCTGGCTACCCTCGTCGAGTGTTTGAAGAGTACACAGCCAGAGTCAGAGCTGGAACGTCTCATCCGGAACCGTAGAGGGTCATGAGTTTGGTTGTTGCTGTGTCTAATGCTAGTTTACATAACGCAACCGTTGTACGATATTTTTGGGCGTATATCTTAAGTGCATTGCTATGTTTGCATTTTTCCTATTATTGTTTGTTTTGATACGCATTTAATTCTTCTGTCCTTAACAAATCTCGAGGACGAGATTTTCTTAAGGGGGGTAGAGTTTGTAACACCCCAAAAATTCAACCATGATTTTATTAAGTAAAATATGGCCAGAAATAAAATTTTGAAATTTTATTAAGTCCTTTATTATTTTCAAAGTATTTTCTATTTCTGTTTTCCAAAATTCTTCCCTCCATATAGAAATTCTTGGAAAAATAATATTG
The DNA here is from genome assembly GCA_011799875.1 of Thinopyrum elongatum. Classification (NCBI taxonomy): domain Eukaryota; kingdom Viridiplantae; phylum Streptophyta; class Magnoliopsida; order Poales; family Poaceae; genus Thinopyrum; species Thinopyrum elongatum. The sequence continues at coordinate 615,961,835 of CM022301.1, read as the reverse complement.
TGGCTTTGTTAGTTTTATTAAAACCTTTCATCTATATTTGGATAACAGTAGGAATTATTTTCATAATAAAACTCTGCCCAAAACAATTCTTTAAATAGCTTTTTCAACCTTTAAATGCCTCTGTTGCACAACAACCAATTTAAATAATTCTTTTTAATTTCCACAAAAATTATGGGAGGTCATGTGATGCCTATAGATCACTTTTATGCAAAAACCCAACCTAGTGTTTTGAAAATTTTGAGTGAACCTTCCCCTTTTTCCATTCTGTCCAATTCCTCAGTTACAGCTACAACCCCTATTTTCCTTGCTCCATTAATTCTGAAATTTTTCCCACTTACTGTCCTTCCAACCGAACCCTTAAGTCCAGAAGGTCATCCTTAATCTCATCTTGCAAGACCACCAAATATTCCCCTTTAGTTTCTGTCCAGAACTGAAGTTTTGTAAAACTTGCATTAGCAAGTTTTCTATTTTCACAAACAAACTTCACAATTATCTGTGTCATCTAAGGAGACACCATCCTGGCAGTTTACACACCTAACAAAGTTGCCTAGCTAGCTCTAACATTCTGTCGAACAGCTTGAGGACATGATAGAAATCTAGCATCCTTCTAAACTGCAAACACCATTTGGTCCTATGGCCAAACCAGAATGTCTAGCATCTTTTTCATCTAATAAAATGCCACCCTGCCAAGTTTCATAATCAACAAAGATCTCTAGTTGCCTCTAGCATTTCTTCAAGCAGGTTGTGGGCATGCCCAGAGCACGTCCAGAGCGCCTGGACTGCAGCCGACGGCACCCGAAGCCGTGCACCCCAGCTTCACCTCCCCTGGCTCCCCTCCGTGCCCAAGCCGCCACCTGCAACCTCCCCGCACCCCCACCTTGTGGCCTGGCGCCGGCCAGCCACCGACCCGAGCCGCCGCCATCGTCTCCCACCCGGATACGCCACCACCCAGCGCCGCCACCCATCACTATCAGCACCGTCCAGGGGCAGCTGGCCCAATCCGCAGCCGCCAGCAAGCCTCCTCCTTAACTCCCAACCGCCTGAGCACCCGCCGTCCATCACCGACCACGCCAACCGCCATCAATTGCCGCCGCCGTCGTATCTTGCTCGGGAAGCCTCGAATCTGACTCCTCCGCAGCGTCCAGCCCTAACTCTCCCTCCACACGGCACCACCTCACGACGCCAGGCCGCTGTCCAGACCACCCAGGACCCTACTGTCAGTTGCCGGAGCTGGCACCGTCCGCCACGGCCGTCCTCGGGCTCCACTATGAGGAAGTGAATAGAGGATGAAATCGTCAACGCTGGCGCTTCGGGGAGCTTCCACCGACCTCACTTATGGCCACCGTCCAAGCGGTCAACTCCACCACCCACCGACGCGGAGGATCACCCTGAGCACGCCTACACCATCGCCATCCCCTGATACGCCGTCGATCGCCGTCGGTGACCTCCCCTTCCTTCTCTGTTTCGGCGCGTAGCGCGCCCGATTTCAAACCTGTCAGGCGGGGCCCTCTGTCAGTGACCCCAGACCACGCCTTCTGGCGCGGCTGAGCAGCTGGGTCGGCCCAGTAGCACCTGCGGCTATACGGCGCTCAAGGCGCGCCTCTGCCCTTTCCCTTTTCTATTTCAGCATATCTCTAATTAATACTACAGGATCCATTTCAAACCCAAATCTGATGGTTCAAATTTCTAAATACTCCTAAAATAATGTTCTATTAATCTAGCTAGGGTGAACATTTTTTTTGCTAAGCTTAGTTTTTGTTGGACCAATTTAATAGTCCTTTTAATCATTTATTCCATCTTAGAAATTCCATAGTAATTTATATGAACTCCAAATAATTTGATTCTTTTTCTGAAATTCTTTATTTATAATCTAGTTTATTATAGTATTTATTTCAAAAATATTTGAAACAATTTTTGGCACTGCTTTTGCTATATGTGGTAATTTAAATATTTTTGGAAATAGGAAATGGAGGGAAGATAAATTTTCAAACTTTTGGAGTGCACCTAGTATTTCTGCATACTCAAGGGAAGCATCTTGAACACTTGATATGGTGAATGCATGGTAGTTAATTTGCTAGAATAATTTGATCATGACTAAGTTGAATTCAAATAAAACTGGCATATGGCTAATTTTGCATGTGTGTAGTGTTGGCATGTTTCATCGTACCGTGCATCGTGTGTTGCCATGACTAACTTGCAGGAGCAGGCATAAGAAAAATATCGTTACCGGCAGGAGGATGATCACGTTGGAGCGTGATCATGCCTTGTTTGTTGTGCATGTTGGAGCATGCAAGGGTTGTGGCCCTGTTGGGATTGCTGTTGAAGGAATACCTTGTTGTGCTAACCATTGCAGGAAACTTAATGCCTCCTGAGTCGACCATAGATCGAGTCTTGTTCCGGTAACCCCCATACTTGTTTCGTGCTGCCACAGGTTCCTGCCACAGGTAGGGTATGGTTCAGTAAGTTGATAACCCCTTTCCATGCACACACCGTACAGAGGGCCACGATGAGGGTTTCCCAGGGATCCAGGACTAAATCCTATCATCGGGTCAGGGGGCATGGGTGTTTCCAGTTGTGACTGAGAGGGGGGCACCCCTTGGAATCCGCGCGTATTAGTAGTGATCCCATGCAGGACGTTGGTCTCTCCGTCTCAGAGTTTTTCTTGAACGATGCTTTGGGTGATTCCGGGCATCTGGAAAGTTAATCTGGTGTGTGCTGGTCAGGTGTGTTTTCAACCCAAAGACCGTAATGGGAATTAGTCAGTGTCACGGTACTGACTAAAGAAATCCTTTACTTGTGGGTAAAGAGTACACCCTCTGCAGAGTTTTAAACCTATTCGAATAGCCGTGTCCACGGTTAAGGGCTACAGTCTGGGTTGGTCAAGTGTCGGTCTTAGGGTCGGTCTTCGGAGGAAAATAATTAATTGGGCCTGAACTATTTTGCAGGATATTGTTATCATCACTAACGTCATCATGGTTATTTGAATACTATTGCTGTGAATTTTTTTATGGTTATGCATATTATTGTGAACTAACCTGTTTCTCTTATTTTAATTTTCCTGAGTGTCTCAGGGGCTGGCTAGACTACCCCGGGCACTCAATTTTATTTTCAAGACCTCTCGTGGCGTCCCTCGAGTTAACAGGCGGTTTATCATGCCACTACTCTTGTGGACACCCGATTGGCATTTCTCTTCAAGTCCGACCGTGGCGTCACTTGACACCCGACTGGCATTTCTTTTCAAGACCTCTCGTGGCGTCGCCTGAGTTCTCGGATGGTCCTGTCTCGTCCGATTTCTCTTTTAGACACCCGTTTGGCATTTCTCTTCAAGACCTACCGTGGTGTCACTTGACATCCGACCGGCATTTCCTTTATTTTGTTTTCCTTTGACTTTCCTTGTTTATCACTAACAATTTTATATATTTTCACATGCTAATATTTTATCATGCCATGAATTAATCCCTGTCAGCATGCATTTTATATAGTCCAGCATGAGCATACGCATAAAGTTTGGTTCATCATGATCTTATAATTTAATTGTTGCATTCGGTATATCTTTTGTTCATGATGTTTGCGAGTACATTCAAACGTACTCACAGGCTTGTCCCTGGCTATTTACTTGGCCAGGTCAGGATTTCTACAAGGAGTGCCACAGTGATGTCCGTGCAGAGCCTAGGATGGCAGCCATGCGGGATAGGAATTATCCAGGTCAGCCGTTCCTGTGGGAATGGAGCCCCATCGACGTTGAAGAACTACGAGACAATTCCGTCATCCACCACCAGAATCACTGTTGTATCATTAGACCTTCATGGTCTTGTATCCAATTCTTGTAATAGCTTGGTAATCTGTAACAAGGACGTGTCCACCAGTAACGGTAAATCCTGGGCTGGTGATGACACGAGGGGTTAATTTCTGGGATATCGTGTCCCGGCGCCGGCAGCCACTTTCGCCGGTACCATACACCCACCATATACCTTCCTCAAAACAGCCACCATACCTACCTATTATGGCATTTCCATAGCCATTCCGAGATATATTGCCATGCAACTTTCCACCGTTCCGTTTATTATGACACGCTTCATCATTGTCATATTGCTTTGCATGATCATGTAGTTGACATCGTATTTGTGGCAAATCCACCATTCATAATTTTTTCATACATGTCTCTCTTGATTCATTGCACATCCCGGTACACCGCCGGAGGCATTCATATAGAGTCATATTTTGTTCTAAGAATCGAGTTGTAATTCTTGAGTTGTAAGTAAATAAAAGTGTGATGATCTTCATTATTAGAGCATTGTCCCACGTGAGGAAAGGATGATGGAGACTATGATTCCCCCACAAGTCGGGATGAGACTCCGGACGATAAATAAAAAAAGGCCCAAATAAAAAAAAGAGAGAAGGGGCAATGTTACTATCCTTTTACCACACTTGTGCTTCAAAGTAGCACCGTGATCTTCATGATAGAGAGTCTCCTATGTTGTCAGTTTCATTTACTAGTGGGAATTTTTCATTATAGAACTTGGCTTGTATATTCCAATGATGGGCTTCCTCAAATTGCCCTAGGTCTTCGTGAGCAAGCGAGTTGGATGCACACCCACTTAGTTTCTTTTTGAGCTTTATTAAACTTATAGCTCTAGTGCATCCGTTGCATGGAAATCCCTACTCACTCACATTGATATCTATTGATGGGCATCTCCATAGCCCGTTGATACGCCTAGTTGATGTGAGACTATCTCCTTCTTTTTGTCTTCTCCACAACCACCTTATATTCCACCCATAGTGCTATGTCCATGGCTCACGCTCATGTATTGCGTGAAAGTTGAAAAAGTTTGAGACCAACAAAAGTATGAAACAATTGCTTGGCTTGTCATCAGGGTTGTGCCTGATTTGAATATTTTGTGTGATGAAGATGGAGCATAGCCAGACTATATGATTTTGTAGGGATAAGCTTTCTTTGGCCATGTTATTTTGAGAAGACATAATTGCCTTGTTAGTATGCTTGAAGTATTATTGTTTTTATGTCAATATTAAACTTTTGTTTTGAATCTTACGGATCTGAACATTCATGCCACAATAAAGAAAATTACATGGATAAATATGTTAGGTAGCATTCCACATCAAAAATTCTGTTTTTATCATTTACCTACTCAAGGACGAGTAGGAATTAAGCTTGGGGATGCTTGATACGTCTCCAACGTATCTATAATTTTTGATTATTCCATGCTATTATATTATCTGTTTTGGATGTTTTATATGCATTAATATGCTATTTTATATTATTTTTGGGACTAACCTATTAACCTAGAGCCCAGTGCCAGTTTCTGTTTTTTCCTTGTTTTTGAGTTTCGCAGAAAAGGAATACCAAACGGAATAAAACTTTCACGATGATTTTTCTTGGACCAGAAGGAAACCAGGAGACTTGGAGATGAAGTCGGAGGAGCCACGAGGCGGCCACAAGGACGGAGGGCGCGCCTAGGGGGGTAGGGCACGCCCCCACCCTTGTGGGCCCCTCGTGCACCTCCTGACCTAATTCTTTCGCCTATATATTCCCAAATATCCCCAAACCAACAGAGGCATCCACGAAAAGACTTTTCCACCGCCGCAACCTTCTGTACCCATGAGATCCCATCTAGGGACCTTTTCCGGCACCCTGCCGGAGGGGGATTTGATCACGGAGGGCTTCTACATCAACACCATTGCCCTTCCGATGAAGCGTAAGTAGTTTACCACAGACCTACGGGTCCATAGCTAGTAGCTAGATGGCTTCTTCTCTCTCTTTGATTCTCAATACCATGTTCTCCTCGATGTTCTTGGAGATCTATTCGATGTAATACTTTTTTTGCGGTGTGTTTGCCGAGATCCGATGAATTGTGGATTTATGATCAGCTTATCTATGAATATTATTTGAATCTTCTCTGAATTCTTATATGCATGATTTGATATCTTTGTAATTCTCTTCGAACTATCGGTTTGGTTTGGCCAACTAGATTGGTTTTTCTTGCAATGGTTGAAGTGCTTAGCTTTGGGTTCAATCTTGCGGTGTCCTTTTCCAGTGACAGTAGGGGCAGCAAGGCACGTATTGTATTGTTGCCATCGAGGATAAAAAGATGGGGTTTTCATCATATTGCTTGAGTTAATTCCTCTACATCATGTCATCTTACTTAATGCATTACCCCGTTCTTTATGAACTTAATACTCTAGATGCATGCTGGATAGCGATCGATGTGTGGAGTAATAGTAGTAGATGCAGAATCGTTTTGGTCTACTTGACACGGACGTGATGCCTATATTCATGATCATTGCCTTAGATATCGTCATAACTTTGCGCTTTTCTATCAATTGCTCGACAGTAATTTGTTCACCCACTGTATTATTTTCTATCTTGAGAGAAGCCTCTAGTGAAACCTATGGCCCCCGGGTCTATTTTCCATCATATAATCTTCTACTTTTCATCATACAAGTTTCCGATCTACTATTTTGCAATCTTTTACTTTCTGATCTATAAAACAAAAATACCAAAAATATTTACTTTATCGTTTATCTATATCTATCAGATCTCACTTTTGCAAATAACCGTGAAGGGATTGATAACCCCTTTATCATGTTGGGTGCAAGTTGTTTGATTGTTTGTGCAGGTATTCGGTGATTTGTGCGTTGTCTCCTACTGAATTGATACCTTGGTTGTCAAACTGAGGGAAATACTTATCTCTACTTTGCTGCATCACCCTTTCCTCTTCAACGGAAAAACCAACACAATCTCAAGAAGTAGCACATCACCTTATCATCCTCAGTCTAGCGGTCAAGTAGAATTGAGCAATAGGGAAATTAAATTGATCTTGCAAAAGACTGTTAATAGATCTAGAAAGAATTGGTCCAAAAAACTTGATGATGCATTATGGGCTTATAGAACTGCTTATAAAAACCCTATGGGTATGTCTCCGTATAAAATGGTTTATGGAAAAGCATGTCACTTACCTCTTGAACTAGAACATAAAGCTTATTGGGTAATCAAAGAGCTCAACTATGATTTCAAACTTGCCGGTGAAAAGAGGTTATTTGACATTAGCTCACTTGATGAATGGAGAACCCAAGCCTATGAAAATGCCAAGTTGTTTAAAGAAAAAGTTAAAAGATGGCATGACAAAAGGATACAAAAGCGTGAATTTAATGTAGGTGACCATGTCTTGCTATACAACTCTCGTTTAAGATTTTTTGCAGGAAAGCTTCTCTCTAAATGGGAAGGTCCTTATATTATCGAGGAGGTCTACCGCTCCGGTGCCATCAAAATCAACAACGCCGAAGGCACTAACCCGAAGGTGGTAAATGGTCAAAGAATCAAACATTATATTTCAGGTACTCTGATAACCCACAAGTATAGGGGATCAGTTGTAGCCTTTCTCGATAAATAAGAGTGTCGAACCCAACGAGGAGCTAAAGGTAGGATTTGTATTCCCTTCAAGTTCTATCGACCACCGATACAACTCTACGCACGCTTAACGTTCGCTTTACCTAGAACAAGTATGAAACTAGAAGTACTTTGTAGGTGTGATAGGATAGGTTTGCAAGATAATAAAGAACACGTACATAAAAAATAGGGTCTGTTTAGATAAAGAAACAACTAAGTTAATTTTAGTAGAGAGCTTTTTGTCACAAGAAAGTTATTTGTCCCTAGGCAATCGATAACTAGACCGGTAATCACTATTGCAATTTTATTTGAGGGAGAGGCATAAGCTAACATACTTTCTCTACTTGGATCATATGCACTTATGATTGGAACTCTAGCAAGCATCCGCAACTACTAAAGAACATTAAGGTAAAACCCAACCATAGCATTAAGTATCAAGTCCTCTTTACTCCCATACGCAAACAACCTACTTACTCGGGTCTGTGCTTCTGTCACTCACGCCACCCACCATAAGCGAATCATGAACATATTGCAAACCCTACAGCGGGGATCCCTCACGCTTGCGCGACACAGAGAGCACCATAGGATAGCACCAATAATAAAACATACGACTCAAACCAATCATGATCATCAATCAACCCATAGGACAAAACGGATCTACTCAAACATCATAGGATAGCCATACATCATTGGGAAATAATATATAGCGTTGAGCACCATGTTTAAGTAGAGATTACAGTGGGGAGAAGGGGTGTTACACCGCTGCGTAGAGGGGGAGAGAGTTGGTGATGACGGCGGCGAAGTTGTTGGTGTAGATCATCGTCACGATGATGGCCCCGGCGGCATTCCGGCACCACTGGGAGAGAGGGGGAGAGAGCCCCCCTCCTCCTCCTTCTTCTTCTTCTTCTTCTTCTTCTTCTTCTTCTTCTTCTTCTTCTTCTTCTTCTTCTTCTTCTTCTTCTTCTTCTTCTTCTTCTTCTTCTTCTTCTTCTTCTTCTTCCTTGACCTCCCCCCTGGATGGGAGGAGGGTTTCCCCTATGGTCCTTGGCCTCCATGGCGGCGGAGGGGCGGGAGCCCCTCCGAGATTGGATCTCTCTCTCTCTGTTTACTTCTGTTTCTGCATTCCCAGATTCTGGCCTTTTACCGTTTCTTAAATTCCCGGAGATCCGTAACTCCGATTGGGCTGAAATTTTAACACGGTTTTTATCCGGATATTAACTTTCTTGCAGCCGAAGAAGGGCACCAAATGCCTTACGGGGTGGCCACAAGGGTCCCAGGCGTGCCCTACCCCCTGGGGTGCGCCCTCCACCCTTGCCGCCGCCTCGGGCATCGTCTCACGTTGATTCCAATTCCCAAAAATCACATATATTACAAAAAAATTCTCCGTAAGTTTTTACCGTGTTTGGACTTCGTTTGGTATGGATATTCTGTGAAACAAAAAACATGCAACAAATAGGAACTGGCACTGGGCACTGGATCAATATGTTAGTCCCAAAAATAATATAAAAAGTTGCCAAAAGTATATGAAAGTTGTAGAATATTGTCATGAAACAATCAAAAATTATAGATACGATGGAGACGTATCAGCATCCCCAAGCTTAATTCCTGCTCGTCCTCGAGTAGGTAAATGATAAAAAAGATAATTTTTGATGTGGAATGCTACCTAGCATAATCTTGATCATATAATCTAATCATGGCATGAATATTAAGACACGAGTGATTCAAAGCAATAGTCTATCTTTTGACATTAATACAATAATACTTCAAGCATACTAATAAAGCAATCACGTCTTCTCAAAATAACATGGCCAAAGAAAGTTATCCCTACAAAATCATATAGTCTGGCTATGCTCCATCTTCACCACACAAAGTATTTCATCATGCACAACCCCGATGACAAGCCAAGCAATTGTTTCATACTTTTAATGTTCTCAAGCCTTTTCAACTTTCGCGCAATACATGAGCGTGAGCCATGGATATAGCACTATAGGTGGAATAGAATATGATGGTGGAGGTTGTGTGGAGAAGACAAAAAGGAGAAAGTCTCACATCAACTAGGAAAATTAATGGTCTATGGAGATGCCCATCAATCGATATCGATGCAAGTGAGTAGGGATTGCCATGCAACGGATGCACTAGAGCTATAAGTGTATGAAAGCTCAAACTGAAAACTAAGTGGGTGTGCATCCAACTAGCTTGCTCATGAAGACCTCGGGCATTTGAGGAAGCCCATCATCGGAATATACAAGCCAAGTTCTATAATGAAAATTCCCACTAGTATATGAAAGTGATAACTCAAGAGACTCTCTATATGAAGAACATGGTGCTACTCTGAAGCACAAGTGTGGAAAAAGGATAGTAACATTGTCCCTTCTCTCTTTTCTCTCTTTTTTTTCTTTTTTTTCTTTTTGGTGGGCTTCTTTGGCCTTTTTTTATTTGGGATTCTTTGGCCTCTTTTATTTTTCATACAGTCCGGAGACTCATCCCAACTTGTGAGGGAATCATAGCTTCCATCATCCTTTCCTCACTGGGACAATGCTCTAATAATGATGATCATCACACTTTTATTTACTTACAACTCAATATTACAACTCGATACTAGAACAAAATATGACTCTATATTAATGCCTCTAGCAGTGTACTAGGATGTGCAATGATCTAGGATAGCAAAGATATCAAAAAATGGACAAGCCATGAAAATATCATGCTAGCTATCTTACGATCATGCAAAGCAATATGACGATGAATGCTCAAGTCATGTATATGATGATGATGGAAGTTGCATGGCAATATATCTCGGAATGGCTATGGAAATGCCATAATAGGTAGGTATGGTGGCTGTTTTGAGGAAGATATAAGGAGGCTTATGTGTGATAGAGCGTATCATATCACAGGGTTTGGATGCACCGGCGAAGTTTGCACCGACTCTCGAGGTGAGAAAGGGCAATGCACGGTACCGAAGAGGCTAGCAATGGTGGAAGGGTGAGAGTGCGTATAATCCATGGACTCAACATTAGTCATATAGAACTCACATACTTATTACAAAAATCTATTAGCTATCGAAACAAAGTACTACACGCATGCTCCTAGGGGGATAGATTGGTAGGAAAAGACCATCGCTCATCCCCGACTGCCACTCATAAGGAAGACAATCAAAAAAATAAATCATCTCCGACTTCATCACATAACGGTTCACCATACGTGCATGCTTCGGGAATCACAAACCTTAACACAAGTATTTCTACCAATCCATAATTACTCGCTAGCATGACTCTAATATCACCATCTTTATATCGCAAAACTATTGCAAGGAATCAAACATATCATATTCAGTGATCTACAAGTTTTATGTAGGATTTTATGACTAACCATGTGAATGACCAATTCCTGATGACTCTCTAAATAGATATAAGTGAAGCATGAGAGTTTAATTCTTTGTACAAAAGATATGCCCACGCTCTAACAAATATAAGTGAAGCAAAAGAGCATTCTACAAATGGCAGTTTTCTATGCATAGAGAAACAGGCAATCCAAACTTCAAATGATATAAGCGAAGCACATGAAGCATTCTATAAAGCCATACTCAAAAGATATAAGTGAAGTGTGTGAAGCATTCTATAAATCAACCAAAGACTATCTCATACCAGCATGGTGCATTATTAAAAGAAAAATAAAAAGCACACGACGCTCCAAGATTTACGCATATCATGTGACGAATAAAAATATAGCTCCAAGTAAAATTACCGATAATCGTTAGAAGAAAGAGGGGATGCCTTCCAGGGCATCCCCAAGCTTAGTTGCTTGGGAGTCCTTGAATATTACCTTGGGGTGCCTCGGGCATCCCCAAGCTTAGTCTCTTGCAACTCCTTATTCCTTCATCCATCGTGATCTCACCCAAAACTTGAAAACTTCAATCACACAAAACTTAACAAAAACCCTCGTGAGATCCGTTAGTATAATAAAACAAATCACCACTTTGAGTACTGTTGCAAACCCATTCATATTTTATTTTTGCATTGTAGGTACTGTATTATAACTTCCCCATGTCTTAGACCACCGATAAAATTGATAGTTTCATCAAAACGAGCAAAACAATGCATCAAAAACAGAATCTGTCAAAAACAGGATAGTCTGTAGTAATCTGAACATTCACCATACCTATGTAACTCTAAAAAGTCTGAAAAATTAGGAAAAAATAAATCATTTGTATAGAAGTACTGTGCAAAAAGTTTCAGAAGCTTTTGACATTCCAGTAAAAAATGTAAATTCACGCGCTACAGCCAAAGTTTCTGTTTTTCCACTGCACATACCAAACAAGCAATCTAATCATCCTAAAGGCAAATCTTGGCACATTATTTTTATAATACAATGAATTTGTACAAGGGGATAATTATTTTTGTTGAAAAGTTTCTGTAATCAAGGTTCACAAAGTTTCCATGGGCATGAACAAAGTTCAAGGCTAGCTCCCACTTTAACAATGCTCATCTTTCTCACTTTCGCTTTTCTTTTTGAAAAAAAGTTTTAGGTTCCCCACTTTATTTTTTTTTGTTTTTAAACTTTATAAAAGCACACAATAGAAATAAATGACTCTCTAAAACTTCCGTGTTGTCTCCCTGGCAGCACTTTCTTTAAAGCCATTAAGCTAGGCATATAGTGCTCAAGTAATGGATCCACCCGGATCGCAAGGTATATCAAAGCCAATTTTAATTAACAATGATTTGTAATTTAGTAGTGAGCACAAAGTAACATAAATCATGCAACAAATAAGTCTAACTCTCTTCCTATGCATCGGCATGTCATAAAAGAACAATTCATGCACATCAAGTAAAGGCCAATACATAGCATAAGCAGTTTCTTGCAATTTTATCGTATTAGAAACATAGAGAGGCGGAGATGTAGTTCCTCTCTCATAATAATTGCAAGTAGGAGCAGCAAGGACATGCATATTATATTCATTAAAATCATCATGTGTAGTAGTAAAACGCAACCCATCAATATAATCCTTAATAAGTGCAAACTTCTCCAGTAAAGTGTAGTTGGGAGAATTCAAAAAGATAATGGGATTATCATGCGTGGGTGCAATAGCAACAATTTCATTCTTGACATAAGGAACTATAGCAAGTTCATCTCCATAAGCATAATTCATATTGGCATCATGGCCACAAGCATAGCAAGCATCAATTTCATCAAAAAGGGATGTTTCAAACAAATCCAAGGGATCATAGCAATTATCATAGCATTCATCCTTCTGTAAGCACGAAGGGAAATTAAACAATGTATGAGTTGAAGAGTTACTCTCATTAAAAGGTGGGCACGGGTATCTAATCCGCTCTTCCTCCTTTTGTTCTTCGCTCTCCTCATCATCTTTTTCATCTAATGAGCTCACATTCTCATCAATTTCTTCTTCCATAGATTCCTGCAAAATATTAGTCTCTTCTTGGACAGTGGAGACTTTCTCAATAAACTCATTAATATCGGCATTATATTCATAATTCTCATAACAATATTTAAGTATAGCAAAATTTTCAGGTCTGTAAACAGCATCATCAAGATTTTCACACTTTTCAAACAAAGATTCAATTTCATAAGCACCCTTAAAAGCAACGAATTCTTCTATTCGTTCCACATCATAGTAATCATATATACCATTAGCATAAGAAGCCAAGGTTTCATTATCATTAAATTTACATGAAAAGGGAAGGTGTGGAGCCTTCATCCTAAAGCAACAAGTATAATCATATCTCAAGCATAAATTCTGAGCATACCAATGCAACATATGAATTTGATTCCCATAAGAGTTTCCCTTTTTGAGTCAAGCGATAATCCCTAAAGTATTCACGTTGATCCAACGTGTCTCCCATTATATAATTGAATGGGGTTTTCTCAGGATTATTAAAATAGTGCATAATATCTTTCACATAATGAGCATCGAGGGTTTTAGGAGGTTCCCCATCTCCATGAGTAGCAAGTACACCTAATTTTTTTGGTATTTCGTGTTCCATATCCATAACTAAAGACAGAGAACAACTTAGAACAGCAAATAAAAATTACTTAGTGATAAAGCAAACAAGCACACAGGAGAATATTCACCCCACGCTATTGCTCCCCGGCAACGGCGCCAGAAAAAGGTCTTGATAACCCACAAGTATAGGGGATCAGTTGTAGCCTTTCTCGATAAATAAGAGTGTCGAACCCAACGAGGAGCTAAAGGTAGGAATTGTATTCCCTTCAAGTTCTATCGACCACTGATACAACTCTACGCACGCTTAACGTTCGCTTTACCTAGAACAAGTATGAAACTAGAAGTACTTTGTAGGTGTGATAGGATAGGTTTGCAAGATAATAAAGAACACGCAAATAAAAACTAAGGTCTATTTAGATAAAGAAACAACTAAGTTAATTTTAGTAGAGAGCTTTTTGTCACAAGAAAGTTATTTGTCCCTAGGCAATCGATAACTAGACCGGTAATCACTATTGCAATTTTATATGAGGGAGAGGCATAAGCTAACATACTTTCTCTACTTGGATCATATGCACTTATGATTGGAACTCTAGCAAGCATCCGCAACTACTAAATATCATTAAGGTAAAACCCAACCATAGCATTAAGTATCAAGTCCTCTTTACTCCCATAAGCAAACAACCTACTTACTCGGGTCTGTGCTTCTGTCACTCACGCCACCCACCATAAGCGAATCATGAACATATTGCAAACCCTACAGCGGGGATCCCTCACGCTTGCGCGACACGGAGAGCACCATAGGACAATACCAATAATAAAAACATACAACTCAAACCAATCATGATCATCAATCAACCCATAGGACAAAACGGATCTACTCAAATATCATAGGATAGCCATACATCATTGGGAAATAATATATAGCGTTGAGCACCATGTTTAAGTAGAGATTACAGCGGGGAGAAGGGGTGTTACACCGCTGCATAGAGGGGGAGAGAGTTGGTGATGACGGCGGCGAAGTTGTTGGTGTAGATCGCCGTCACGATGATGGCCCGGGCGGCGTTCCGGCGCCACCGGGAGAGAGGGGGAGAGAGCCCCCCTCCTTCTTCTTCTTCTTCTTCTTCCTTGACCTGCCCCCTAGATGGGAGGAGGGTTTTCCCTCTGGTCCTTGGCCTCCATGGCGGCGGAGGGGCGGGAGCCCCTCCGAGAATGGATCTCTCTCTCTGCTTCCTTCTGTTTCTGCGTTCCCAGATTCTGGCCTTTCAACGTTTCTTAAATTCCTGGAGATCCGTAACTCCGATTGGGCTGAAATTTTAACACGATTTTTATCCAGATATTAGCTTTCTTGCAGCCGAAGAAGGGCACCAACCGCCCTCCACCCTTGCCGCCGCCTCGGGCATCGTCTCGCGTTGATTCCAATTCCCAAAAATCACATATATTACAAAAAAAATCTTCATAAGTTTTTATCGCGTTTGGACTTCGTTTGGTATGGATATTCTGTGAAACAAAAAACATGCAACAAACAGGAACTGGCACTGGGCACTGGATCAATATGTTAGTCCCAAAAATAATATAAAAAGTTGCCAAAAGTATATGAAAGTTATAGAATATTGGCATGAAACAATAAAAAATTATAGATACAACGGAGACGTATCATACTCCCATAAACGTTGAAGCCAATATTATTAACACCATAACACCGGAGGAGTACATAAGGGAGACCTACCAGAATGTTTCAGACTCCGAAAAGGAATAGGTATGTGGTATGGTAAGTAAACCGACTCCAAAACTTTTCCAATGGCAATTTTTCTCCGTTTTGGAATATTTAAAAAATTAGGAAAATCAAAAGTAGTTCGAAGAGTGCACGAGGAGGCGACAAGCCTAGGGGGCGCGCCCCTGTGGCTTGTGGCCACCTCGTGTGCCCTACAGACTCCGTTTTCTTGTGGAACACTCCTTTTGGTCGGTAAAAAATCATTATATAAACTCCCGAAGGTTTTGACCATCGTACCATGGCAATATCTCTTGTTCTTGTTTCGAGCTGTTTTTCCTGACAGATCCAGATCGCCATGACGTCTCCAAGCACCCCCAAGGACAAGTTTTTCGAGAAGGTCATCAACCCTTACCTCGCGGAGGTGCTGCAACACCCTCAAACCATTGAGATGCGTGAGGGGGTGCTGCACATCCGTGATGTTGAGGGGCCAAAGAGGACCGGGAGCGTGGAGACAAGGCTTGAAGCAATGGAGCAGCAAGTCTTCAAGTGCCAAGGGATGGTGGAACGTGGACTCAATGCCAATCACTTGATGATCGCTGAATTTACCCATGATCACAAGATGGATGCCAAGAACATTGGGGAGGCCATCTTCAAGCTTCATGAGAAAATCGAGCATCTCCAAACCTAGATCTATGACCTGCAAAACCAAAACTGTGAGTATGAATACAGGTTTAAGAGGATGAGTTTGGCTGCAGATTTGAGGATCCCGGAGACTCGTTCATCTTTTTACGATGGTGAACCTATGCCTTGGAAGACGGAGGATAAGATTCTTTCATCATCAACAACTCCATCATCACCACCTCCGAAGAAAGAGATCTAAATACATGGGTATGGGCACTCCCCTTGGCAACTGCCAAGCTTGGGGGAGGTGCCCCGGTATCGTATCACCATCACACCTTTACCTTTATCGTTTTTCTTAGTTCGATCTTTTTTTGTTGTATCTTGATCTAGTAGAATAAAGTTTTTAGTTTGATCTAGCTTTGAGTTTTGTTTCAAGATCTATCTATATAATCGAGTCCGTGAGTTATATAATAAAGAGTAGTTTTGAGTTGAGGGCTTTGTTTTTGTGCTATGATCTTGAGGGAATAAGATAAAGAAAAGAGATAAAAAAGAGAGAATAAAAAGAAATAAAAAGATCATACAATGATCTTATGGAGAGTAATGACTTCACATATAAAGAGTATGATGAATAAAAGTTGTTGAGAGTTGACAAACATAGTTTTGGTCATTCTTGCAATTAATAGGAAGTAATAAAGAAAGAGAGGTCTCAAATATAAATATACTATCTTGGACATCTTTTGTTATTGTGAGCACTCATTAAAATATTACATGCTAAAAAGTTGATGTTGGACAAGGAAGACAACATGATGGGTTATGTTTTATTATATCTGAATAGAAGTTATATTGTCATGGATCCTCCAACATGTTGAGCTTGCTTCTCACCCCTTGCTAGCCAAATCTTTTGCACCAAGTAGAGATACTACTTGTGCTTCTGAACATCCCTTAAACCAGTTTTGCCATGAGAGTCCACTATACCTACCTATGGATTGAGTAAGATCCTTCAAGTAAGTTGTCATCGGTGCAAGCAATAAAAATTGATCCCTAAATATGTATGATCTTTTAGTGTGGAGAAAATAAGCTTTATACGAACTTGTGATATGGAAGAAATAAAAGCGACATACTGCATAATAAAGTTCTTTATCACAAGCGGCAATATAAAGTGACGTTCTTTTGCATTAAGATTTTGTGCATCCAACCATAAAAGCGCATGACAACCTCTGCTTCCCTCTGCGAAGGGCCTATCTTTCACTTTTATCCCCTACCCTTATACAAGAGTCATGGTGATCTTCACCTTTCCTTTTTACACATTTTCTTTTTGGCAAGCGCTATGTGTTGGGGAAAGATCCAGATATATATATCCACTCGGATGTAGGTTATCATAAAGTATTATTGTTGACATTACCCTTGAGGCAAAAGGTTGGGAGGCGAAATTATAAGCCCCTATCTTTCTCTGTGTCCGACTGAGGCTTTGAACTCATAAGTATAGCGTGAGTGTTAGCAATTGTGAAAGACTAAATGATAGTTGAGTATGTGGACTTGCTGAAAAGCTCTTATATTGACTCTTTCCTACGTTATGATAAATTGCGATTGCTTCAATGACTGAGATCATAGTTTGTTGGTTTTCAATAAAGTTTTTGATTCATACTTTACCTTGTGAACGAATTATTACTTTGGCATAAGAGATTATATGACAATATATGTTGTTGTTCTAAAGATGATCATGATGCCTTCATGTTCGTATTTTGTTTTATCGGCACATCTATCTCTAAACATATGGGCATGATTATCGATTTCGGCTTTCGCTTGAGGACAAGCGAGGTCTAAGCTTGGAAGAGTTGATACGTCCATTTTGCATCATGCTTTTATATTGATATTTATTGCATTTGGGGCTGTTATTATACATTATGGTACAATACTTATGTCTTTTCTCTCTTATTTTACAAGGTTTACACAAAGAGGGAGAATGCTGGCAGCTGGACCGGAAAGGAGCAAATCTGAGAGACCTATTCTGCACAACTCCAAAAGTCCTGAAAATTTATGGAGAATTATTTTGGAATATATAAAAAATATTGGGCGAAGAAAATACTAGAGGGGACCCACCAGGAGGCCACAACCCTGGGGGGCGCGCCCCTGTGGCTTGTGGGCCACCTGGCAGGCCTCCGGTGCCCATCTTCTGCTATATGGAGGGTTTTGACCTGGAAAAAATCATAAGAGAGCTTTCGGGACAAAGCGTTGCCGTCTCGAGGTGGAACCTGGGCATAAGCAATCTAGGGCTCCCGCGGAGCTATTCTGCTGGGGAAACTTCCCTCCCGGAGGGGGAAATCGAAGCCATCGTCATCACCAACGATCCTCTCATCGAGAGGGGGTCAATCTCCATCAACATCTTCACCAGCACCATCTCCTCTCAAACCCTAGTTCATCTCTTGTATCCGATCTTTGTCTCAAAACCTCAGATTGGTACCTGTGGGTTGCTAGTAGTGTTGATTACTCCTTGTAGTTGATGCTAGTTGGTTTATTCGGTGGAAGATCATATGTTCAGATCCTTAATGATATTTATTACTCCTCTGATTATGAACATGAATATGCTTTGTGGGTAGTTAGGTTTGTTCCTGAGGACATGAGAGAAGTCTTGTTATAAGTAATAATGTGAGTTTGGTATTTGTTCGATATTTTGATGAGATGTATGTTGTCTTTCCTCTAGTGGTG
This sequence comes from Thinopyrum elongatum, assembly GCA_011799875.1. Classification (NCBI taxonomy): domain Eukaryota; kingdom Viridiplantae; phylum Streptophyta; class Magnoliopsida; order Poales; family Poaceae; genus Thinopyrum; species Thinopyrum elongatum. Next base: position 615,943,430 of record CM022301.1, on the reverse strand, counting down.
TTATGTGAACGTCGACTACATGACACTTCACCATGATTTGGGCCTAGGGGAAGGCATTGGGAAGTAATAAGTAGATGATGGGTTGCTAGAGTGACAGAAGCTTAAACCCTGGTTTATGCGTTGCTTCGTAAGGGGCTGATTTGGATCCATATGTTTCATGCTATGGTTAGATTTATCTTAATTCTTCTTTCGTAGTTGCGGATGCTTGCGAGAGGGGTTAATCATAAGTGGGAGGCTTGTCCAAGTAAGGACAGCACCCAAGCACCGGTCCACCCACATATCAAATTATGAAAGTAACGAACGCGAATCATATGAGCATGATGAAAACTAACTTGACAACAATTCCCGTGTGTCCTCGGGAGCGCTTTGCTTTATATTAGAGTTCGTCCAGGCTTGTCATTTGCTACAAAAAGGATTGGGCCACCTTGCTGCACCTTAGTTAGTTTTGTTACTTGTTATCCGTTACAAATTATCTTATCACACAACTATCTGTTACCGATAATTTCAGTGCTTGCAGAGAATACCTTGCTGAAAACTGCTTGTCATTTCCTTCTGCTCCTCGTTGGGTTCGACACTCTTACTTATCGAAAGGACTACGATAGATCCCCTATACTTGTGGGTCATCACCGCCCCTCTCCTTCTTCTTTCCTGCTCGTCAGGCCGAAGACTGAGCCGGAGTTGCTCCCCGTAAAGAAGGAGCACGCGGACATGGCCACCGCCGACGAGACCGCCCTCAAATGGGCGCGGGAGGAGTATGTCCGCGAGCACCTGGCGCGCCAGCGCCGCGCCTTCGAGGAGATCGCCGCTCTTCGCCGCGGACGCGAGGAAGGCGGCGGCGTCGTCCTAGACAGCGACGACGAGGACGCGCCCGGGCCGTCCAACCCCCCATGCATCGGCGACACTGGTCAGGGGAGTAGCAGGGATGGCGGCGGCACGCAGGACGGCGGGACGGCGGCGACGATGATGATGACGACGACGACTACACCCGGTTCTACAGACTCCTCGGCATGTAGAAGGCGGGCGGCGGCGGACGGCGACAGCGGCGTAGTAGTGCTAGGCGTGGTTGTACTTTTTAAGTTATTTTTAGTTTATGTTTTTAAAATTTTGTACAAATTTCAACACAATCGCCTAGTCTGGACGAATTTGTGGCGTGTTTGGCCAAATTTTGGCCGATTTCCTGTTTCAAAAAACAGCGTGTGGGGGGGGGGGGGGCCTTGGGGCGATGGCTGGAAACCAAACCGCCCCCACGCCGAAATTATCGCCGGCGCGCCCCCAGGCGGTGCTATTTTCAAGCCCCTGGGGGGCCGAACGGCTGGAGGTGCTCTAAACATCACCAAACGACCAGTACCGCCGCAAGAACAAGCCACCGACGTGTTGCTGTTGTCACTCCCGTATCAGAGTCGGCTTGACCTTGTCGGTGATAGCCAACAAGTCTTCGTGAACGTTCCCCAACGACCGACGCCTTGGAGCCGCAGTCATCGCCTATTAACCCTTGAATAGATCAGAAGCACCTAACACTAAATCCTGCCACACGCCGAGAAACCTTAACCTCACTGCCATAACAGGATGGCAGGAATCTACGCTGGAGCTCCGTCGACTACATCCAAGAAGACATACTCGAGAAGGATCAAAGCACAGAGGACAAACTCAAAGAAGAAGCGTCGCCATCCGCCCGAGCACTGAAACGGTAAGACTAAAAACCCTAACTTAAACTACTAACCAGAGCGGAGATACTTGGATTCCCCTCATAGCCACTGACCGTCGGAGCGGCGGGCAGAAGGGAGACGAATCCACGGGCTCGTCAACGAAGCCTGGAGGGGAGAGTTTGCCCTATCCACAGGGATAGGAAAGGAAAACAATCTCTTTTTTCTTGGCGTGCTTTGCTCTGAAAGTAGTTGATCAATAAGTTTCTACACTTTCCTTAAGGACGTCGAATTACGTACTAAAGCTATAACTAAGTCACTCACCTAAATATACTACGAGTGTCACTCACCTAAATATACTACGAGTTTTAGCTGTAGTAGACTAGTAGTATTCCATGGTGGCAAAAAAAGGAATTACATTTATAAGATACTTTTCACTTGCAATAATAAAATATTACTTGGTGCACAATTGGAGATATTCATTTATGAAACCAGAGCAAGTATTTAACATCACCCAGCCAATACGCTTCTCTTTCGGTTGGAATAAATAAAAAGAATATTTATCTCAATGAAAAATACTGGGATTCTTTTTTTTTTCTTTCAAATATTTATCTCATTGAAAATTGTTGAGTGCTCGCTCGATGAGGGAGCTCTCATTGAATAGCTGCCTTCGACCATTATTTTCTACAATTTATGACCATCATTCAAACTCGTGAACATTTTTTCAAATTCATGAACACATTCTGAGTTTGTGAACATTTTTTTAAAATTCGCGATCATTTTCAAGTTCATGAATCGAGTTTGGAATGATTTTTCCAACTCATGAACATTTTTTCTAATTTGCAAATATATTTCTATTTTGCGGATTTTTTTGTCAAACTCGTTAATATTGTTTCAATGTGTGGGAAAAATCAAACTGATGAAAATTTCCGAATTCATGAACATTTTTTGAATTTTTGAACTTTTATAAAATGCACTAAGCTTTTTCAAATTATTATTGTTTTAATGCCATAGTATTTTTTCATGTTCACTAGCAAGTTTTAATTTCTCTAACATTTTCTCATATTCACAAACATTTTGTAAAGTTCATGAATATTTTATCTAATTTGTGGTACTTTTTTTTATTTCTCTAATATTTCATCACATTCGTTAACACGTTTTTGAGTACAAGAACATTTTTCAAATCTGAGAACATTTCTCGAGTTCATGGATATTTTTAAAATTTGCAACCATTCTATTATTTTGCCTTTTTATATATTCTCGGACATTCCTTGTATTTGCATGAACATTTTGTAATTCATTAATTTCTTTATATTTGCTAACACTTTTGAATTCACATTTTTTTAATTTGTGACCATTTTTTAAATTTGTGAATGTTTTTGAATTCATAAATATATTTTTAAAATTTATGAACATTATTTTGATACTAATTGCATCAGGCTGCCATTCGGCGCGAGCTTAATAAAGCAATTCACACACTTGTTCTCCTAAAACTGTTTTGTGCTTAAGATGCGCCACCTGATGAGATTGACCTGTTGTGCCAAGACTGCAATGAACCTGTTTAAGTAATAGAAGTGTTTTATTCGCAAAAAAAATGATGTGCTAGTGTGCTTTTTTTTCTCCTTCATTCATTACCTATTAACCTAGAGCCCAGTGCCAGTTTTTATTTTTTCCTTATTTTTTAGTTTAACAGAAAAGGAATATCAAACGGAGTCCAAACGAGCTGAAAATTTACGGTGATTTGTTATGGACCAGAAGAGACCCACGGAGCATCGGAGTTGGGCCAGAAGAGTCCCGAGGCGACCACAAGCCTAGGCCCCCCCTAGGGCGCGCCCCTACGGCTTATGGGCCCCTCGGGCACCTCCTTGACTTGTTTTCGGCGTATTTTTTTTATATAAATATAGAAACCCCCGAAAAGAACCCTAGATCGGAAGTTCTGCCACCGCAAGCCTCTGTAGCCACGAAAAACCAATCGGGAGCTAGTTCCGGCACCCTGCTGGAGGGGGAAACCATCATCGGGGGCCATCTTCATCATCCCGGTGGTCTCCATGACGAGGAGGGAGTAGTTCACCCTCGGGGCTAGGGGTATGTACCAGTAGCTATGTGTTTGATCTCTCTCTCGTGTTCTTGATTTGACACTATCTTGATGTACCGCGAGCCTTGTTATTATAGTTGGATCATATGGTGTTGCTCCCCCTCTACCTCCTTGTGATGAATTGAGTCTTGCTCTTTGAGGTTTCGTCTTGCTCTTGATGTACCGCGAGCCTCGTTATTTTTGAGGTGACATTGGGGTAATCTATGCATAGGGGTTGATGCACGTTTTCGTCCTATGTTCTCCGATAGAAACATTGGAGTGATTCTTTGTCGCACGTTGAGGGATTGTTATATGATCAAATTATGTTATCATTGTTGAGAGAATTTGCACTAGTGAAAGTATGAACCCTAGGCCTTATTTTCAAGCATTGTCATACCGTTTTTGCTCACTTTTGTCACTAGTTACCTTGCTGTTTTTATATTTTCAGATTACAAAAACCTATATCTACCGTCCATATTACACTTGTATCACCATCTCTTCGCCGAACTAGTGCACCTATACAATTTTTCATTGTATTGGGTGTGTTGGGGACACAAGAGACTCTTTGTTATTTGGTTGCAGGGTTGTTTGAGAGAGACCATGTTCATCCTACGCCTCATACGGATTGATAAATCTTAGGTCATCTACTTGAGGGAAAATTGCTACTGTCCTATAAAACTCTGCGCTTGGAAGCCCAACACGAGTCTACAAGAAGAAGGTTGCGTAGTAGACATCAGTGAACATATTCCGAGATTGTGAACATTTTTTTGAATTCATGATCATTTTCAAATTCATGAACTTTCTTCAATTTTGGGATCATTTTTCCAACTCGTGAACATCTTCTGAGTTTGTGATTTTTTCTAAATTCGCGATCATTTTCAAGTTCATGAATTTTTTTCGAGTTTGTGATCATTTTTCCAACTCGTGGACATTTTTTCTAATTTGCAAATATGTTTCTAGTTTGCTGATTTTTTGTCAAACTCATTAACAATGTTTCAATGTGTGAGAAAAATAAAACTGAGGAACATTTCCGAATTTATGAACATTTTTTGAATTTCTGAACTTTTTAAAAAATTCACGAAGCTTTTTCAAATTACTATTGTTTTAATGCCATAGTATTTTTCATATTCACGAACAAGTTTTAAATTATCTAACTTTTTTTCATATTCACAAACATTTTTAAAATTCACAAACATTTTGTAAAGTTCATGAATATTTTATCTAATTCAGAATACTTTTTTTAATTATCTAATATTTCATCATATTCATTAAAACTTTTTTGAGTAGAAGAACATTTTTCAAATCCGAGAACATTTCTCGAGTTTGTGAATATTTTAAGAATTTGCAACCTTTTTATTAATTTGCTTTTTTTTCATATTCACGGACATTCCTTGTATTTGCATGAACATTTTGTATTCTCTAACACTTTTGAATTCACAATTCGCTTAATTTGTGAGCATTTTTTAATTCATGAATGTTTTTAAATTCATAAATATTTTTAAATTTTTTTATGAATATTGTTTTGAGACTAATTGCATCATGCTACCATTCGGCGTGAGCTTGTTCTGCTAAAACTGTTTTGTGCTTAAGATGTGCCACATGATGAGATTGACCTGTTGTGCCAGCAAGACTGCAATGAACCTGTTTAAGTAATAGAAGTGTTTTATTCGCAGAAAAAATGACGTGCTAGTATGCTGTTTTCTCTCCTTCATTCATTACCTGATTGCTACCGAGCATATTTGTTGGGTCGGCTTAATTATACTGTGTTGGTGAGCGACCCGACGGCTACCACCACTCCGACTGTATTTTATGGGCCGTGCTAGGCTTGATTGGGCCGCATTGCTTTCGGGGCCGAGCTGCCATACTGCTTCTCTCTCTACAAAAAAAAAAAGTCCCAGACGAAAAACAATCCCCACCCACCCGCTACCGCTAGGGTTGTTCGTTCCCTTCCCCGCCGCCACCGGCCACCGGCCCCTTGGGCCATCGCCGGCCGGCGAATTATCCCGTTCCCGGAGCGCAGGGACGCCGCACCACTTGCCACTGCCCTCTCCCCGTCACCAGATCGCATCCATCCAAGGTACCCTCCCTCCGTATGCTCGTCTCCATGTGTGTGCTGTGCCTGATCGTCATGCATGGCTCATGGGTGTGTGATCCGTCTTGTGCGCTCAGCTGTTTGGCTGCTCGATTTGGTACTTTTATTTATATAAATGGCTAATAAACTAGCGAGCTGCTGCTGCTGCATGCTCTGTTTATATAAACTGAAAATTTGACTGTTTGATTTGGTACTAGCCAACTGCTCGTGTGTATTCTGCTTATATAAAAGAGTACAAATTTGACTGCTCGATTGGGTAAACACATGAACTGCTAATGGTATTTTCATCTACCACCAGTGACACTGCTCCTAGTGATCTGTTTATATAAATGTGCAATTTCCAGCTCCTTCCAAGAAGCCCAGGCCAGCGACGATCGATCATCGATGGCCGCGGTTCGAAACGCAGCGAGGAGGCTCCAAGTGATGAGGGAGGAGAGCGATGACCTTGTAGCGGACTGTATGTTGTTAGAATTAAGTCTCCAGGATTAACATAACAGGATCATCTTAGATCTCTTAATTAGAACACCTCTGGAGGGGAATGGTAGTCGCTAACCGTGATTGGCAGGGCACAGCGGCGGTGGAGACGGTCTTATGGACCCTTAGCGCCTCTTTTGGATCGGTATTGAGGGCCTTTTGATAACTTAGCGGCGGCGGTGGAGTAGGTGATTTCTTATCTGTATATATAACTGCTGTCATGCTCTTTTGATCTGAGCACACATGCTCCCTCGTGAAATAAAATTCAAAGAAATAGTAAAAAGAAAAAAAGTATATAGTACTCCATCCGTTACATAACTGTTGTCATGGTTTCAGTTCAAATTTGATCTAGAACCATGATAAGAATTAGTGGAAGGGAGGAAGTAATAGTTAAGAATTCAGGCCGCACAGGGTAGTACTTCAATTGGGCAAAACAAGCAATCGGGTCGGGTTGAATACATCCATCATAAAACATTACCCCCTCCGTTCACTTTTATAAGCCGTTTCAGACAACTGAAAATAGTCTACTTTGCACATTGTCTAAAATATAAAAGTGAACAGAAAGAGTAGTAAGTTTTTGTTTTTGAGACACAAAACATTAGTAAGTAGGCACGCAATTGGTGTTGCTCTCGTCAGACAGCAACGACAGCGGGGAGTTGCTGACGAGTTTGAGCGGGATGCAGATGTAGGTGGCGCGGTGGGCCACACCCGGCCCATAGTCGGTGAGGAAGCCATCCACCTCCATGGCCACTTCGATGCTCTTGCGGCTTGTTTCGTTGGGGAAGAGCTTCTGGACGTACGACGGGTTCAACTTCATGCCTAAAGGCTCCGTCGTCAGGAAGTAGTCGTCCTCCTTCCCTTGAGACAAGAACATCTTAGCCGTGAGGTTGAACGTAGCGATGAAGGTCCGATCCTCCCGTGGCGAGGATAGGTACTCGTGGCTGTCGGCGAGCCGGATGGTGACGTTGTGGTAGTAGATGGAGGTGCGATTTCTGAGGTTGGTGGCCTGGAGATACAAGGTGAAACGGTACCGGTCACCGGACGATTCGGAGAGTCTTCTTACCACAACGGAGCTGCTAGGGATCCGGAGTTGGAGCTTGAGGGGATTGAACAGCAGGAACACCGCCCAGACGACGAGGACGCCGGCGAACACGGTGACCGCCGTGGCGACCACGCAGCGCACCAAGCATAGCCAACGGAACCTTGAGGCCTTGCAGAAGACGCCGGCGCCGGCTGCCATATATGAAAAGGACGCTGGTAGCTGATGTGTGAATCAAGTTACGTTCGTTTATAGCTAGTGTGTTTCAAAATTCTCTGAACCCATGAGGTACGTAACTATGCAGCGCATAAATATATGTTCTTTTCAAAAAGAAAAAGAAAAAAGGACCGTTTGTGTGTCTCAGAGAAAAGAAAAAAAATCAATTACCCCAAAGGCGAAGAAAGGGCCCTACGTAGATTTTGGCTGATTTCAATGAGGTAGGTACCCATGCAGCACATGATTATCTTTTCTTTTCGAAAAGAAAAGAAAAGGCTATAACTTTATTTTAGGGCAAAAAATTATGTAGAACCATCCCAAAGGCAAAGAAAGAGGCCCATACGCCGATTTTGGCTAATTTCAGTGTTGTACGTACTCATGCAGCGCATGATTATCTTTTCTTTTCAAAAAGAAAAAGGACCGGCTGTTATTTTCCTTTATCGCTACGTACGTATCGATGCAGCGCAACCATTTATTTCCCAAAATAATAATATTATTTTCCTTAATTCATTTGTTTCAAGTGCATGTACCACCGATTTATCTTCGTGGACTATGCACGATGCATGCATAGTCGATACACGCAATGACCAGGTGAAATACAACTCTTCAATTTTGTCCTCGCCTATTGGTACTGTTGGGACTAGGCACCCCTCTTATCAGGGCCGCAAAATGACTTTGAGATGGGCACTAGTAGTTGTATTCGAATGAGCTTATTGCAAGTACTCCCTCCATTTCAAAATAGAAAGGATCCTAACTGAAACACATGTCAGATATCACTAATTTTTTTCATAGCTTTCTGAAAATATTTTATAGTTTACAAAAGCTTGATCAATTTTTTTAAAAATTCAGACGTAATAAAACCTTTCTGTAGTTTTCCAAAGTTCATCAAAACTTGTTGACTATCTGAATTCTCCATTGTTCGTGACAAGGTGTCCAGCAAGAGTGCAGCGCATCAAGCACATCCAACGGTGGATGTAGTTTGAGTATACAATCAAATTAATACATACCTATCTCACTGTCTGTTTCAATAGTTTGAGAGATTGTGTGTTTCAAAAGAAAAAGTGTGTAGCAGACTCACACGCATCTATGATTTCTATCCCAAAGGGAAAGAAAAAGGCCCTACGTAGATTTTGGCCAACTTCAAAGATGTACCCGAACGCATGATTACCTTTTCTTTTTCTAAAGAAAAAGACCGGCTGTTATTTTTCCTTTCATTTAACATCATGGTCATGGTCATGATGGCAGAATACACATGACGTAATGATACATGCACGTGGATACACACAATGACCGGATGAAATAAACCCTACAAGTTTACGACTCGCTCTCTTCCGGGCCTACCGGGACTCCTTGGGCATATCTGTTTAGTGGACTGTGCAATGACTTTGAGATCCACACTATTAGTTTTATTTACTAGAGTATATTGCACACACTTGCTGATATGGACATATATTTTCGAGAGGACACATATGACAGATCTCAGTAAACTTGCCATAGCTTTCCGAAATCTTTCATCGTTTACAAAAATTAATGAAAATTTTAGATTTTTTCAAACTTCATAAAAACTTAATGAGTAACTGAATTCTCCTTTATTTCATGAAAACTTGGTGAATTTTTAGTAGTGCGCAAAACTTAATGGAAATTTAAAAAATCTTTCAGTTCATAAAGATTTGATGAAATTATTCATTGCTTACACAAAACTAATGGATTTTGTCCAAAATTCTCATAGGTTTTTTGCTTACTTATAAACTTGGTCTAGGGTGTACGTAACACCAGGTGTCCCACATCAGCACTTCCCACTAATAGCCTGATTACTTTCCCGATCCAGTCCCGGTTTGCACAAATTTGTTTTTTCTAACATGTGGTTAAAAATGGATTTGGTTTTTCCTTAGAAGAAGTGCTAAAAACAGAAAGTAAGAGTACTAAAATTCAATCTAAGAAAGAAAGAATTCTAGAAGTGGTATTACCTCAAAGAAGAAATGAACTTAAATAGAAGGAGAGAATATCAAGTTTCTTTCTAAGTAAGAAAAAAAATTCTAGGCTGACAGAAGTAATGTACTAAGAAAAAAAGAAGAAATTTCTTTATAAGGAAGAATGAATTATGTGAGTGGATTAACCCTAAAAATGAAATTAATGGTATACAACTAAAAAATCATAACGACTTATTGTCAACCTCTTTTCTTATATGCAAAAATCAGAATGATTTGAAAATTTGCAAATAAATTACACAGAACTTGCACTCTTCTGTGCTATGCAAGAACAAGTGTAAAGTTGTGCAACTTCAATAATAATTATGATTTAAGTAGTTCAATTACAGAAATGAATTCCAATCTATGTTCCTAAAAAGAGTTTAAGTAGTGTCACACGATTGAACCATCAAATCTCTGCCACAGGCGCACATATAGGAGAAAAGCCAATCGACATAAAATCAACTAAACAACACCAAAAAATAGGAGCCAGAAACATTAGCACAAGTGAAAATAAATGGCCTTTTTGTGTCTTACTTATTTTCTTATCAGTAAACAAATATATCTATAGACCAAAACAAAAATGTATTCTAAACAAATGATGACAAAACTTGCACACAGATTTCATACAATTTGTGTTGTTCCACAATATGCTAGAACGAGCATTTACAGTAGTTTAAATTTGCAGGCAATGGTATTATTTTGAACAGAGATTGCACATATCTTGCATGTACACCTTCATGTTATACTCGGTGTTCAAACAACAGAACAACAACATTGAAGATTTCACTAGTGCAGAATCGGGTAAAGGGTGGGGACTAAAGCCCCCCCCCCCCCCCCCCTTTAGTCCCGGTTCAACATGAACCGGGACCAAAGGCCCACCATGTGGCACGAGCGCCCGCTGGAGGCTGGGAGACCTTTAGTCCCGGTTGGTAACACCAACCGGGACTAAAAGGTTTAGGGGTTTATGGGTTTATGATTTATTTTTCGTTTTAGTTTTGTATTTTGCATTTAATTCTTTTTCATTTCAAACATATTTTACGCTACTACATATTGTACACGTTATGCATATATATAAATAGAATTTCTCGTAGAACCGATCATATATATATCATCGAATTTCTCGCATGACCATTCACATACATATATATATATATATATACAATTTGGTATATACATTTCTCCTACAATTTGCAGATCATTACATGGAGGCATTAGGTCGATCTAGCTAGGTACGGTGTAATGGTATTCTCCTTTGAGATCTATGACCTGGTCGAGCAAAAATCCCGCTATTTCCTCTTGAATCGCTCATACGCGATTCTCTGGTAGGAGCTTATCCCGCATGTCCCTCATCTTTAAAGAAGGAGATCAATATGCATGTATTAGTTGTGTGTGTATATATTAGATAATGATGTAAAAATTGTGAATAGTATTCTGGCAAACGTATCCATTGGTTTCTATCATCTTTTCTCCTTTCGGACGTCATCATGCGAATGTTCTCGCAAACATAGTATGCACATAAATTAGTCCCCGGCGCCTGCTTCAGGGCCTTTACGAGAATAGAATTCAATCAGATAATAATTAATCAAGCATGATAATGGTATTGAAACTAGAATTAAAGAGATGTTAATTAGCTAGCTAGTACTACTTAATTAATTACCTTGGGTCGCACCCATGTCAGCTGTTGTTTCCATTGGCCTTTAACCTTTTTGATGAACTTTTCCCAGGCCCTGCCCGTCGGCAAAGAAAATGAATAAAGGAGTTATTAATTAGTTGATATCAGGAAACGAACTAAAGAGGCCGACATAGTGCGATAATGATTGAAATTACCTGTCGACCATCCCCCTCACGATTGAGTATTCATTAGCATCTTTAAGTAGTGAGTCCAGTACTTGAACTTTTCCCTTGTCAACTTCAATGATTAACTAGATCCAGTGGAAACTGCATGAGCACACGTTTGTATAATTAAGCGGGCATGTGCATAACTCATCAACTACACTTATTAACATCTAGTAAGCAAAAACAGAATTTGTAGTACAAGACAGTGTCACTCACCCGAAGTTGTAAGGAAGTAGTATTTCTGATTGGGTATTTAGTCGCACCAAGAACTCTAGCAAGGTTTTCTCTGTGTATGGTCGATCATATTCACGGGACCATGTCTCTTGATTAATGGTATTTGGGTCAATGAACCCAATGCCATAGCATCCAGCTTTTTTCATTTCATAGATCTTCATTCTGCATAATACCACAGAAAAGAATATAGTGAGGATAGTTACAGTTAATGAACGAGCACTACATCTAGCTAGAGACTTAACTTACAGAAAGAAATCACTCATAGATAATAGCAACTGACGATATATTTGTCGAGTGCGTCTTGATTGAATAACTGAAACAGTTCTTGAAACTCAACCCACAGAGCTTTTTCATGGAAGTAATGCTCTTCTTTGACTTGCACCATGTGGGACTCTTTATCGGTAGTCTTGGCTTCTCTCATGTACCATTGATGCAATTCATACATTCTCGTTGATAGACGCTTGATCTCCTCAGGCTTGACCATAGGTTCGCCGCGGACATATTTCCGTTTTAGTTCCTCCTCTTTAAACGTTTCGATGGGCTCGATGCCTAGGAGTTGTTCTACAGTGACACCGGCCTCTTTAGCCTGCCTTCTATGATCGTCGGTTATTACCAGCTGATCGGCGCAGGTACTCACATGTGTTGGTACAATGAGTGGGGGGATCGATTGCACCGCCTGTTCTCCCAGCTGGGGAACAGTTTTCCCGCTTTTTTTGGCAGCTGCTTGGCTCGAGCTCGAGCTCGACTCCTTTTTTTGTGCTTCATATAACTTCTTGATTTGGTGCTCATAGTCTGAGTCAATATGCTTGGGAGCTGGTGGTTGAGCCATACGAATAAAGTGGTCAATGACATGCTCAGGTACTTTCTCCTCTGGCGGCGGGGGCGGTTTCGGTCGAAAATGGGCCTTCACTTGGGCTAGCACTTCGATCTCGTTTTCCTCGTCAGTCAGGTGGTAAGGCAACCTCGGAAGAGACTTGAGGCTTGGACCAAATCTGTATTTCTTGCCTCCTGTTGTATCGCTAGCCGCCGTAGCTGCGGCGCCTCTCTTCCGCTGTTGCTTAGGCGGCGGAGACGGCTGACGCGGTGCCTGACTTGGAGGAGGAGTCAGCTGACGCGGTGCCGGACTTGAAGGAGGAGTCGGCTAATGATGAAGCCATGGATTTCTTCAATACTTTGACAGACAATGTGACATATAGAAGAATATATATATATAGATGAGATCAGAAAAAATGGATCAACTTGTGCACATCCATAATGAGGGCATTCTTGATAAATCCCTTATTAAAGGACTAAGATAATCTATTGTACTATACATACATATACTAATTAATTGCAAATACATAACAAACTTTTGCAAATACAACATTAAAATATGCAATTTTTGCAAATACTAATTGCTATACATTGGATCAAATGTCAAAATTCTAGTTACATTGGATGTCAAAATTCAAACTTCCTCTCAAATGTACATCTATGTCATTCTTGCATCTATACAAATTCAAACTTTGACATATGATCAAATGTTGCATATTTGATCATATTTCATTAGATCAAACTTTGACTATGATCAAATGTTGCATATGTCAAATTCAAACTTTGACATATGTCAAAATTTGCATCTAGTTACATTGGATCAAATGTTGCATCGTGAAATATGCAACATTCAAACTTTTTTCAATATACATCTAATCATCTAGTGAAAAAAATGTCAAAATTCCTCTAATTGACATTTATATATCTAAAATTCATCTAACATTTCTATAACTAAAAGTATAAAAACTAAAAAAGCATTCATCTAACATTATACTAATTCATCAACATTTCATAACTAAAGTATAAAAAACTAAAAAACAGAAAAACAGAAAATAAGAAAATGTGTGTGGTGTGTGTGTGTGCGTGTGTGTGTCATCATGTGTGTGTGTGTGCTGCGGCTCGATCGATGGGAGGGCGGCCATGGCGGCAGGGGCTCACACGGCGGGCGACGGCCGGCGAGGCAAGGCGACAGGGGGGGGGGGGGCGGCGTCGGGGGCGGCAGATGAGTGGGCGGCGACTGCGTGGGGGCAGCCTGGCGGCGTGTCGGGGGCGGCGGCAATGTCCTCTGTTCGTGTGGTTGAAGAGACGAAGAAGCAGAGGGAAACCGGTTTTTTTCAAGTGGTGTATATATATGCGCCCCCTTTAGTCCCGGTTGGAGCCACCAACCGGGACTAAAGGTCAATTAAGGCCAGGCCAAGCGGCGGGAAGCGACCACCTTTAGTCGCGGTTGGTGGCTCCAACCGGGACTAAAGGGGGGCCTTTAGTCGCGGATGGAGCCACCAACCGCGACTAAAGGTGGTGCGCTGCCACAGCCACGGTGCACGAAGTTTAGTCCCACCTCGCCCAGCGAAGGGCAGTCGCACTGGTTTATAAACCCAGCCGCGGCTGCTCCTTCGAGCTCCTCTCTAAAGCAGGCCTTCTGGGCCTACCTCACCTGTGCTGCCTTGTGGGCCTACTGGGCCTTGCGGGCCTGCATCCTGGCCCAACTACAGGTGGGGTTTCTAGTCGTATGCAGGCCGTTGTGGCCCAGTAGACGGGCTTTTTTTTAATTTATTTATTTTTCATTTTCTGCTTTATTTATTTTCTTTTATTTATGAGTTGTTTTTTGCTTTATTTAGAGTTTCTTTGTGAATCTTTTTGCTTTAGGTAAAAAAAATTATAAACTTTCTGTTAGTGCTAGTAGTTTTCAACTTTGAATAGTTTAAATTTAAATTATTTGAAATTTGTGTGAATCACTAGTTTGTGAATAACTTTACTTTAAAAATAGATTTTTCAGTGATTCTTTTTTCTTCTATTTAATATTAGTGTGTTTTATCATTATATTCAATTTGGTAATACGTAGGTTATTTAAAAAAATGAAATGCCTTTGTAACATATGAGTTTTCGTCCGAAACCATGATACTTCAAAAGAGATTGTCCATTTTGTACACGAAGTGCATCCAGTTTTTGCCGTAACCCTCTTAACTTTTTTGCACATGCTATGTGGGTGAAATGATGATACCATGCCAACTTTCAACCTTTTCAGAGTTCATTTGTAGTGCTTTTCAATTTCAGGGTCATTTAGCTCAAAAAAATTAGTAAATGCATGAAAAATAGCAAATGAAGTCAGAAAGGGTTGAAAATTGATGACGTGGCTTTGAATGGTGCATACTAAATGCACAAAAAGTCTGGAGTTGAAATAAGTTTTAAAAAATGAAATGCCTTTGTAACAGATGAGTTTTAGCCCAAAACCCTGATACTTCTAAAGAGATTGTCCATTTTGTACACGAAGTGCATCCTGTTTTTGTCGTAACCCTCTCAACTTTTTTGCACATGCTATGTGGGTGAAATGATGATACCATGACAACTTTCAACTTTTTCAGAGTTCATTTGTAGTGCTTTTCAATTTCAAGGTCATTTAGCTCAAAAAATCAGTAAATGCATGAAAAATAGCAAATGAAGTCAGAAAGTGTTGAAAATTGATGACGTGGCTTTGAATGGTGCATACTAAACGCACAAAAAGTCTGGAGTTGAAATAAGTTAAAAAAAATGAAATGCCTTTGTAACAGATGAGTTTTCGTACGAAACCCAGATACTTCGAAAGAGATTGTCCATTTTGTACACGAAGTGCATCCAGTTTTTGCCGTAACCCTCTCAACTTTTTTTCACATGCTATGTGGGTGAAATGATGATACCATGCCAACTTTCAACCTTTTCAGAGTTCATTTGTTGTGCTTTTCAATTTCAGGGTCATTTAGCTAAAAAAAATCAGTAAATGCATGAAAAATAGCAAATGAAGTCAGAAAGGGTTGAAAATTGATGACGTTTGTCCGAAGCACAAAAGTACACATTTCAAATGCCAAAACACATAAGCACCCTAACTATTATAAAGATTCCCTACGGTTTGTTCAAGGTGGGACTTTTCAGATATATATATATATAAGTCCGGAAACTCAATAGAGAAGAAAGTGATGACAGTGAAGCCGGTCACATCCCAGAGTGGGATCTTTGGGTGTAAAACTTTTTCTTCGCGTGTGGCCCTTTGCGCCGTAACCATGGACAATCTTCATCATTTAATTGGATGCTCGGGTCAATATTCACTTTGAAGGGAGTAATTTCATGAAACTTTTCATAATCTTCTGACATGTCTGTCTTGTCATCCACTCCCACGATGTTTCTTTTCCCTGAAAGAACTATGTGGCGCTTTGGCTCATCGTATGATGTATTCGCTTCCTTATCTTTTCTTTTTCTCGGCTTGTTAGACATGTCCTTCACATAGAAAACCTGCGCCACATCATTGGCTAGGACGAATGGTTCATCTGCGTACGCAAGATTGTTGAGATCAACTGTTGTCATTCCGTACTGCGGGTCTTCCGTTACCCCGCCTCGTGTCAGATTGACCCATTTGCACCGAAACAAAGGGACCTTCAAACCACGTCCATAGTCAAGTTCCCATATCTCCTCTATATAACCATAATATGTGTCCTTTCCTCTCTTGATTGCTGCATCAACGCGGACACCACTGTTTTGGTTGGTGCTCTTTTTATCTTGGGCGATCGTGTACAATGTATTCCCATTTATCTCGTACACTTTGAAAGTCATTATATCCGAAGAAGGTAACTGGGACAACAAGTACAGGTCATCTTCAACAGCGTCGTCATGCATGGCACGTGTCTGCAACCAATCGGCGAAAGTCCCCGTTTGTTCACGTGTAATCCAGTCGTCAGACTGCTCCGGGTGTTTGGAGCGTAGAATATTCTTGTATTCCTCGATATATGGAGCCACCAAGGCGGAATTTTGTAGAACTATGCAGTGTCCTTGAGTGAGAGAATGCCCGTCCATACATATTATTGCTTTCGGTCCTAGCGTGCCATTTCCACCCAGTCTACCCTTATGCCGCGATTCAGGAACACCAATCGGCTTAAGGTCAGGAATAAAGTCAACACAAAACTCAATGTCCTCCTCATTCTTATGGCCCTTGGAGATGCTTCCTTCTGGCCTAGCACGGTTATGAACATATTTCTTTAAGACTCCCATGAACCTCTCAAAGGGGAACATATTGTGTAGAAATACAGGACCCAGAACGGCAATCTCTTCGCATAGGTGAACTAGGACGTGCGTCATGATATTGAAGAAGGATGATGGGAACACCAACTCGAAACTGACAAGACATTGCACCAAATCATTCTCTAACCTTGGTATGATTTCTGGATCGATTACCTTCTGAGAGATTGCATTGAGGAATGCACATAGCTTCACAATGGCTAATCGAACGTTTTCCGGTAGAAGCCCCCTCAATGCAACCGGAAGCAGTTGCGTCATAATCACGTGGTAGTCATGAGACTTTAGGTTCTGGAAATTTTTCTCTGCCATATTTATTATTCCCTTTATATTCGACGAGAAGCCAGACGGGACCTTCATACTGAGCAGGCATTCAAAGAAGATTTCCTTCTCTTCTTTGGTAAGAGCGTAGCTGGCATGACCCTGATGTATGCCGTCTTTTCCGTGCATACGTTGCTGGTCCTCCCGTGCCTCCGGTGTATCTTTTGTCTTCCCATACACGCCCAAGAAGCTAAGCAGGGTCACGTAAAGATTCTTCGTCATGTGCATCACGTCGATTGCAGACCGGACCTCTAGGTCTTTCCAATATGATAGGTCCCAAAATATAGATTTCTTCTTCCACATGGGTGCGCGTCCGTCAGCGTCATTCGGAACAGATTGTCCGCCAGGACCCTTTCCAAAGATTACCTTTAAATCCTTGACCATATCATGTACATCATCACCAGTACGGTGGCGAGGCTTCGTCCGGTGATCTGCCTCACCTTTGAAATGCTTGCCTTTCTTTCTTACGGGATGCCTGCTTGGAAGAAATCGACGATGTCCCAGGTACACATTCTTCTTACAATTATCCAAATATATACTGTCGGTATCATCCAAACAGTGCGTGCATGCGCGGTATCCCTTGTTTGTCTGTCCTGAAAGGTTACTGAGAGCAGGCCAATCATTGATGGTCACAAACAGCAACGCATGTAGGTCAAATTCTTCCTGATTGTGCTCATCCCACGCACGTACACTTTTTTTATTCCACAGCTGTAAGAGTTCTTCAACTAATGGCCTTAGGTACACATCAATGTCGTTGCCGGGTTGCTTAGGGCCTTGGATGAGCACTGGCATCATAATGTAATTCTGCTTCATGCAGAACCAAGGAGTAAGGTTATACATACATAGAGTCACAGGCCAGGTGCTATGATTGCTGCTCTGCTCCCCAAAAGGATTAATGCCATCTGCGCTTAGACCAAACCATACGTTCCTTGCGTCATCTGCAAAGTCCCTCCACTTCCTCTCAATTTTTCTCCACTGCGACCCGTCAGTGGGTACTCTCAACTTCCCGTCTTTTTTACGGTCTTCTTTGTGCCATCGCATCAACTTGGCATGCTCTTTGTTTTGGAACACATGTTTCAACCGTGGTATTATAGGAGCATACCACATCACCTTGGCAGGAATCTTCTTCCTGGGGCGCTCGCCCTCGACATCACCAGGGTCATCGCGGCTGATCTTATAGCGCAATGCCCTACATGCCGGGCATGCATTCAAATCCACGTACTCACCGTGGTAGAGGATGCAGTCATTAGGGCATGCATGTATCTTCTGCACCTCTAATCCTAGAGGGCAGATAGCTTTCTTTGCTTCGTACGTACCGTCGAGCAATTCATTGTCCTTTGGAAGCATCTTC
Source organism: Thinopyrum elongatum (assembly GCA_011799875.1). Taxonomy (NCBI): domain Eukaryota; kingdom Viridiplantae; phylum Streptophyta; class Magnoliopsida; order Poales; family Poaceae; genus Thinopyrum; species Thinopyrum elongatum. The sequence goes on along the minus strand of CM022301.1, from coordinate 615,925,107 downwards.
TTTATTATTATCAGCAACTTTCCAAATTCAATGTCAGATACACTATTCTCTACCTTCCATTGCAGCAATTCCAGTTTGGTGCTCAGCTTTTTCTTGTCAGCTTCGCAATTTGGGTACAACGATTTCTTGTGATCCTCTAACATGCGCTGCAACTTCAGCCTCTCCTTTTCACTTGCGCAGTTTCTCTTTGCATCGGCAATGGCCAGATCAAGATCATCAGCGGGCTCATCTGATGCCTCTTCTTCAGCTTCTTCCCGCATTGCCGGCTCAGCTTCTTCCCCCATTGTTGTACCATCGTATTCAGGGAACCCGTCATGGCCATAGGATAGCTGTCGTCGTCCTCTTCTTATTCATTGTCTTCCATCATAACCCCTCTTTCTCCGTGCTTAGTCCAAACATTATAGTGGGGCATGAAACCGGACTCAAACAGGTGGACGTGAATGGTTCTTGACTTAGAGTAATTCCGATCATTCTTACAGCCAGCACATGGACAAGAAATAAAACCATCCGCCCGCTTGTTTGCCTCAGCCGCAAGCAGAAAAGTACGCACACCATTAACAAACTGGGGAGAGCATCGATCATCGTACATCCATTGCCGGCTCATCTTCATTACACAACACCGAAAAGACCAAATTAATACAAGTTCATACATAAAGTTCATACACACTTATTCTCTTAAAACAATATACAAACTCTCTAGCTAAAGCATTTAAATGCAACAACAAATGCGATCAAGATCGCAACTAAGGTAACAATTGATCCAACAACATAATGATACCAAGCCTCACTATCAATGACATATTTTCTAATCTTTCTAATCGTCAAGCGCATTTTCTCCATCTTGATCTTGTGATCATCGACGACATCGGCAACATAGAACTCCAGTTTTATCCTCTCTTCTTCAATTCTTTTCAAATTTTCTTTCAAATACTCGTTTTCATTTTTAACTAAATTTAACCTCTCGACAAGAGGGTCGGTTGGAATTTCCGGTTCACATACCTCCTAGATAAAAATATCTATGTCAACTTGATGGGCATAATTTGTCATAAACACGAAATGCAATAAATAGTTATAAAAGAGAATATACCATATCCGAATCATAAACCGGACGAGGGCCGACGGGGACGGATATCAAAACCATGCCACTATGTATAACAAACAACGTACGGGCAAGAAAATTATTCAAGTAACTATATATCTAAATCACACAAACATGATTTTTTGTATATAAAAAAGATAAGAATAAGAGGCTCACCAAGGTGGTGCCGGCGATCGACGGTGGTCGTTAGGACGGGGACGGGAAGACACTAAGTAAACCACACCTACATATGCAAACTAAGAGTTAATTTGAGCTCAAATTGCATATAAATCAAATAAACTACCACATATAATTACTCCCAAACTAAAACTCACAAATCACTATACTTATAGAGCATTGCAAGAGCTAATCTAGCAATGAGAGATGAAAGGACCAAATTGCTAACCTTTGTGATCACTTGGATGGATGGGGGGCTTCAAATCTTGACAAATTTTGGCAAAAATGAAGGATGAGCTTGAGCAATGAGGAAGAACAGAGAAGAGGAAGGAATGAAAGGGGAAAACAGAGAGAAATGGGCTCGGCTCGACGAAGGGTTTATATAGAGGCATCTTTAGTCCCGGTTGATTATACAAACCGGGATTAAAGGTGCATCTCTAGTCCCGGTTCGTGCCACGAACTGGGACTAAAGGGGTTGGTTTGGCCCCAGCCTAACACTAGCCTGCCACCACCTCTTTAGTCCCGCTTCGTGGCACGAACCGGTACTAGAGGTTCAACACAAACCGGGACTAATGAGTGCCGTCTGCCTAGCCGTTGGAACCGGCACTAATGATCATATTAGTGCCGGTCCGTATTTGAACCGGGATTAATGAGATGAACATTAGGTCGTTTTTTTACTGGTGTTTGTCAACCATTGACATGTCCATGGTGAATTGCATCTCATGTCGGTGGTGCTGCCTCCCCCATCCCTCGATCTAAATAACGATGAGTATGTCGTGCAGTGATTAAAGAGCTGTTAAAGAAAAAGCGTGTCCTTCACAATGAAGCGCAATGATGAGCGGCTGGCCTAGCCCGTGGCAGGTTGGCCTAGCCGGTAAAATATAAATCCCTCGCTTATCAGTTTGGCTGGGCCGGAACGGACTGAACAAAATGGACAAAAATGTCATCTTTAAGGCATCTGACAAATTGCTATGTGAGCACTATTTAAAGTGGTAAATCTAGCATTTACCAGTATGTAACGACAGAAGGTACGCCACTCAACTTTGTGTTCGTGATCCGTGCTAACTTTTGCCTTATTTTATTGATTGATATCATATAAATATATGTTCAATTTTGAAACTTTTTATATATTTGAAATCCTGATGATAAGACCTTTAAAATAATGGATATAGTTTTAACTCGTTAAAATTTCACTGTTGGAATGAGTGAGATATATATTTCAGAAAAAAAATTGTTTCACATATTGAAACAAATTTAACTCATTTGACAACACTGATTTCACTGAATTAAAAAAATTCCCCCAGTTTAGAAAGTATTTCATTTGTTTCAAACACCGATTCATTCATTTCAAAAAACACTGATTTCATTAAATTCAAGTAATTTCTCTAATTTTGAAAACTGATTTCACTCGATTTAAAAAGTAGATATCAGCCATTCCAAAAAAACATATTTCACTCACGCCAATAAAACTGATTTATATCAAATCAAGAAACTATGTTTACTCATTTTTAAAACTGATTTCAGTCATTGCAGAAAAAAGATTTCACATTATTTAAAAAAACTGATTTCACTCTATTTTATTTTATTTTACTCTCAAAAACTGATTTCACTTGTTTCAGAAAAATAGATTACACTCAATTTAGAAAAAAGACTGAAAAAAAATCAAACTAGTTAAAATATACTCTGTTGGTCTTGTTTTTCTTTTCTGAATAGTTTCGTTTGCTTATATTGCCAGGAGTCCAAATATATTAAAAAAATGTTAAAATTGAAATATTGATTCTGTAGATATAAATAATTTAACTTAGTAAAGGTGAAATAAAATAGCAGATTTGTTTGGGAGAGAGAACATGCAACTTTGTTGCACTGCCTTACAAAAAGTGGTGAACCACGTGACTTACGTAAAGAGATATATGAAGGAGAGTGTGCACAATACAGTGAAAGAGTATTGGCATGGGACCCCTATTACACGAATCTTGAAGTACTTGACTGGTGAATTCCTTGTCCTTACATACCGTCACAGGTAGAAATGTCGCACTATTAAAAGTCGATCTGCATTCGGCCTAGAGAAGCAGCTTCACCATCGGTTAGCTATAGTGCCAACTACTCCGCGCGCAGATGCATGCTTTCCATGGCGAACAGTAGGAGTAGGAGCAGTAGCATCCCAACTGCAGCTCCAGGCAGAGCACCATGGTGGCTGAAACACAAGATCATCATCCTGACAGGCATGGCCCTAATCCTCGCCGCCAGCACTGTTATCATAGTCACCTGCATCATCCTCAGCCCCGCGCACATCCACTTCTCCATCACGGCGGCCAACAGTACAAACAGCACCATGCACGGCGAGAACGGGGTGTCGTTCAACTTCACCCTCGCCGTCGACAACCCCAGCCGCCGCGCAGGGGTGGACTATAGGGAAGTCATCGTGAGCTTGCAGCTCCCCAGTAAGCGCTTGAAGAACAACTCGGTGCCGGCGATGGTGAATGGATCCATGCCGCTGTACCAGCCGCGCCACAGCCAAATATCCATGGCCGTGGCAGCGTTCGTGGAGAAGGACTTGTTGGACCTTTACATGAAGAAGTTGTACAGAGGCCATCCGACGTTGACAATCATGGTCACAGCACTGGTCCGTTTCAAGGTTGGGGTGGCCTACTCCAGGCTCTATGACATTACGGTCTACTGCCCGCCTGTCGTCTTCTTCGACGTCTTCCAGGACGGCAACTTCAGTTATCATTTTGCGAAGGGCAACGTCAATTGCTCTGCCTGACATGCATCAGCCTATATTTCATGATTGGATCTGCAGATTTGTTGTGCAAATGCAAGTTTACAATTAACAGTTGGTATGATGTATGTGCTCGCTTGATCTTCGGTCTGCGCTAAATGTAGTGTGCTGTTCTAGTAAAATTTTCACTGCAGTACGGGTCTCATTTCTAAATTCATCGATTCCCTTCCACAATCTTCTTCGATTGTAGTATTAATAAAACTGTATCACGTCTGATTAGTCTGAGGGGTCAAGACCTGTTTTTTGTTTGCTTCAATATGTCCCATTTGGCCCAAAGGTTATACCGAAATTTTCTATAACCTCGTTTGTTATAATTCTTTTTCTTATACCTTGTAGGGCGTTTGTTCGATCGAACGATTCCGTGGACAAACTATAAATTGGTTCTTCAAGGTGGCAGAGGAAGATATGATTCGAAAGGGTAACACAGAGATGTTATGTCCTTGTAAGAAGTGCGAAAGCAGAGTTTTGATCAAGCCCATTTTACTGGTGGTGTGAAGATGCACTTGCTCAAATATGGTTTCATGCCAGGTCTGCACAAGGCACGAGGAAGAGGAGGAGGATGTTGTTTCCGACGTCGATGAAGGGACAACGGATGAAGGAGCGGGAAACCATGTCGATGAAGAGCGAGAAGAAGGGAACGACCAAGAGGTGCTCAAACATGAAGAAAATTAGGACTAGCATGAAGAAGAGTCTCTGACGCAGGGGTGATCATTGGCAATAATATTGGAGGACCCTCATTTTAAAACTGAAAAGGATGACTGATGGAAGAGCTGTTTTTAGAGAGGCTAGCAAGTTGGTGCAACTGGAAGTAGACTTGACAACTCTACTGTGTGAAGGCTACAATCCGAACACACCCCCAGGATGTTAGGCTCAAACTTCTAGGCACCAAGACAAAATACAAAAGCATGGGCGCAAGCCTGGACGCGACATCGGAGTATCTATACCGAGTTTTTCCCGCAGGGAACATGTTGCCTCGTAGTGTCGAAGAGGCCAAAAAGATCGTGTGCCCTCTTGATTTGCCGCACATAAGATACCACATGTGCGTCAATAGTGGCATCATTTATTGAAACGAGCATGATAAGAATACAGTGTCCAGGGTGCAACAAACCCCAACTGAAGTGCGGAAAGAAAAATCCTCGAAAGATTGGAAGGTACTTTGAGCTCATTCCTCGCCTGCAACATTATTACACAAACAAGAAGGAAGCTAAGCATTTACATTGGTACAGTGAAAGAAGCTCACGTAAAAAAATGATGGCATGTTGAGACACCCCGCAGATGGTTTTCGGTGGAAATCACTCGACTGTGTATTGATACGTCTCCAATGTATCTATAATTATTGATTGTTTAATGCTATTATATTATCAATCTTAGATGCTTTATATGCAATTTTATATCATTTTTAGGAACTAACCTATTAACTCAGTGCCCAGTGCCAGTTGCTGTTTTCTGCATGTTTTTTGTTTTTTAGGAAATCAATACCAAATGAAGTCCAAACACGATAAAACTTTACAATGATTTTTTGGACCAGAAGGGACCCTACGAACCTTGGGAGGAGACCAGGGGAGGTACAAGAGCACCATGCACAAGCTCACATGGCGCGTCCCCTGTGCTTGTGAGACCCTCACAGCTCCGTTAGACCTAATTCCAACTCCATAAATTCTGAAACCAATAGGGAGCCACCCTAAACACTTTTTCCGCCGCCGTAAACTTCTGTTCTTCCGGCAATCCCATCTGGAGGCATTTGCCGGTACTCTGCCCGAGGGAGAACCGATCACGGAGGGCTTCTACATCGACAATACCGCCCTCCAATGATGTGTGAGTAGTTTACCATAGACCTACGGGTCCATAGCTAGTAGCTAGATGGCTTCTTCTCTCTCTTTGACCTTCAATACAAAGCTCTCCATGATCCTCATCGAGTTCTATGCGATGTAATCTTCTTTTGTGGTGTGTTTGTTTGGATCCGATAAATTGTGGGTTTATGATCCGATTATTCATTGAAAGTAATTGAGTCTTTACTGTACTTTATTATGCATGATTGTTATAGCTTTGTATTTCTCTCCGATCTATCCGTTTGGTTTGGGCAACTAGATTAATTTATCTTCAGTGGGAGAGGTGCTTTGTGATGGGTTCAATCTTGTGGTGTCCTCACCTCATGACAGAAGGGGTCGCGTGGTACATATTTGTATTGTTGTCATTAAGGGAAAAACGACGGGGCTTATTCATATTGCTTGAGTTTATTCTGTCTACATTATGTCATCTTGCTTCATGCATTACTCTGTTTGTTATGGACTTAATACCATAGATGCATGCAGGATATCGGTCGATTGGTGGAGTAATAGTAGTAGATGTAGAATTGTTTCGGTCTACTTGCACGGACGTAATGCTTATATATACATATGATCATTGCCATGAATAACATCATAACTATGCGCTTTTCTATCAATTGCCCAATATATGCTATGTCTCAAGAGAGAAGCCTCTAGTGAAAACTATGACCCGTGGGTCTACTTTTATCATATTACAAAAATGAAAAATACCTTGCTGCAAATTATTTACTTTTATTTTGTTTTGCAATTTATCTATCTAATACTACCAGATTTGATCCTTGCAAGTAACGAGTTCAAGGGGATTGACAACCCTCTTGCCCGTGTTGGGTGCAAACATTTGCTCTTGTGTGTGCAGGTGTTGTTCAATAGGCTTTGTATGATTCTCCTATTGGTTTAATAACCTTGGTTCTCACCGAGGGAAATAATTAGCAACTACTATATTGCTTCACCCTTCCTCTTCGGGAAAAAACCTAACACAGCTCACAAGTAGCAGAAAGAATTTCTGGCTCCGTTGCCGGAGAAACATCATCAAAAACCTACAAGTACCTACACTCAAATTATCATCTACTTGCTCTACTTTTTATTTGTTTTTACTAATCTCATAAAAAAATCAAAAACAGAAAAAATATATTTACTTTGCTAGTTTTTTTGTTTGCTTGCTTGAAGTTGCTACCATGTCTGAATTTGTTACCGTTAAAGGAGAAAGTGAGGATAGCAAAACTAATGAGAACAAAACTCCCGTAAATTTGGATACTAAAACTTTTGTGATGGGAAGTGGGAACATTACAGGGAAAAATATTATTCAAGAGTTCTTTACTTGCAAACTCTTCTTGATGTGCGGGATTAGTGATTATAATCGCCATATTCATTGTTCTTGGCTTCCTACTAGGATCATCGGCGACCACACTGGATTTTCCTGGATGGTAAATGACCCCAAGGTCATAATCCTTGATCAACTATAAACATCTTCTCTGCCTAAGATTGATGTCTGGTTGGGTGAAACTATATTTGAGACTCTTGTGGTCTATATATATCTCACACCTTTGCCAATAAGGTAGTGCCTCCAAATCTTCAAATCAAGAACCAAGGCTTCCAATTCCAAGTCATGGGTGGGGTAGGTTTGTTCATGTGGCCGTAGCTGTCTAGATGTATAGGTCACAACTTTTCCCTCTTGCATTAACACGCAACCAATCCCGCATCTAGAAGCATCACAATATATGTCGAAACTTCTGTGAATGTCTGGCAGAGTCAAGATGAGGCTTGTAGTCAATATGGTCTCCAGCACCATAAAACTAGAATCACAAGCCTCAGTCCAAACGAATTTGTGATCCTTCTTCGCCTCGAACTTGCTTTACAAGCCTCAGCCCAGACAACTTTTCCATCAAAGGGGTATGCCTGAAAATAGTAACTGGTGGACCAAACAGGTTGAATACATGCTTCTAACATGTCTAGACAAATAGAATACTCCTTTTATACACAATGACGTGGGAACAATAGTGTAATCATTCAATTTTCTTAGTTTATTTTTTAGTAGTCTTATAGTGTCAAATATGTCGGCAAGCTATGGTAAAACATTAGAAACTTCCTTGACTCTTCTATCCTTGATGCAATTACATTTGTAATGTAATAAAAATATGTACATGTGTGTTTCAATGAGCGAAAGGAAAAAAAACTAACTATCGCAAAGGCAAAGAAAGAGTTCATGCGTAGATTTTGGCTAATTTCAGGGATTTACATACCCATGGAGCGCATGATCATCTTTTCTTTTCAAAAGAAAAATGACCGGCTTTGTTTTAACATAGTATAGACGCAGACGCTAATACATACGCACATACACTCACCCCTACGAACACACACACCCTACCCCTATGAGCACCTTTGAGAGACTGAGCCGGCACATCATTTTCAGATTGACGAAGTCGCCATAGACATCTCCTCCTACTGAACGCACTCGCCGGAAGGCCTAGAATAAATCCAGGAAAATGCGAGCACCAATGTCATGTCTAGAAATTGAACCTTAGTGGGCTGTGGATAACAATGTCCTCTTGGCCATCCGACCACGGGTTGGTGTGCAAAAGGACCGGTTGTTATTTTCCTTTACTGATACATACACAAGCAGCATGATAATCTTTTCTCAAAAGAAAAATATTATTTTTGTTTATTGATTCTTTATTGTTTCTATTGCATGTACCACCGCTTTATCTGCTACTACCTCCATCCTGATTTATTAGTCTCCTTCGTATTTCGTGTTAAATTTTGACCCGAATTTAACTAACAAAATATTAATGCATGTCATAAAAAATAATATCATTGAAAACTTTGTTCAAATATGAATCCAACAATATAATTTTTAGTGACATGCATTAATATTTTGTTAGTTAAATCTTAAGTCAAAATTTGACACAAAATACGAAGGGGACCAATAAACCAGGACGGAGGTAGTACATACCAGTCTGATTCAATACTTTGAGCAATTGTGTGTTCCAAAAGAAAAAGTGAGTAGCAAACTCACAAGCATCTATGATTTCTGTCCCAAAGGAAAAGAAAAAAGCACTACCTATATTTTGACCAACTTCAAAGATGTACCCATGGAACGCATGATTACCTTTTATTTTTCTAAAAGAAAGGACCGGATGACATAATTCTATAGTTTAACATCATGGTCGTGGACATGATGATGGACTATTCATGACGTAATGATGCATGCAGGTCGTTACACGCAATGACCGAATGAAATAAACCCTACAATTTTACCACTGGCTCTCTGTTCCGCCGGAGGAATCATCGTGACGAGGATCTACACCAACAAGTTTGCCGCCGTCATCACCAACTCTCCCCCCTCTATGCAGTGGTGTAATCTCTCTATTCCTGCTGTAATCTCTACTTAAACATGGTTAAAGCTGTATATTATTACCCAATGATGTGTGGCCATCCTATGATGTTTGAGTAGATTTTTTTTGCCCTACGGGTTAATTGTGGTATGGTGTGATTGATATGAGTTGTATGCTGATATGGTGCTTTCCTATGGTGCCCTCGGTGTAATGCAAGCTTGTGGGATTACCCCTGTAGGGTTTGCCATACGTTCATAATTTGCTTAAAGTGGATGGCGAGAGTGACAGAAGCTTATACCCGGGTAAGGGGATTGTTGTGTATGGAAATAAAGAGGACTTGTTACTTAATGCTATGGTTGGGTTTTACCTTAATGATCTTTAGTAGTTGCAGATGCTTGTTAGAGTTCCAATCATAAATACATGTGATCCAAGTACAGAAAATATGTTAGCGTATGCCTCCCCCTCATTGCATATAATAAGTATCACACATGTCATATTCAATTGCCTATGGACAATCTTTCTCTTTGTGTTACAAAAAGCTCTCTACTAAAACAAAATAACTTTTATTATCTAGCTAAGTACTTATAGTTTTATTCTTGTGAACTTATCCTATTACACCTACAAAGTAGTTTTATTCTTGTTTTAGGTAAAGTGAACATTATGTGTGTAGAGTTGTATCGGTGGTCGATAGAACTTGAAGAGAATATAAGTTCTACATTTAGCTCCTCGTTGGGTTCAACACTCTTACTTATCGAAAACGACTACAAACGATCCCCTATACTTGTGGGTTATCACCTTCTGGTCCTGTTCATCATCATCCTCAAGTAATAAGCTAACCTTACAGAAAATGGTAATGTTTGTGTGTGGTTCCAAGCAAGGAAATCATCCACTCCAGGTCCGCCGATCTTGATCTGCTTGATGTCCTCTATATCACTTTGGGTAAACATGCTCTCTAGCGTCCCACTGTCCCACACCCTACCACATGGTGTTAGCAGGTCACACACCCGCGTTATTCCATGCACATACTCCTGTCCCAGTGGCCTCATACTCCCCTCCCTGGGTATCCATTTAGTATGATGGATGGACCTTCTGGCCATCACATATGCGCCATATTGTACCCTCTAGCAGCAGGTCACACCCATACAATATGCTCCTGAAAGTATATGATGCTTCCGCCGGAAATGTAGCGGTCATGATGCTTTCGTCTTTGAAATATCTTGCCTTGAGCACCCTTGCACACATCGATGAGGGTACCTGTAAAATTGTCCATGTCTGTTTAGCCAACAGAGCTTGGATAAAGGCTACACGATCACTAGTAGAAAAAGGCCCATTTGTCCCGGTTCATAAGGCCCATTTGTCCCGGTTCGGGAACCGGGACTAAAGGGTCGGGACTAAAGCCCAACACCTTTAGTCCCGGTTCTTATACGAACCGGGACAAATGGGGCTCCACGTGGCCGCTGCGGCAAGCCCAGAGAGGAGGGCCTTTAGTCCCGGTTGGTAACACCAACCGAGACCAAAGATCATCCACATGTCAGCAGCTCAGGAGCTGGGGTTTTTGTTTTTTTTTGAAGGGGGGGGGGTTTGGGGGTTTTGGGGGTTTTGTAGGGTTATTTGGGGTTTCATATATTGTGTTAGCTAGCTAATAGCTAGAGAGAAGGGTCCCTCTTATCTCCGTGCTTGGTCGATGCTACGTACTATACGTGTAGAGAGGACTCGACACGCTAGCTATTAAGCAAATGAAGGAAACCATTAAGTACACAAGATCGTCATGAACATATACAGAGAGAAGGATCGACCTCCCCTCCTTCTCCGAGAGATTGGTCGAACAACAAGTTTTCGTATATCTATCCGACGCTACTAGCTACATATATACAATATAAGATCTCTTACAATCCCTAACATTTGATGTCAAGTTCCACATGGTATTCTCCGGCTGGATTGATGACGTGGTCAAGAAAGAATCCCGCCAATTCCTCTTGAATTGCTTTTATGCGATCTTGTGGTAGGAGTTCATCCCGCACTGCCAAATCTAATTTGAAGAAGGGGGTCAATACATACATATGAATGAAACTCAACACAAATGATGGTAATAAAATAAAATTGTGAATATTATTGCTTACGCACTTCATATTGTTTTTCAGAGTAGCCCCGCTTAGAGGTCGTCGCGTTGTAGATGTACTCGCAAACGTAGTATCCACAAAAATTATTCCCGCCTTCCTGCCACAACCACTTTACGAGAAATAAAGGTCAATCAAACTGATAATCAAGCAATATAAATGGTATTGATGAAACTAGCTAGAATCAATGGGAGATGCGCGGAACTAGCTAGTAGTACTTACTTTCGGTTGTGTAAATCGCAGCTCCCCCGGCAGTCCCGGAGCTTCTGTGGTGAACACTTTCCAAACCCTGCGAGACAAAGAAAATAATTACTTGATATCAGGAAATGACCAAAGTTGCCGATATGGTGCGATAATGATCGATTGAACTTACTTCTGGAGCGTTTCAGTCATGGCCGCATACTCCTTGGGATCTTTTCGTCTTGAGTCTAAGACGGTTACTAGTCCCTGCTCAAGCTTAATCTCTAGGAGAATAAAGTGGAAGCTGCGCACGCATGCATAACTCATCAATTACATTACTATAACCTCGAGTAATAAGGGAAACCGAATATGCAGAAGACAGTAACACTCACTTGAAGTTGTAAGGAAAGAGTATTTTATCTTTGTTTTGATTTTTAAGCAACGATTGTAGCAAGTTGGCCTCGGTTTCTTTCGCATTATATGTAACCGTCCATTCATCTATTAGATTTGTGTTAATGAACCCAATATCATAGATTTGTGCATTTGTGCATTCGACGATCTTCAATCTGCATAATATAGTGAGGATAATTATATATACATGCAATGAAAGAGCTAAGCTATATATAGAGACTTAATTACAGAAGTATAGTACTTACAGACAGTAGCAAGTGATGATTATTTTATCAAGGTCCTTTTGATTGAAAAACTGGAAGAACTCCTCAAATGGAACATACAACAGATCAATTCCAACGAGGTCGTGCTCCTCTTTAACTCTCAGCATCAAAATATCCTTCCCAGACTTGCAGGTGTCCATGTACCACTTATGGAATCTTCGCATCATCGTTGTTAGAGGAGGATCACCAGGTCTGACGAGAGGCTTCCCGTACCGGTATTTGTGTTCGTCCACCTCCATTGTATCAAAATGTGCATCGTCGGGCAGGTAATCACCAGGATTGGTACCGGGCAGCATCCCCGGCAGATTTGTGACGATATCGCTGGACACCTTGAGCGGGGGACACGATTGGTTTGCCTGTTCGCCGAGCTGGGGAATTTTGTTCCCACTTCTTCGTTCTTGTAACCTTTTGTCACTTGAAGTAGTTCCCGACTGGCGCGCTCCTTCCACTGCCTTTTTCAGAGCATGGACATGGTTGTCATCCGGCGGAGGCGGTGGTGGTCGCTTCAGGTTCTTCAAAGTGCGCTTCAATTTCACCGGATCCATCTTCTCCTCCGGAGGTGGATTTTTCTTTGCAAAAAAGTCCTTCACTTGGGCTTGACAGATCTCCGCGTTTTCCTCCTCGGTCATCTCGTATGGTAACTTCTCTAGAGGCTTGAGAGATGGACCGAATATGTATTGCCTCCCGCCTCTGGCTGTACTGCTAGACGCCGGAGCAGCCGGAGCGGCTACCGCTGTCTTCCTTCGTTGCTTACAAGGCGGAGAAGGAGGCGGAGTGCTACGATGCGCCGGAGCAGCCGGAGCGGCGGCGGCTGTCTTCCGCTGTTGTTGACGAGGCGGAGAAGGAGGCGGGCTGCTCGGACGCGCCGGCGCAGGCGGAGAAGGAGGCGGAGTGCCGCCACGCGCCGAAGCAGCTAGAGAAGGAGGCGGAGTGCCGCCACGCGCCGGAGCAGCCGGAGAAGGAGGCGGAGTGCCCTGATCACTCGCCAGAGGAGGAGGCAGAGGAGGAGGCGGAGTGCCCTGACTCGCCGGAGGAGGAGGCGGAGGCGTCCAGTTCGGAAGGTTGATGAGCTCCTTCCGCCATAGACATGGAGTCTTCAGAGCAAGACCCAGCGGAGTCTCCCCTTCACCGGTAGGGTGGTTAAGCTCGAGCTCCTCAAATCCCTCCGTTATTTCATCGACCATCACAACAGCATAGCCTTCTGGAATCGGAAGGCAGTGAAAAGTTGCGCCGGGTTGAGGAGGTGCAACAGAGCCGACAGCCGCCTTTACTTTGAGGTGCTGCCATTGCGCCATAAGGTGGCAATCTTGAGCCTCCATGATAGCATCCATGGGGTAGCTGGGAGCCGTGAAGTGAGGCTGCTGAAGGAGCTCGGTGGAAGCCACGCTGCTTCTCCGCTGAGATGGCGGGGTAGCTTCGGCAGGTCGCTGCCTCTGAACTAGTGCTTGTTCCTCTAGCGCTCGTACCCTTGCATTCAGCTTCTGCAGTTCGGTCTGCTCCACTTTCCTCCTCCTCTCCTGGGTTTTGTAACAGCATGCGCTGGGAAACTCTTCCTTCCACGCAACGGAGCCTGCCGTGCCTCGTGTTCATCTTGGGTGCTCAGGATTCCCGAGGGCCTGTGTGAGCTCGTCGTTCTCTCTGTCGGGAACGAACGTCCCTTGCTGCGCTGCGGCGATATACTTCTGAAGCTTCTTGACGGGTATTTCAAGTTGCTCCTTCGTCCAACTGCACTTCCCTGTTTCAGGGTCCAAGGTTCCCCCAACCCCGAAGAACCAAGTCCTTGAACGGTCTGGCTAGTTCAATGTGTCTGGTTCGACCCCTTTATCAAGCAGGTCCTTCTCATCCTTGTCCCACAACGGCCGGGCTTTGAGGTAGCCACCTGACCCCGTGCGATGGTGATACTCTTTCTTTGCAGCATTTTTCTTGTTTGTCGCTGACATCTTCTTACTCTTCTTCGATGTCTTGTGGGCAACAAATGCGGGCCAGTGATCTCTTATCTTCTCAAATCGGCCGGTGAATTCTGGAGTCTTCCCTTTGTCGACAAACGTTGATTTCAACTCATTCTCCACCTCCTGAATAGATCTGCCATCTTCTTAAGAGCATGAGCCTTGACCAATGGCTCTATAACTGGCTTATCCGGATCCTCCTCTGGCGGTAGGGTGAAATTTGCCTTCAGCGCGGTCCAAAGATCATCTTTCTGTCTATCGTTGACAAAAGACACTTGAGGGTCTTCGCTCTTAGGCTTATTCCATTGGTGGATGCTGATCGGGATCATGTCCCTAACAAGAACCCCGCACTGAGCAGAAAATGCTTCCTTGGTCCGGCTGGGTTCAATCGGTTGGCCATCGCCCTTGATTGCTGTGATCGTGAACCTTTCATCCTGGCGCAACCTTTTCTTCAGGCCTTGTCCCGTTACCGAAGTTTGGCTCGATCCGGAGGGCTAGAAAAGAAGAAAGAAGAGAGTTAATATGTGTACATACCAAAACAATTAATGCATGAATTAGCTAGTCAGCACAGGCTTAATTAATATATATACCTCGCCGGACTTTGCAACATCTCCTTCCTCCGTTCGCTCACCGAAGCAGTCATCACGGTCTCCTTCTTCCACCAGCATTCCGTCACCAGAGCCATCATAATCATGTCCTTCCACCTCCATTGTTCGATCACCGGAGCCTTTTTCACCCTCTCCTTCCAGACCATCGGTGTCGTTGAGAAACGACAAGACATCACCTCCGCCGAGGATTATGTCCCCCAACAACTGTTCTGCTTCGATGTCTCGGTGCTCCATAGTTTCTGCAAATATTACAACATGGCAATTAATATACAAACATGATAGATGGATATATTAGTGCAAACGTAGACCTAGCTAGCTCGACGCTTCTACGGTTTGGGGTGGCCTCGATAACGCTTCTAGGGTTTGGGGTGGCCTAGGCAACGCTTCTAGGGTTTGGGGTGGCCTCGACAACGCTTCTAGGGTTTGGGTCGGACCGCCTCTCTCATGAATGTCCGACGTCCGGACCGACAAGGGATTTAACAAAATGACGCCATTCTGGATGTGCAGAAAATGGTCCATATTTTTCCTGATCTCATCTACCCTTCTATATGTCATGTTGTCTAGTGTCAAAGAATTCAAGAAAACCATGACTTCATCATTAGCCGGAAATGACAGGCGTATAATGGTACGAAGCTCTTCAAAGTTGTTTTGGAACGGAGTTCCCGATAGAATAGTTCGCTTTTTGGTACAAAGTTCAGCAAGAGCCTTCCAAATAGCCTTTGCTGAAATTCGTACCAAAAAGCGAATTATTCTATCCGGAACTCCATTCCAAAACAACTTTGAAGAGCTTCGTAGCATCATACGCCTGTTACTTCCGGCTAATGATGAAGCCATGGATTTCTTTAATACTTTGACAGACAACGTGACATATAGAAGAATATATATATAGATGAGATCAGAAAAAAATTGGATCAACTTGTGCACATCCATAATGGGGGCATTCTTGATAAATCTGGACCCTCGACCCTCGACCCCTCGGCGACCCTCGACCCTCTACCCTAGTTCACGACCCTCGACCGCTCGGCGATCGACGACCCCTACCCTAGTTCCCGACCCTCCACCCTCGGCGTTCCTCGACCCTCGACCCCGGCGTTCCTCGACACTCTACCCTAGTTCCCGACCCTCGACCCCTCGGCTTTCCTCGACCCTCTACCCTAGTTCCCGACCCTCGACCGCTCGGTGATCCTCGACACCCTCGTTCCCGATAAAAAATAAGAAGAGGAAGAAGAAGAGAAAACAAAAGAGGAAGACGAAGAAAAAAAAAGGAGAAGAAGAATTAATCCATTTTTTCTTCTTCTCCTCTATTCATTCTTCTTCTCCTCTTTTTTTTTTCTTCTTCTTCCTCTTCTTATTTTTTTCTCCTTCTTTTTCTTCTTCTTCCTTCTTCCTTCTTCCTCTTTTCTTCTTTTTCCTTATTTTCCTTCTTCCTCGACGACCCTAACCCTAAACAGTACAACTAACGACAACGACTTCGCTTGCATACATATGAACAAATATGATCGATCATCTATGAACAATAAAAACATCATATGATATATGAACAAAAAAATCACAAGATCTATGAACAAAAAAAAATTCATATGATCAGATATATATGTAGAAAAAAACATCATATATGACGCTGAACAAAAAATCATCATATATGCATACATATATATCGATACATCAACATTACATCAACATATATGCAAAAAAAACATCATATATATATGCAGAAAAGAAAAACATATATGTGGGGGCCACGGCGGCCATGTCCACTCGGCGGCTGGCGTGGGGGGGGGGGGGGGAGGGCAGGGGCGCGGGTTCACTGGGGGCGGCGTCGCGCGACGGCGAGGTCGGGGCCGGGCTGAGGCAGAGGCGGCGCGCGCGGGCAGGGCAGTGGCCGGCGCGGGACGCGACGGCGAGGTCGGGAGGCTGTCTGCACGCGAGGTGCGGAGGGGAGTTGGCGACGGCGACGGCGACGAGGCATGGGCGGCGGACGGCGTCGGCGTGGGCTCGGGGGCGTGGCACGGGCGACGGCGACGGCGTCGGGCAGCCTGGCGGCGTCGAGGAGGTCGGGGCCGTCGGAGGGGAACTGCGATGAAACTGAAAATTTTCACAAGTCTTGCTTATATACACGAAGCATTGGTCCCGGTTCGTGCCACCAACCGGGACCAATGCCCCCCTTTAGTCCCGGTTGGTGCCACCAACCGGGACCAAAGGTCTCTTTTCAGCAGCCCAAATGGCGGGAAACAGAGACCTTTGGTCCCGGTTGGTGGCACCAACCGGGATTAAAGGGGGCATTGGTACCGGTTGGTGCCACCAACCGGGACCAAAGCCCACCTTTAGTCCCGGTTTGGTGGCACCAACCGGGACCAAAGGCCTTGTGCTGCCCGCGGCCAAAAGTTTAGTCCCACCTCGCTAGTTGAGAGGGGCGCGGAGTGGTTTATAAACCCCACTGCCGCTGCCCTCTCGAGCTCCTCTCAAATGCAGGCTTACGGGCCTAACCTAACTCTCCTCTGCCTGTGGGCCTACTGGGCCTTCTGCGGGCCTGAATCATGGCCCGTGGTTGGGTTTCTAGTCGTATTCAGGCCGTGGTGGCCCAGTAGGTGGCATTTTTTGTTTTTTTTGAGTGATTCACACAAAAAAAAATTCTATTTTTTCCAGTTTTTCTGTTTTGTTTTTTGCTTTATTTATTTTCTTTTGTTTTTTGCTTTATTTTTTAATTCTTTTTGCTTTTAGTAATAAATATTATAAACTTTCTGTTAGTGCCATTAGTTTTCCAATTCGAATGGTTTAAATTTGAATTCTTTGAAATTTGTGTGAATCACTAGTTTGTGATTAACTTTACTATAAAAATAGATTTTTGAGTGATTCTTTTTACTGCTATTTAATATTACTGTGTTTTATCATTATATTCAAAAACAGTTTTTGTTATTTTAGTTTCTAACAAAAAAATCTTTATGATAATTTTTTTTGCTATTAAAGTTTCTAACAAAAAAAGTTCTTTTTGCTTTTAATGTTTTGAACAGAAAATACTTTGCTAATTTTAGTTGCATAAATTTTAGTTGATTCCTTTTGCTATTAGAGTTTCATTAAAGTTTTCTAGTTCATTCTTTTTTCTATTAGAGTTTCATTAAAGTTTTCTAGTTCATTCTTTTAGTTTATTATTTTTGCTATTAGAGTTTCATAAAAGTTGAGAGGGTTACGGCAAAAACTGGATGCACTTCGTGTACAAAATGGACAATCTCTTTCGAAGTATCAGGGTTTCGGACGAAAACTCATCTGTTACAAAGGGATTTCATTTTTTTGAACTTATTTGAACTCCACACTTTTTCTGTGCTCAAAATGAACCATTCAAAGCAACATCATCAATTTTCAACCCTTTCTGAGTTCATCTGTTATTTTTCATGCATTTACTGATTTTTTTTGAGCTAAATGACCCTGAAATTGAAAAGCACTTCAAATGAACTCTGAAGAGGTTGAAAATTGGCATGATATCATCATTTCACTCTCATAGCATGTGCTAAAAAGTTGAGAGGGTTACGGCAAACACTGGATGCACTTCGTGTACAAAATGGACAATCTCTTTCGAAGTATCAAGGTTTCGGACAAAAACTCATCTGTTACAAAGGGATTTCATTTTTTTGAACTTATTTGAACTCCAGACTTTTTGTGTGCTCAAAATGAACCATTCAAAGCCACATCATCAATTTTCAACCCTTTCTGACTTCATCTGTCTTCACTTTTTCTTCGCTTGTGTCCTTTGCTTATTGCGCCGTAACCATGGATATTCTTCATCGCTTAACAAGGTGCTTGGGTCAGCCTTGACTTTGAAGGGAGGAATTTCATGAAACTTTTCATAATCTTCAGACATGTCTGTCTTGCCCTCCAATCCCACTATGTCTCTTTTTCCTAAAAGAACTATGTGGCGCTTTGGCTCATCGTATGATGTATTCGCTTCCTTATCTTTTCTTTTTCTCGGTTTGGCAGACATGTCCTTCACATAGAAAACCTGCTCCACATCATTGGCTAGGACGAATGGTTCGTCTGTGTACCCAAGATTGTTCAGATCCACTGTTGTCATTCCATAATGTGGGTCTACCTGTACCCCGACTCCTGACAGATTGACCCATTTGCACTTAAACAAAGGGACCTTAAAATCATGTCCGTAGTCAAGTTCCCATATGTCCACTACGTAACCATAATATGTGTCCTTTCCCCTCTTGGTTGCTGCATCAAAGCGGACACCGCTGTTTTGGTTGGTGCTCTTTTGATCTTGGGCGATCATGTAAAATGTATTCCCATTTATCTCGTATCCTTTGTAAGTCAATACAGTCGAAGATGGTCCCCTGGACAACGAGTACAGCTCATCAGAAACAGTGTTGTCACCTCTGAGACGTGTTTCCAACCAACTGCCGAAAGTCCTGATGTGTTCACATGTAATCCAGTCGTCACACTGCTCCGAGTGTTTGGAGCGCAGAATGTTCTTGTGTTCATCGACATACGGGGTCACCAAGGTAGAGTTCTGTAGAACTGTGTAGTGTGCTTGAGACCAAGAATGCCCGTCCCTGCATATTATTGAGTCCCCTCCTAGCGTGCCTTTTCCAGTCAGTCTCCTCTCATACCGCGATTGAGGGAGACCAATCTTCTTAAGGTCAGGAATGAAATCAACACAAAACCCAATGACATCCTCTGTTTGATGGCCCATGGAGATGCTTCCTTCTGGCCTAGCGCGGTTACGGACATATTTCTTTAGGACTCCCATGAACCTCTCAAAGGGGAACATATTGTGTAGAAATACGGGGCCCAGAACGACAATCTCGTCGACTAGATGAACTAGGACGTGCGTCATGATATTGAAGAAGGATGGTGGGAACACCAGCTCGAAACTGACAAGACATTGCGACACATCACTTCTTAGCCTTGGTATGATTTCTGGATCGATCACCTTCTGAGAGATTGCATTAAGGAGTGCACATAGCTTCACAATGGCTAATCGAACGTTTTCCGGTAGAAGCCCCCTCAATGCAACTGGAAGCAGTTGCGTCCTAATCACGTGGCAGTCATGAGACTTTAGGTTTTGGAACTTTTTCTCTGCCATATTTATTATTCCCTTTATATTCGATGAGAAGCCAGACGGGACCTTCATACTGAGCAGGCATTCAAAGAAGATTTCCTTCTCTTCTTTGGTAAGAGCGTAGCTGGCAGGACCTTCATACTGCTTTGGAGGCATGCCGTCTTTTTCGTGCCAACGTTGCAGGTCCTTCCGTGCCTCCGGTGTATCTTTTGTCTTTCCATACATGCCCAAGAAGCCTAGCAGGTTCACGCAAAGGTTCTTTGTCACGTGCATCACGTCGATTGAAGAGCGGACCTCTAGGTCTTTCCAGTAGGGTAGGTCCCAAAATATAGATTTCTTCTTCCACATGGGAGCGCGTCCCTCAGCGTCATTCGGAACAGATAGTCCGCCGGGACCCTTTCCAAAGATTACGTGTAAATCATTGACCATAGAAAGTACGTGATCACCGGTACGCACGGCGGGCTTCTTCCGGTGATCTACCTTGCCTTTGAAATGCTTGCCTTTCTTTCGACATTGATGGTTGGTCGGAAGAAATCGACGATGCCCCAGGTACACATTCTTCCTGCATTTGTCCAGGTATATACTTTCGGTGTCAGCTAAACAGTGTGTGCATGCGTGGTATCCCTTGTTTGTCTGTCCTGAAAGGTTACTGAGAGCAGGCCAATCATTGATGGTTACAAACAGCAACGCATGCAGGTCAAATTCCTCCTGTCTGTGCTCATCCCACACACGTACACCGTTTCCATTCCACAGCTGTAAAAGTTCTTCAACTAATGGCCTTAGGTACACATCAATGTCGTTGCCGGGTTGCTTAGGGCCTTGGATGAGTACTGGCATCATAATGAAATTCCGCTTCATGCACAGCCAAGGAGGAAGGTTATAGATACATAGAGTCACGGGCCAGGTGCTGTGATTGCTGCTTTGCTCCCCGAAAGGATTAATGCCATCCGCGCTTAAACCAAACCATACGTTCCGTGGGTCACCTGCAAACTCAGCCCGGTACTTTCTCTCGATTTTTCTCCACTACGACCCGTCAGCGGGTGCTCTCAACTTCCCGTCTTTCTTACGGTCCTCTCTGTGCCATCGCATCAACTTGGCATGCTCTTTGTTTCTGAACAGAGGTTTCAACCGTGGTATTATAGGAGCATACCACATCACCTTGGCAGGAACCCTCTTCCTGGGGGGCTCGCCGTCAACATCACCAGGGTCATCTCATCTGATGTTATACCGCAATGCACCGCATACCGGGCATGCGTTCAAATCCTCGTACGCACCACGGTACAGGATGCAGTAATTAGGGCATGCATGTATCTTCTGCACCTCCAATCCTAGAGGGCATACGACCTTCTTTGTTGCGTACGTACTGTCAGGCAATTCGTTATCCTTTGGAAGCTTCTTCTTCAATATTTTCAGTAGCTTCTCAAATCCTTTGTCAGGCACAACATTCTCTGCCTTCCACTGCAGCAATTCCAGTACGGTACCGAGCTTTGTGTTGCCATCTTCGCAATTGGGGTACAACCCTTTTTGGTGATCCTCTAACATGCGATCGAATTTCAGCTTCTCCTTTTCACTTTCGCACTGTCACCTTGCATCAACAATGACCCGGCGGAGATCATCATCGGGCACTTCATCTGGTTCCTCTTGATCTTCAGCTTCCCCCATTGTAGCATCACCGTATTTAGGGGGCACATAGTTGTCATCGTCCTCTTCTTCTTCGCTGTCTTCCATCATAACCCCTATTTCTCCATGCCTGGTCCAAACATTATAGTGTGGCATGAAACCCTCCTCAAGCAGGTGGGTGTGAAGGATTTTCCGGTCAGAGTAAGACTTCGTATTCCCACATATAGGGCATGGACAACACATAAAACCATTCTGCTTGTTTGCCTCAGCCACTTTGAGAAAATTATGCACGCCCTTAATGTACTCGGAGGTGCGTCTGTCACCGTACATCCATTGCCGGTTCATCTGCGTGCATTATATATAATTAAGTGTGTAAAAAACCATTACAAAACATCATGAATAGATAAGTGACCAAATTAATAGAAGTTCGTCATCACATTAAAACCAAAGTACATACATAGTTCTCATTGAACAACATATAGCTCTCCAGAGCTTCTAATTAAACCATACATTGAAACTATGTAAAACATTTCAATGCAACAACAAATGCGATCATAATCGCAACCAAGGTAACAATTGATCCAACGGCATAATGATACCAAGCCTCGGTATGAATGACATATTTTCTATACTTTCTTATCTTGAAGCGCATTGCATCCATCTTGATCTTGTGATCATCGACGACATCCGCAACATGCAACTCCAATATCATCTTCTCCTCCTCAATTTTTTTCAATTTTTCCTTCAAGTAATTGTTTTCTTCTTCAACTAAATTTAACCTCTCGACAATAGGGTCGGTTGGAATTTTCGGTTCACATACCTCCTAGATAAAAAAATCTATGTCACGTTGGTCGGCATAATTGTCATAAACAATAAATGAACCAAATAGTTATAAAATATAATATATACCACATCCGAATCATAGACAGGACGAGGGCCTACGGGGGCGGATACCAAAACCATCGCACTATATAATAACAAACAATAATAAAAGTAAGAAAATTAGACAAGTATCTATCTAAATCATACAAGTAAGAATTTTTTTCTTTTAGAAAGAAGATAAGAACAAGAGGCTCACCACGGTTATGCCGGCGACGAGATCGGCGCGGGCGATCGACGGCGGTGAAGACGGGGACGGGACGTGACGGACCGCTAAACCTAGACAAATCTTGAGGAAAATGGAGCTTGAAGGTCGAGTTTGGAGAGGAGAAAGCTTAAGTAGTGTTGCTCGGGCATTTCATCGAACACCTCATGTGCATAGGAGGTGAGCTAGAGCACCACAAACCCCTCCCCTCGCCGGCCAGAAAAAAACAGAGCAGTGGAGTGCTCTGCTCGCGGGCGAGGGGTATATATAGGCACAACATTGGTCCTGGTTCGTGGTTGGAACCGGGACTAAAGGCCACCCTTTGGTCCCGGTTCCAGCCACGAACCGGGACCAATGGATGCGGGCTAGGAGCGAGGCCCATTGGTCCCGGTTCGTGTCTGGAACCGGGACCAAAGGGTCCAGACGAACCGGGACCAATGCCCCACGAGCCCCGGCCGGCCCCCTGGGCGCACAAACCGGGATGTATGCCCCCATGTGTCCCGGTTCATGACTGAACCGGGACTAATGGGCTGGGCTGGCCTGGACCAAAGCCCTGTTTTCTACTAGTGGATCTCTAAATCTGAGGCCCCCATCTCACTTAGCTGTACACATTTTATTCCATGCTATCCAGTGTATCTTCCTTTCACCATTAGCTGCCCCCACCAGAATTTCGACGAGATCGAATTCAGGTTCCGGCGCATCTTCTTTGTGAGTTGCAAGCAGCTCACAGTGTGGTTGGTGTTACTTGCAGCACAGATTTCACTAACACCTTGCGTGCAACTTTTGATAGTCCTTGTCCTTTCCTTTACTGATACATACACATGCAACATGATAATCTTTTCTTAAATGAACAATATATTTTTTGTTTATTGATTCTTTATTGTTTCTAGTGCATGTACCACCGCTTTATCTGCTACATACCAGTTTGATTCAATACTTTGAGCAATTGTTTGTTTCAAAAGAAAAAGTGAGTAGCAAACTCACAAGCATCTATGATTTCTGTCCCAAAGGAAAAGAAAAAGGCACTACATATATTTTGACCAACTTCAAAGATATACCCATGGAACGCATGATTACCTTTTCTTTTTCTAAAGAAAAGGACTTTTCTTTTTCTAAAGAAAAGGACCGGATGACATAATTCTATAGTTTAACATCATGGTCGTGGACATGATGATGGATTACTCATGACGTAATGATGCATGCAGGTCGATACACACAATGACCGGATGAAATAAACCCTACAATTTTACCACCGGCTCTCTTCCAAGCCTATTGGGACTCTCTTTGGACCAGGCATCTCTGTTCCGAGGAGAGCACAATGACTTTGAGATCCGCACTAGTAGTTGTATTTAGTAGAGTATATTGCATCTATTTGCTGACATTCACATATATTTTGGAGCGGATACACATGGCTAATCTCACTAAGTTTCCATAGCTTTCTGAAATCTTTCATAGTTTACATAAAAATGATGAAAATTTCATAATTTTTCTTACTTTATAAAACTTCTTTTTGTAATATTTCAAAGTTCATAAAAACTTAAAGAGTATCTGAATTCTCCTTTATTTCATGAAAACTTATTGAATTTTCTATAGTGCATTGAAGTCGATGGACACTTTAAACTTCTTACAGTTCATAAAGGTTTGATGAAATTATACACAGCTTAGAGAAAACTAATGGATTTTGTTCTAGCCATTTTTTTTCAAATTTATAAATTTGGTCTAGGGTGCTACACAAGGTCTACCACATCAGAACCTGCATCGTTCCAATAATAGCACAATTATTTTTCTCGATCCATTCCTGATTTCCACATATTTGTTTCATTTTCCAACACATGGTAAAGATATATTTGTTTTTTTTCAACACATGGTAAAGAATTGATCGGGTCTTCATTGAGCAAAGAAAGGAAACTGTTATCTCCACTGTATGCCAATGCTGATAGACATACTAACGGTTAATCGCGCTAAAAAAGATGAGTAGGTCTCCCAGTGATTAAAGAGCTTTTCTTTAGGCTAAGTGACTAAAGAGGTCATAAAGGGAAAGCGTGTCCGAGCTGGTCTGGTTCTCTTTTATGGGGTGATGCTTTTTCTGAAAGGTGGGGTGATACATGGAAGAAGTAGCACACACTTACATATCTGATGATCTCTGGCCTGCGTGCCATGATGGATGCTCGCTGTAGTGGAACAGGAAGGCTTTGATGTAATCTGCTTTTTTGCAAGTTTTTGTGGAAGTATAGTCCTAGGAATCTGCAGCAAAGGGAAAGGGTTTTCTTCGTATTGAAGTAATGAAGAGGGCAGGGGGCCGGCACAATGCAAACAAAACGGACTTAACAAAATGAAAATTAAAATCGAGTGAGAAATAGCTGCCTGCATGAGCAATATTATATAACTCGACCTGCATCCGGCCTAAAGAAGCAGCTTCTGCAGCTGTTAGCTATAGTGCCAACTGCACCGCGCTCGGCAGCATGCTTTCCATGGCGAACATGCTCATCCTGACAGGCATGGCCACAATCCTCGCCGCCAGCACTGTCATCATAGTCACCTCCGTCAGCCTCAGCCCCGCGCGCATCCACTTCTCCATCACCGACGCCAACGGTGTAAACAGCACATTGGACGGAATGGCCGGGGTGTCCTTCAACTTCAACCTCACGGTCGGCAACCCCAGCCGCCGTGCAGGGGTGGAGTATAAGGACGTCATCGTGAACCTGCAGCTCGCCCGTAAGCGTGTGAAGAGGAAATCGGTGCCGGCCACGGTGAATGAGTCCATGCCGCTGAGCCAGCGGCCCAACAGCCCCATATCCATGGCCGTCGCAGCGTTCGTGGAGCAGGACTTATTAGATCTCTACTTGAAGAAGGTGCACTACAGAGACCATCCTACGTTGACAATCATTGTCACAGCACTGGTCCATTTCAAGGTTGGGGTGGCCTACACCAGACTCTACGACATTACGATCTCCTGCCCGCCCATCGACTTCTTCGACGTCTTCCAGGACGGCAGCATCAAAGACATTTTTCCGAAGGGCAATGTCAATTGCTCTGCCTGACATGCATCAGGATACATTTCAGGGTTAGATCTGCAGATTTGTTGTGCAAACGCAAGTTTACAATTAGCAGTTGGTATGATCTATGTGTTCGCTTGAGCTTCGATCTGTGCTAAATGTTGTGTGCTTTTCTAGTAATTTTTTCACTGTCGTATGTGTCTCATTTCTCAATTCATCAATCCCTTCCTTCAATCTTTTCCGATTTTAGTAATAAAACTTTATCACGGTCCGATTAGTCTCCAGAATCAGGATCTGTTTTTTATTTCCTGTGCGGGTCGAAATTCATTTTTGTTTTCACTACAGAATTGACTTACCATGTGGCAACTTTGATATCGACACACAACTTCATTACCTACCTACATGGTAACTTTTCAAGATGAATTTGCTCCGCCCCACAATAATGAAAGTTGCCATTAATTGTGTTTGTGTCAAAGTTGTCACCGTGTTTGTATCATAGTTACCAGGTGGCAAATTCAATACCAATACCATGACAATTTTATCAATTACTAGGTGGCAACTTTTAAGATGATTCTTCACTGTCAAAATCTACACATACAGGATCTAGTATCGAATCTCTCACTGAGGCAAAAACCGATGGTGAAGACGGATTGCTAATCGGATATGCCGTTTCAGAGTTAAAACATCTTAAAATTTTGAAAGAGCATTTATGATGCTACTGTCATTGCCTTTTTATCCTCCAACGCATGCCATGCTGCATGTAAGATGTCGAGCGGGGGGCACTTGCTAGGGAACGTTCGTTCCCTATTAATGTCCTTCTCTTTCCCACTGTAAATGAAAAAGGAAGAACAACTGTCAGTTCTTGCCAAGAAAAAAAATCTAAGATTCACAGGTGGGGATTGCGGGCACGCCTCCTCCCTTCTCTTTCTCCTTCTCCACCCCTTCCATGCCACTCCAAACTCTCGCCTCCCTTCTCCTTCAAGGACGCCGTGATGGAGCGGGAATGCGACAGGTACAACAAGAGAACCAGGGAGTGTAGTAGGACTGATCAAGAGGACTGGCGGCACGAGCAAGACCTGCGCTAATTGTTGATGTAGGGGTGTGATAATGCTGGTTAGCGGGATGGTAACATGAGGAGGGCTTTGAACCTGCCTTTCAAGTCATCTCCTCCTAGATCCCTTCCTCCACTAGCCTCGGGTTGCTCCTGGGACGCAAAAATTGGGGGTTGTGAGGGCTTCAATGGCAGTGCTTCGGTGAACGGGCCAACAAGGAAACCCGGTAGGGGAGGACCTAACTAGGTACGGTCTAGTCAACTGCAAGCTCCACATAAAGAACAACAAGAACAAGCACCAGGAAGGATCCAACATGGAGCCTCAGGGGCAAGCAGTAGCACGCAGGGATTAGGGGCTCAACTTGATGGCAGGGGAGGTCACTTGTTTTAGCTATGGCTTTCAGGACATTACCAGACCACATGCTCCAAATAAATTAACATGCTTCCAATGAAAACAATTGGGCCATGACACATTGCGTTTTCCAGGCACGAGGATGTCGTCGGAGTTGATGATGCTGGGATTCAACATCCGGGAGCTAGGATTCTGCTCCTTTGAAGGGGGTGACTATAGGAGGAGCCGGTGTGGGCTACCAACTTGGTGTCCCTTGTAGTCATTTCATCCAATGCATCAGCAGGGCACATTGAGGAGGAATTGAACTTGTTTGAAGAAAATTGGGATTGGAGGCTTAAGCAGCCTTGCTACTTGTAAACTGTGTTGGATTTTTGTCCCCGAAGAGGAGAGGATGATGCAGCACAGTAGAGTAAGTATTTCCCTCAGTTATGAAACCAAGTTTATCAATCCAGTAGGAGAACCAAGTAATACCATGTAAGCAACACCTGCACACAAAACGCAAACCTTCGCACCCAACGCAAACGAGAGGTTGTCAATCTCTCGGCGGTCGAATAACGAGATTAAAGGTATATGATAGATTGAAACTAAAATAAAAGATAAAAATATGCAATAAATATTTTTGGTATTTTTGTGTATGAAAACAAGATAGATCTTATGATAAAAGTAGACCCGGGGGCCATAGTGTTCACTAGAGGCTTCTCTCAAAGAAAATAGCATGCGGTGGGTAAACAAATTACTGTTAGGCAATTGATAGAAAAGCAAATAATTATGACGCTATCCAAGGCAATGATCATGATATAGGCATCACGTCCAAGACAAGCAGACCGAAACAATTCTGTATCTACTACTATTACTTCACACATCGATCGCTATCCAGCATGCATCTAGTGTATTAAGTCCAAAAGAACGAAATAATGCATAAAGAAAGATGCCATGATGTAGTCAAGACAAACACTAACAAGTATTCATTCCAACTTTTTATCTTTAAGGGCAACAATACATGCGTGTCAACACCCCTTCTGCCACTAGGACGGAGCACCGCAAGATCGAACCCATTACCGAGCACCTCTTCCCATTGCAAGAAGATCCAATCTAGTTGGCCAAACTAAACCAAAAATTCAGAGAAGAAATACGAGGCTATAATAATCATGCATAAAAGAGATCAGAGGAGACTCAAATAAATCATGGATAGATCTGATCATAAACTCACAATTCATCGGATCCCAGCAAACACACCGCAAAAAGTCATTACATCGGATAGATCTCCAAGAACAACGAGGAGAACATTGTATTGAGAAAAAAAAAGATGAAGCCATCTAGCTACTAACTATGGACCCGAAGGTCTGTGGTGAACTACTCACGCATCATCGGAGAGGCAACAAGGTTGATGTAGAGCCCCTCCGTGATGGATTCCCCCTCCGGCGGAGTACCGAAAAAGGCCTCCAGATGGGATCTCTCAAGAACAGAGGCTTGCGACGGCGGAAAAAGTATATCGTGGACTCCCTTGGAGGTTTCTAGATTTCTCTGAATTTATTGGCCAGGAATTAGGTCAAACGGAGCCAGGGTGGGCCCACATGGCACCTGGGCGCCCCCCTAGGGCGCGCCCTGGTGCCATGTGGCCCACTCTTTCATCTTCTGCCTTGGCTTCCAAGTCTGCGGTGATCCTTATCTCTAAAAAAAATCTCCAGAAAGTTTCGGGGCATTTGGACTTTATCTGATAATGATTTTCTGTAAAACCAAAAACAGGCAGAAAACAGGAACTGACACAAGGCACTAAGTTAATAGGTTAGTCCCCAAAAATAATATAAAAGTGTATGAAAATAATATATAAAACAGCCAAGATTGATACTATCATAGCATGGAACAATAAAAAATAATAGATACGTTGGAGACGTATCAAGCCTCAACGACGGAATTCTCCATCCTGTTCACATCAAAAGGATGTGTTGCTACACACTAGAGCCGCTAACCCAAAAGCTTGGGAAGCTAAGCTAAAGGATTATAACTGAGACTCTTGAGCCTTTATCTGGATCTAGGACTACGCTATGGGGGGGGGGGGGGTAAAAACACAGAGTCAGCAGGAGCAAACCCAAAGGCAGGAAGGGCACAGGTCATACCTCATGACAATCATCCAAATGAGCGGGGCACCGATCCCCTCAGGTGCAATGAAGTTACTCGTTCGGAACATTAGACGGCTTAGACAGTTGGATAGGCAGCGTCAATTGTCTGAATGCACATTATTTGGTGACTAAGTTCTCCCTCTGCTCCCTGCTATACCATCAGCATCTTGGGTTCGATCATTGCTCACTCATTTTAAACTCACATGAGGGAACATCAAATGGTCCTACTTTGAGAACCAATGGTTGTGGTACCCTGATTTCCAAGGAATGGTTTGGACTAAGTGGAACAAGGCATTGGGCCATCCACCTCAGAGATATGGTCCTCTCTACGACCTGGTGGATCTTTGGTAGCATTGTATTAGAATCCTCCACCAGCACCTTCGGCGCTGGGGAGCGAACTTCTGTTCTGGCTTGAAAGCCAAAAAAAGATGCGCCAGGCGCTGAGTTCGTAGCACTGCATGATAAGGATGATTTATTAGGTTAGTCTTCATCTATGTGGGAAGGCGGTATGCTTTAGGAGAGGAGATGGTCTTCCTGCTTTGGTTGGAGGATATTTATCGGTGAAAACATGGAGACAACAATGGGTAGCCAAAGTAGAGTCAAATACTGCTTACTTTCATGCGATTGTTAATGGTCGCTAGTGGAGATCCTCCATCCACTTCCTTCGCAATGGGGATGACACTATTTCTGACCCGACCGCCTTAAAAAACCACATTTATGAGTTATATCGCGGGTTGCATGGCTCTGGAGAAAGGGGACGGGCCTTGATCTCTCACTTAGCCTAGGATAGTCATGGCATGGTCTTCACTAGGGAGAGCGAAGCACCCACAATACCCTATAGTTTGGATGACGTAGAGCATGCCTTAAAGGCTTCTATAGACAATGCGCGAGGGGCGCCCGACGGGTTCCTGTCAAATTATACAAGCGCTTCTAGCCGATGTTTAAAAAGTAGGTTCCCGTCTGGGTGATGCGTTCAACAAGGGTCTCATTCACATCAAGCGCCTAAACTATAGCAGTGTTGATGTTGTTGGCCATGGTCCCAAAGGTGGAGTCTATTAGGAAATATAGGCCCATTGCCTTGATTAATGGCATCTTCAAGCTAGCTGCTAAGGGCTTTGATACGCTTCAAATGTATCTATATTTCTTGAAGTATTCATGCTATATTGGCATCATTTATATAGGTTTTTAACCCAATTTTATATTAATTCTATTGAACCAAGGCCAGTTTTTTTTTCTTTTAGTGTTGCAGAGACAATTTTTTGGCTGAAACAAAATATTAAAGAAATATTTGTACAATTCCGATTGAGGCTTGCTTTGGAAGGTAACTTGGTGTGGAAGTTTCTGAACCACGTTTCAAATTTCATGATTATATCCCTTACGGAACTCCTGTAGTCCATTTTAAGGTGCATGGGACACAGATTCAAGCGAACCAGAAAACTGCTCCCCCAAAGTCAAATCCAATCTGGGGGAGGCATGGCTTTTTTTTTATATCAATTTTCCCCGATGAATGCAATAAAATCACATATGTAAAATTTGTGCTAGGGCAACTCATCGGTACAACGTAATTACATCATATGTACAACTATTGATGTGCCCATTATATCATTGCTCAGACTGAGCAAGGACAACATAACATCTCCTCCTTAGATAACTACTCCCTTTATTCCGTAATATGTGGTCTATAGATTTTGATTTCTGCCATACTCTTGAGATTTTGACCAAGTTTACAAAAGAAAATACGGACTTCAACAATACCAAATTAATGTAATATGTGGTCTATAGATTTTGATTTCTGCCATACTCTTGAGATTTTGACCAAGTTTACAGAAGAAAATATGGACTTCAACAATACCAAATTAATATAAATACATCCATCATGAAAAAAGTTTTCATAATGTATTTATTTGGTTATGTTATCTTTTCTATTATTTAGTCAAACTTTAAAATGTTTGACCTAGGACGAAATCAATTGGGCTTATAATATGAAACATGGAGAATATCTCGGTGCTGACATACCTAAAAGGGCTTTTGGAACATAATTACATAATTGTTGCTGACATAACTAAAAAGAGCGTCTTTGTAAAAAATAAATACTCTTACTGTTGTCCTAAACATGTAGATTATCTTGCTAAAGAACTGTATTCTTAATGTTGTCATAAAAACTTGTTCTAACCACAACCACCATTTCAAAGCTAATGGTTTCAGTGCGTACTTTGGGAGGTTGTCTGCTTTACATATTTTCTAGGTTACTAAAGAGGAAAATGTTTCCTTCAAGCATAGTCCTCTCTTATGTTTGCTAACTGCAAAATCTGCAACTAACGGCGGCTTCTTCTACCAACTCATCACATTATCCTCAAAGAGATTACTTTCCCAATCTTAACTTATATGGTTTTAAATGGCGTTATATGTCTTATTTGTAATATGCCGACCAACTTTGTGGATAGATTTAAGATAAATACATTTTATAGAGCTAAAAATGGGTAGAAACAAGAGTTTTATGACCTTAACTGATTTACCATAATGAGTTGTTAAAATACTCTTGCCACACATGTAGGATTTTTCTTACATTGTCCTTCTATCTGTACAATGATGGATTTGGATATGTTATTATAAGTCATATGAAAGCAGGAGATTCTTCATAAATAAACATCACTAGTAGAAAAAGGCCCATTTGTCCCGGTTCATAAGGCCCATTTGTCCCGGTTCGGGAACCGGGACTAAAGGGTCGGGACTAAAGCCCAACACCTTTAGTCCCGGTTCTTATACGAACCGGGACAGATGGGCTCCACGTGGCCGCTGCGGCGAGCCCAGAGAGGAGGGCCTTTAGTCCCGGTTGGTAACACTAACCGGGACCAAAGATCATCCACGTGTCAGCAGCTCAGGAGCTGGGGTTTTTTTTTTGAAAGGGGGGGGGGGGGGTTTGGGGGTTTTGTAGGGTTAATTTAGGGGTTTCATATATTGTGTTAGCTAGCTAATAGCTAGAGAGAAGTGTCCTCTCTTATCTTCGTGCTTGGTCGCCGCTACGTACTATACGTATAGAAAGGACTCGACACGCTAGTTGGTAAGCAAATGAAGGAAACCATTAAGTACACAAGATCGTCATGAACATATACAGAGAGAAGTGATCGACCTCCTCCTTCTCCGAGAGATTGGTCGAACAACAAGTTTTCGTATATCTATCCGACGCTACTAGCTACATATATACAATATAAGATCTCTTACAATCCCTAACATTTGATGTCAAGTTCCACATAGTATTCTCCGGCTGGATTGATGACGTGGTCAAGAAAGAATCCCGCCAATTCCTCTTGAATTGCTTTTATGCGATCTTGTGGTAGGAGCTCATCCCGCATCTGCCAAATCTAATTTGAAGAAGGGGGTCAATACATATATATGAATGAAACTCAACACAAATGATGGTAATAAAATAAAATTGTGAATATTATTGCTTACGCACTTCATATTGTTTTTCAGAGTAGCCCCGCTTAAAGGTCGTCGCGTTGTAGATGTACTCGCGAATGTAGTATCCACAAAAATTATTCCCGCCTTCCTGCCACAACCACTTTATGAGAAATAAAGGTCAATCAAACTAATAATCAAGCATTATAAATGGTATTGATGAAACTAGCTAGAATCAATGGGAGATGCGCGGAACTAGCTAGTAGTACTTACTTTCGGGTGTGTAAATCGCAGCTCCCCCGGCAGTCCCGGAGCTTCTGTGGTGAACACTTTCCAAACCCTGCGAGATAAAGAAAATAATTACTTGATATTAGGAAATGACCAAAGTTGCCGATATGGTGCGATAATGATCGATTGAACTTACTTCTGGAGCATTTCAGTCATGGCCGCATACTCCTTGGGATCTTTTCGTCTTGAGTCTAAGACGGTTACTAGTCCCTGCTCAAGCTTAATCTCTAGGAGAATAAAGTGGAAGCTGCGCACGCATGCATAACTCATCAATTACATTACTATAACCTCGAGTAATAAGGGAAACCGAATATGCAGAAGACAGTAACACTCACTTCAAGTTGTAAGGAAAGAGTATTTTATCTTTGTTTTGATTTTTAAGCAACGATTGTAGCAAGTTGGCCTCGGTTTCTTTCGCATGATATGTAACCGTCCATTCATCTATGAGATTTGTGTTAATGAACCCAATATCATAGATTTGTGCATTTCTGCATTCGACGATCTTCAATCTGCATAATATAGTGAGGATAATTATATATACATGCAATGAAAGAGCTGAGCTATATATAGAGACTTAATTACAGAAGTATAGTACTTACAGACAGTAGCAAGTGATGATTATTTTATCGAGGTCCTTTTGATTGAAAAACTGGAAGAACTCCTCAAATGGAACAGACAACAGATCAATTCCAACGAGGTCGTGCTCCTCTTTAACTCTCAGCGTCAAAATATCCTTCCCGGACTTGCAGGTGTCCATGTACCACTTATGGAATCTTTGCATCATCGTTGTTAGAGGAGGATCACCAGGTCTGACGAGAGGCTTCCCGTACTGGTATTTGTGTTCGTCCACCTCCATTGTATCAAAATGTGCATCGTCGGGCAGGTAATCACTAGGATTTGTACCGGGCAGCATCCCCGGCAGATTTGCGACGATATCGCTAGACACCTTGAGCGGGGGGCACGATTGGTTTGCCTGTTCGCCGAGCTGTTCAATTTTTTTCCCTCTTCTTCGTTGTTGTAACCTTTTGTCACTTGAAGTAGTTCCCGACTGGCGCGCTCCTTCTACTGCCTTTTTCAGAGCGCGGACATGGTTGTCATCCGGCGGAGGCGGTGGTGGTCGCTTCAGGTTCTTCAAAGTGCGCTTCAATTTCACCGGATCCATCTTCTCCTCCGGAGGTGGATTTTTCTTTGCAAAAAAGTCCTTCACTTGGGCTTGACAGATCTCCTTGTTTTCCTCCTCGGTCATCTCGTATGGTAATCTATCTAGAGGCTTGATAGATGGACCGAATTTGTATTGCCTCCCGCCTCTGGCTGTACTGCTAGACGCCGGCCGAGCAGCCGGAGCGGCTGCGGCTGTCGTCCTTTGTTGCTTACGAGGCGGAGAAGGAGGCGGAGTGCTACGACACGCCGGAGCAGCCGGAGCGGCGGCGGCTGTCTTCCGCTGTTGTTGACGAGGCGGAGAAGGAGGCGGGCTGCTCGGACGCGCCGGCGCAGGCGGAGAAGGAGGCGGAGTGCCGCCACGCGCCGGAGCAGCTGGAGAAGGAGGCGGAGTGCCGCCACGCGCCGGAGCAGCCGGAGAAGGAGGCGGAGTGCCCTGATCACTCGCCAGAGGAGGAGGCGGAGTGCCCTGACTCGCCGGAGGATGAGGCGGAGGCGTCCAGTTCGGAAGGTTGATGAGCTCCTTCCGCCATAGACATGGAGTCTTCAGAGCAAGACCCAGCTGAGTCTCCCCTTCACCGGTAGGGTGGTCAAGCTCGAGCTCCTCAAATCCCTCCGTTATTTCATCGACCATCACAACAGCATGGCCTTCTGGAATCGGAAGGCAGTGAAAAGTTGCGCCGGGTCCAGAAGGTGCAACAGAGCCGACAAGCGCCTTGACTTTGAGGTGCTGCCATTGCGCCATAAGGTGGTAATCTTGAGCCTCCGTGATAGCATCCACGGGGTAGCTGGGAGCCGTGAAGTGAGGCTGCTGAAGGAGCTCGGTGGAAGCCACACTGCTTCTACGCTGAGATGGCGGGGTAGCTTCGGCAGGTCGCTGCCTCTGAACTAGTGCTTGTTCCTCTAGCGCTCGTACCCTTGCATTCAGCTTCTGCAGTTCGGTCTGCTCCACTTTCCTCCTCCTCCTCTCTCGGGTTTTGTAACCGCCTGCGCTGGGAAACCCTTCCTTCCACGCAATGGAGCCTGCCGTGCCTCGTGTTCGTCCTGGGTGCTCAGGATTCCCGAGGGCCTGTGTGAGCTCGCCGTTCTCTCTGTCGGGAACGAACGTCCCTTGCTGCGCTGCGGCGATATACTTCTGAAGCTTCTTGACGGGTATTTCAAGTTGCTCCTTCGTCCAACGGTATTTCCCTGTTTCAGGGTCCAAGGTTCCCCCAACCCCGAAGAACCAAGTCCTTGAACGGTCTGGCCAGTTCAATGTCTCTGGTGTTTCAGGGTCCAAGGTTCCCCCAACCCCGAAGAACCAAGTCCTTGAACGGTCTGGCCAGTTCAATGTCACTGGTTCGACCCCTTTATCAAGCAGGTCCTTCTCAGCCTTGTCCCACAACGGCCGGGCTTTGAGGTAGCCACCTGACCCCGTGCGATGGTGATACTCCTTCTTTGCAGCATTTTTCTTGTTTGTCGCTGACATCTTCTTACTCTTCTCCGATGTCTTGTGGGCCACAAATGCGGGCCAGTGATCTCTTATCTTCTCAAATCGGCCGGTGAATTCTGTAGTCTTCCCTTTGTCGACAAACGTTGATTTCAACTCATTCTTCCACCTCCTGAATAGATCTGCCATCTTCTTAAGAGCATTAGCCTTGACCAATGGCTCTATAACTGGCTTATCCGGATCCTCCTCTGGCGGTAGGGTGAAATTTGCCTTCAGCGCGGTCCAAAGATCATCTTTCTGTCTATCATTGACAAAAGACACTTGAGGGTCTTCGCTCTTAGGCTTATTCAATCGGTTGGCCATCGCCCTTGATTGCTGTGATCGTGAACCTTTCATCCTGGCGCAACCTTTTCTTCGGGCCTCGTCTCGTTACTGAAGTTTGGCTCGATCCGGAGGGCTAGAAAAGAAGAAAGAAGAGAGTTAATATGTGTACATACCAAAACAATTAATGCATGAATTAGCTAGTCAGCACAGGCTTAATTAATATATATACCTCGCCGGACTTTGCAACAGCTCCTTCCTCCGTTCGCTCACCGGAGCAGTCATCACGATCTCCTTCTTCCACTGGCATTCCGTCACCGGAGCCATCATAATCATGTCCTTCCACCTCCATTGTTCGATCACCGGAGCCTGCTTCACCCTCTCCTTCCAGACCATCGGTGTCGTTGAGATACGACAAGACATCACCTCCGCCGAGGATTATGTCCCCCAACAACTGTTCTGCTTCGATGTCTCGGTGCTCCATAGTTTCTGCAAATATTACAACATGGCAATTAATATACAAACATGACAGATGGATATATTAGTGCAAACGTAGACCTAGCTAGCTCGACGCTTCTACGGTTTGGGGTGGCCTCGACAATGCTTCTAGGGTTTGGGGTGGCCTAGGCAACGCTTCTAGGGTTTGGGCTGGCCTCGACAACGCTTCTAGGGTTTGGGCCGGACCGCCTCTCTCATGAATGTCTGACGTCCGGACCGACAAGGGATTTAACAAAATGATGCCATTCTGGATGTGCAGAAAATGGTCCATATTTTTCCTGATCTCATCTACCCTTCTATATGTCACGTTGTCTAGTGTCAAAGAATTAAAGAAAACCATGACTTCATCATTAGCCGGAAATGACAGGCGTATAATGGTACGAAGCTCTTCAAAGTTGTTTTGGAACGGAGTTCCCGATAGAATAATTCGCTTTTTGGTACAAAGTTTAGCAAGAGCCTTCCGAATATCGCTATTTGAAAGGCCTTTGCTGAAATTCGTACCAAAAGGAGAATTATTCTATCAGGAACTCCGTTCCAAAATAACTTTGAAGAGCTTCGTAGCATCATACGCCTGTTACTTCCGACTAATGATGAAGCCACGGGTTTCTTCAATACTTTGACAGACAACATGACATATAGAAGAATATATATATAGATGAGATCAGAAAAAAATTGGATCAACTTGTGCACATCCATAATGGGGGCATTCTTGATAAATCTATATATGTCAAAATTCAAACTTTGACATATGATCAAACTTTGACATATGATCAAATGTTGCATATGTCAAAATTCAAACTTTGACATATGATCAAACTTTGATATATGATCAAATGTTGCATATGTCAAAATTCAAACTTTGATATATGTCCACCGCGATATAAAATAATACATAGACTTGTTCGGGCGAGAGGGGGTTGATCGACGTCCCCCCTCATGTCGAAGTTACCGGAGTTATCTTCTAGTGGTTTGGGTGGCCTCGAGAGTTTGTCGGGTAGGGGCGGGAGGGGGTAGGAGATCGACAACGCTTTTTTTCTAGGGTTTGGGTGGCCTCGAGAGTTGGTCGTCCGGTATATCGAGAGGGGGGTGAACATTTTACCTTAGTAACTTAAGAAAAAAATGTTATCGGGGAGGGGGTATATCGACCCCCCCCCCCTCATGTCGAAGTTATCGGGGAGGGGCTATATCGAAAACGACATACATATAGCCACATACATATAAAAAAATTCTATGAACATCCATACATACATATATATGGCTATGAAAAAAAATTCATCATATAAAAAAAATGTTATCGGGGAGGGGGTATATCGCAAACTTTGACATATGATCAAACTTTGATATATGATCAAATGTTGCATATGTCAAAATTCAACTTTGACATATGATCAAACTTTGATATATGTCCACCGCGATATAAAATAATACATAGACTTGTTCGGGCGAGAGGGGGTTGATCGACGTCCCCCCTCATGTCGAAGTTACCGGAGAGTTATCTTCTAGTGGTTTGGGTGGCCTCGGGAGGTTGTCGGGTAGGGGCGGGAGGGGGTAGGAGATCCCCCCCCCCCCTCATGTCGAAGTTATCGGGGAGGGGCTATATCGACAACGACATACATATAGCCACATACATATAAAAAAATTCTATGAACATCCATACATACATATAGCCACATACATATATATGGCTATGAAAAAAAAATTCATCATATAAAAAAAATGTTATCGGGGAGGGGGTATATCGACCCCCCCCCTCATGTCGAAGTTATCGGGGAGGGGGTATATCGACCCCACCCACTCATCATGCAATATAGCTACCACATACTCATATACATTGAAAAAAATTACATATATATATATATATATGAACAAAAAAATTACATCATATATATACATATGTACATCGACCCCACCCCCTCATCAAAACAAAAAACATGCTCCGAACAAAAAAATTAATACATTATGAACATTCTACATACATAAGGCACATACATAAATATATACATTATATATATATATAGAACAAAAAATTAATCTAATAAAAAATGAAAAAAAAAAAAGAACGGGGCGGCGCGGCGGCTCACAGCGGGGGCGGCTGGCGACGGCGACAGCGATGGCGACAGCGACGACGACGGCGACGGCGGGGGCGGCGAGGGCGCCGGCGCGCGGGGGCGGGCCGGGGCAGGGGCTCGGGCGCGAGGCAGGGGCCGGCGCGGCGACGGCGTGGTCGGGGGCAGGGGCGCTGGGCGACGACGACGAGGAGCGGGGAGCGGGCGGCGACGGCGTCGAGGGCTCGGGGCAGGGGCGGCGCGGCGACGACGTCGGAGGCAGGTGCGACGACGGCGACGGCGACGAGGAGCAGCGCTGGGGCGTCGGGCACGAACTGGCGATGGAAATCTGAAAATTTCCTAAGTGCTGGCTTATATAGCAAAGGCTTTGGTCCCGGTTAGTGGCACCAACCGGGACCAATGCACCCCTTTAGTCCCGGTTGGTGCCACCAACCGGGACCAAAGGTCTCTTTTCAGCAGCCCAAAGGGCGGGAAACAGAGACCTTTGGTCCCGGTTCGTGGCACCAACCGGGACTAAAGGGGGGCATTGGTCCCGGTAGGTGCCAAGAACCGGGACCAAAGGTGGGCATTGGTCCCGGTTCGAGCCACCAACCGGGACCAATAGCCTGTGCCTGTCACAGCCGCAGTGGATGTTTAGTCCCACCTCGCTAGCTGAGAGAGAGCCGCACCTGTTTATAAGGTGCGGTGCGCCTGAGCTGTCGAGCTCCTCTCTAAAGCAGGCTTACGGGCCTAACCTCTCTGTGCATGCCTGTGGGCCTATTGGGCCTTCTGCGGGCCTGAATCCTGGCCCACCTGGATGGCTGGGTTTCTAGTCGTATTCAGGCCGTGGTGGCCCAGTAGGTGGCATTTTTTTATTTTTTCCAGTTTTTTTTGTTTTTTTCATTATTTATTTTCTTTTGTTTTTTGCTTTATTTTTTAATTCTTTTTGCTTTTAGGTCAGAAAAATTATAAACTTTCTGTTAGTGCCATTAGTTTTCAAATTTGAATAGTTTAAATTTGAATTCTTTGAAATTTGTGTGCATTTTTTTATTTTTTCCTAGTTTTTTGTTTTGTTTTTTGCATTATTTATTTTCTTTTGTTTTTGCTTTATTTTTAATTCTTTTTGCTTTTAGGTCAGAAAAAATATAAACTTTCTGTTAGTGCCATTAGTTTTCAAATTTTGAATTCTTTAAAATTTGTGTGAATCACTAGTTTGTGATTAACTTTACTATAAAAATAGATTTTGGAGTCATTCTTTTTCCTGCTATTTAATATTACTGTGTTTTATCATTATATTCAAAAAGTTTTTGTTATTGTAGGTTCTATCAAAAAAAATCTTTAGATAATTCATTTTGCTATTAAAGTTTCTAACAAAAAAAAGTTATTTATGAAAATCTTTTTGCTTTTAATGTTGGCAACAGAAAATACTTTGATAATTTTAGTTGCATAAATTTTAGTTTATTATTTTTTCTATTAGAGTTTCATAAAAGTTTTCCAGTTCATTCTTTTTTATATTAGTTCATTCTTTGACCTAAATGACCCTGAAATTGAAAAGCACTTCAGATGAACTCTGAAGAGGTTGAAAATTGGCATGGTATCATCATTTCACCCACATAGCATGTGCTAAAAAGTTGAGAGGGTTACGGCCAAAACTGGATGCACTTCGTGTACAAAATGGACAATCTCTTTCGAAGTATCAGGGTTTCGGACAAAAACTCATCTGTTACAAAGGGATTTCATTTTTTTAAACTTATTTGAACTCCAGACTTTTTGTGTGTTCAAAATGAACCATTCAAAGCCACATCATCAATTTTCAACCATTTCTGACTTCATCTGTTATTTTTCATGCATTTACTGATTTTTTTGAGCTAAATGACCCTGAAATTGAAAAGCACTTCACATGAACTCTGAAGAGGTTGAAAATTGGCATGATATCATCATTTCACCCACATAGCATGTGCTAAAAAGTTGAGAGGGTTACGGCAAAAACTGGATGCACTTCGTGTACAAAATGGACAATATCTTTTAAAGTATCAGGGTTTCAGACAAAAACTCATCTGTTACAAAGGGATTTCATTTTTTTGAACTTATTTGAACTCCAGACTTTTTGTGTGCTCAAAATGAACCATTCAAAGCCATATCATCAATTTTCAACCCTTTCTGACTTCATCTGTCTTCACTTTTTCTTCGCTTGTGTCCTTTGCTTATTGCGTCGTAACCATGGATATTCTTCATCGCTTAACAGGGTGCTTGGGTCAGCCTTGACTTTGAAGGGAGGAATTTCATGAAACTTTTCATAATCTTCAGACATGTCTGTCATACCCTCCACTCCCACGATGTCTCTTTTCCCAGAAAGAACTATGTGGCACTTTGGCTCATCGTATGATGCATTCGCTTCCTTATCTTTTCTTTTTCTCGGTTTGGTAGACATGTCCTTCACATAGAAAACCTGCGCCACATCATTGGCTAGGACGAATGGTTCGTCTGTGTACCCAAGATTGTTTAGATCCACTGTTTTCATTCCGTAATGTGGCTCTACCTGTACCCCGCCTCCTGACAGATTGACCCATTTGCACTTAAACAAAGGGACCTTAAAATCATGTCCGTAGTCAAGTTCCCATATGTCCACTATGTAACCATAATATGTGTCCTTTCCCCTCTTGGTTGCTGCATCAAAGCGGACGCCGCTGTTTTGGTTGGTGCTCTTTTGATCTTGGGCGATCGTGTAAAATATATTCCCATTTATCTCGTATCCTTTGTAAGTTAATACAGTCGAAGATGGTCCCATGGACAACGAGTACAGCTCATCAGAAACAGTGTTGTCACCTCTGAGACGTGTTTCCAACCAACTGCCGAAAGTCCTGATGTGTTCACATGTAATCCAGTCGTCACACTGCTCCGGGTGTTTGGAGCGCAGAATGTTCTTGTGTTCATCGACATACGGGGTCACCAAGGTAGAGTTCTGTAGAACTGTGTAGTGTGCTTGAGGCCAAGAATGCCCGTCCCTGCATATTATTGAGTCCCCTCCTAGCTTGCCTTTTCCAGTCAGTCTCCGCTCATACCGCGATTGAGGGAGACCAATCTTCTTAAGGTCAGGAATGAAGTCAACACAAAACCCAATAACATCCTCTGTTTGATGGCCCATGGAGATGCTTCCTTCTGGCGTAGCGCGGTTACAGACATATTTCTTTAGGACTCCCATGAACCTCTCAAAGGGGAACATATTGTGTAGAAATACGGGGCCCAGAACGACAATCTCGTCGACTAGATGAACTAGGACGTGCGTCATGATATTGAAGAAGGATGGTGGGAACACCAGCTCGAAACTGACAAGACATTGCGCCACATCACTCCTTAGCCTTGGTATGATTTCTGGATCGATCACCTTCTGAGAGATTGCATTGAGGAATGCACATAGCTTCACAATGGCTAATCGAACGTTTTCCGGTAGAAGCCCCCTCAATGCAACCGGAAGCAGTTGCGTCATAATCACGTGGCAGTCATGAGACTTTAGGTTCTGGAACTTTTTCTCTGGGATATTTATTATTCCCTTTATATTCGACGAGAAGCCAGACGGGACCTTCATACTGAGCAGGCATTCAAAGAAGATTTCCTTCTCTTCTTTGGTAAGAGCGTAGCTGGCAGGACCTTCATACTGCTTTGGAGGCATGCCGTCTTTTTCGTGCCAACGTTGCAGGTCCTCCCGTGCCTCCGGTGTATCTTTTGTCTTTCCATACACGCCCAAGAAGCCTAGCAGGTTCACGCAAAGGTTCTTTGTCACGTGCATCACGTCGATTGAAGAGCGGACCTCTAGGTCTTTCCAGTAGGGTAGGTCCCAAAATATAGATTTCTTCTTCCACATGGGAGCGCGTCCCTCAGCGTCATTCGGAACAGATAGTCCGCCGGGACCCTTTCCAAAGATTACGTGTAAATCATTGACCATAGCTAGTACGTGATCACTGGTACGCATGGCGAGCTTCTTTCGGTGATCTGCCTCGCCTTTGAAATGCTTGCCTTTCTTTTGACATTGATGGTTGGTCGGAAGAAATCGACGATGCCCCAGGTACACATTCTTCCTGCATTTGTCCAGGTATATACTTTCGATGTCAGCTAAACAGTGCGTGCATGCGTGGTATCCCTTGTTTGTCTGTCCTGAAAGGTTACTGAGAGCAGGCCAATCATTGATGGTTACAAACAGCAATGCATGCAGGTCAAATTCCTCCTGTCTGTGCTCATCCCACACACATACACCGTTTCCATTCCACAGCTGTAAAAGTTCTTCAACTAATGGCCTTAGGTACACATCAATGTCGTTGCCGGGTTGCTTAGGGCCTTGGATGAGTACTGGCATCATAATGAACTTCCGCTTCATGCACAGCCAAGGAGGAAGGTTATAGATACATAG
Source organism: Thinopyrum elongatum (assembly GCA_011799875.1). Taxonomy (NCBI): domain Eukaryota; kingdom Viridiplantae; phylum Streptophyta; class Magnoliopsida; order Poales; family Poaceae; genus Thinopyrum; species Thinopyrum elongatum. Next base: position 615,882,565 of record CM022301.1, on the reverse strand, counting down.
AGTCACAGGCCAGGTGATGTGATTGCTGCTCTGCTCCCCGAAAGGATTAATGCCATCCGCGCTTAAACCAAACCATACGTTCCTTGCGTCACCTGCAAACTTCTCCCGGTACTTTCTCTCAATTTTTCTCCACTGCGACCCGTCAGCGGGTGCTCTCAACTTCCCGTCTTTCTTACGGTCCTCTCTGTGCCATCGCATCAACTTGGCATGCTCTTTGTTTCTGAACAGACGTTTCAACCATGGTATTATAGGAGCATACCACATCACCTTGGCAGGAACCCTCTTCCTGGGGGGCTCGCCGTCAACATCACCAGGGTCATCTCGTCTGATCTTATACCGCAATGCACCGCATACCGGGCATGCGTTCAAATCCTCGTACGCACCGCGGTACAGGATGCAATCATTAGGGCATGCATGTATCTTCTGCACCTCCAATCCTAGAGGGCATACGACCTTCTTTGCTGCGTACGTACTGTCGGGCAATTCGTTATCCTTTGGAAGCTTCTTCTTCAATATTTTCAGTAGCTTCTCAAATCCTTTGTTAGGCACAGCATTCTCTGCCTTCCACTGCAGCAATTCCAGTACGGTATCGAGCTTTGTGTTGCCATCTTCGCAATTGGGGTACAACCCTTTTTGGTGGTCCTCTAACATGCGATCGAATTTCAGCTTCTCCTTTTCACTTTCGCACTGTCTCCTTGCATCAACAATGACCCGGCGGAGATCATCATCGGGCACATCGTTTGGTTCCTCTTGATCTTCAGCTTCCCCCGTTGCAGCATCACCGTATTCAGGGGGCACATAGTTGTCATCGTCCTCTTCTTCTTCGCTGTCTTCCATCATAACCCCTATTTCTCCGTGCCTGGTCCAAACATTATAGTGTGGCATGAAACCCTTCTCAAGCAGGTGGGTGTGAAGGATTTTCCGGTCAGAGTAAGACTTCGTATTCCCACATATAGGGCATGGACAACACATAAAACCATTCTGCTTGTTTGCCTCAGCCACTTCGAGAAAATTATGCACGCCCTTAATGTACTCGGAGGTGCGTCTGTCACCGTACATCCATTGCCGGTTCATCTGCGTGCATTATATATAATTAAGTGTGTAAAAAACCGGCGACGAGAATTTTTTTTCTTTTAGAAAGAAGATAAGAACAAGAGGCTCACCACGGTTATGCCGGCGACGAGATCGGCGCGGGCGATCGGTGGCGGTGAAGACGGGGACGGGACGTGACGGACCGCTAAACCTAGACAAATCTTGAGGAAAATGGAGCTTGAAGGTCGAGCTTCGAGAGGAGAAAGCTTAACTAGTGTGGCTCGGGCATTTCATCAAACACCTCATGTGCATAGGAGGTGAGCTAGAGCACCACAAAGCTCTCCCCTCGCCGGCCAGAAAAAACAGAGCAGTGTGGAGTGCTCTGCTCGCCGGCGATGGGGTATATATAGCCACCTCATTGGTCCCGGTTCGTGCGTGGAACCGGGACTAAAGGCCCCCCTTCTATCCCGGTTCAAGCCACGAACCGGGACCAATGGATGTGGGCCAGGAGCGAGGCCCATTGGTCCCGGTTCGTGCCAGGAACCGGGACAAATGGGTCCAGACGAACCGGGACCAATGCCCATGAGGCCCCGGCCGGCCCCCTGGGCGCATGAACCGGGACGTATGCCCCCCATGGGTCCCGGTTCGTGACTGAACCGGGACTAATGGGCTGGGCTGGCCCGAACCAAAGCCCTGTTTTCTACTAGTGCATTATCATATGATAGAATCACATGGATGCGTATCAGTGTGTTAGCTTATTTTGAATCAATGAACATGATGGTGGTTGTCTAAATTAGAGATACCTTTTGTTGTGGATGACAAAGCAAAAAGTACTTATATGATTTTACTCTTACATTTTTTGCTTTATACAAGGAGTCTAGGACTAAGAACCTTCTATGTATGATTGCGCTACTTTATGAGATTCCATGTTTTTCTTTTGTTTTTTATACCAAAGCACTTGATTTATAATGTCTTATTTTCTCCCACTGTAGAAGTTCACATGTGAGTAAAATACAAGCACTTTGGTATAATATTCCAATAATATAAAATATAGGGTGTGTTACTTATTTCCATGGAGTCATTCTTGAAAACTCAATGTACCTCACAAGTTTATATTTAAGCAATGAATGTTCCAGAGAAATAAACTGGAGGGGATCCTGCTTATGCCATGCTATTGTTATGGATATTGCCTCGATATTTTTGGACTAAAATACATGGTAGAGAGTGATTCTACCCAATGCATTCCTAAATTATTTTTCCTGTATATACATGTGTAGAACACCATAAGCATTCCGTATTTAGTGTGTTTTGTCTTTTATTATGTATTCCCAATATGATTTTTTGGTTTCCTGACACCATATTGTGCTAGAGTAGAGGTGCTGATACTGTGAGTGACGGTGCTAACAATCAAATTTCATTTAGTTTGTTGCGAACTTTTTTTAAGCACAACATCCAACTATATCAGATTTCACTTTCATTATGTCCACAATAATAAATTCAACTACAGATGTTGCACGCGCATTTTTTTAGTTAGATGAAAAGGAGAAGGTTGTTGCCTAAAAAAATATGAGGATTTTTTTTTTCTGTCTAGAACTATATATATTGTTTTGAAGGCTGTACCCAGACGGTGTGTTTTTACGTTTCTGTACTGCTCCCTTGAGTTAAAGTCATTTTTTTTCCGGTAAAAGAAAAAAGTGGTAAAGAACTACTACATATGTATGCATGCATGTGAGGTCATCATGCCAAGCACTCAAGAGAACCTTCGCATGCATTCTCATGTGCACCGTTCTCACTGTGTTGAGAGTGCTTGATCTGCTTACATATATGTATGTACGCGCGCCCCCAGGAAGCAGCTGAGCTGAGCTAGCTAGTTAAGAGTCTAGAGCGCAAGTCGATCAAGATGGGCTTCTTGCACTTCAATACCAGTAATGACATCTTGCACAGTTGCGTCACACACGACTCCACGGATTTTAAGAAGACGATTTTTTACAACCTTACCAACTCCTACATCGCCCAGTTCAACCACACCACCACCTTGCTCACCTCCATCATCATGTTCGTCCTCGCAGCGCTTTTCTTCAACCTCAACCTCTTCAGCAGGCTCTCCGACGTCAGCGCCATTCTCGACCCCAGGGTCCGCCTCTTCATCACCTCCGCGCTCTCCCTCTTCCTCCCCGTCATGTCCTACCTCTTCTCCGAGGCCAGGAACGCCACCGGCGGTGCCCGCTCCAAGTTCACAGACGAGCTGCCCCTGCGAGCCCGGCTCATCCTCATCTGGATGCTCCTTGTGGAGCTCCTCCGCAAGAAGGCCGAGGAGATCCACATGCAGGGTTACTCGGGCACCATGGACCGTGTGGGGCGTGTCCTCTTGCTGGGGAGCTTCGTCTTCTTCCACCTGCATGATGCAGGCAAGCGGTTGATGGTGGGCATCCTCTGGCTTCTCTGTGCCACAAGGCTGGTACAGAGGATCGTCTTCACCGAGGTCGGGAAACGTTCCCTTGCCTACGGTGTAGGCAAGAACGCTCGGCTCATCACCTCCTACATGGCTCAAGTGCTGGAAGAAGATCAGATGGAGCACCGCCACCATAGTCTGGACGGAGACGAGCTACTCAGGGGTTGCAAGTACGCGGTGATGGAAGAAGAGAATCTGGTGGTTCAGGCCAGCCCGGGTGGCTACAGGCTAACCGGCGACGCCGCCCCAGCCACCGTGGGCAAGATCTGGGGGCTCCCTGAGATCTGTTCCCTGGACCGAGATAAACGTCTGAGGCAGCTCTGCCTCTCCTTTGCACTCTTCAAGTTGCTGCGCCGGAGGTTTGAGCGCCTGCCGGCAATGACCGCCGCGGAGACCCGCAGCTACCGGGAACTCATCTTCAAAGCCATGCGCAGCGACATAGAAAAAGAGACATCGGAGGCAAGCACGGGCCCGGCGGAGGCCTTGTTCCGGCTGACCAACGACGAGCTCAGCTTCCTCTCCGAGTATTACCACCCCATCATCCCCGTCGTCCTCGCAAGTCCCTTCTTCTTGCTCGCCAACTACTTGTTGCTCCCGCTCCTCGTGTTTGTCCTATGCCTCGTCCTCATCGTCCTCTGCACCAACGGTGACGTCGGCTACGCCGTGGGCAGCATCAAAGGCGACAACTACTTTACTTTCTTCAGCGTATCCACTATGATGAGGGGGTGCCTACCTAAAATCTTTACTTCCCGGTTAGTTTTCTTCTCCTTCTTCGACTTCTCCATCACCGCGCTCCTATTCCTCATGGTTGTCTACGAGGAAGTGTGGGAGTTCCTCGTCCTTGTGCTCTCCGACTGGTTCATGGTGTCACTGTTGTGCAAGTACGCTGTGAAACCCACTGGGCGCCATGGCCGCGTCTTCCTCTGGGCCATCCTCCGCATCATGGGGATGCGAAGCATCATGCATCGCCCACGCATTAGCTTCAACCAGCTCTGTGTGGTGAGGTTTTGCTGGCTAGCAATGCCGTTCTCGTTCTCCCTCCCTGTGACGCTGCCCATTATACCATTGCCAAGCATGCATGTGCCGGACCAGGTGAAGCTTTCCATCACGGAGTACCTCGCCAACGAGTTGCACGACCTTCATGGCAACCCCACCTCACTTGCACTAAGCAGAGGCGGGTTCGCTCTGAGGAACCACGTGGATCTCTTGCCTTTCTCCGAGAGTGACAGTGTCGCCGAGGTTATCCTTACTTGGCACATCGCCACCAGCCTCTTCGAGGTGAAGCATTCCACCGCCTCTGATGATCATGCTCAGGCTCAGAGCCTGTCCAAGTACTGCGCTTACCTGGTGGCCATCCACCCGGAGCTGCTCCCCGAATACCAAGAGAGCACGGAGCTCGTGTTCAAGGACATGATGCTCGAGCTGAGTCGCGTTCTCGGGTTCTGGCGCTGCTACTTCTCGTCGTGTGTCAACACCCGGTACAACAAGATCATGGGCGTCGCCACAGAGCAGCCGAGCAGCACCCCAGGAAATGTGGTGAAAAGAGGCGCGACGTTAGCGCACAAGCTGGTGAATAAAGCCCAGGATTCCCAGGATTCTGTGGAAGCGGTGTGGAAGCTGCTGGCAAATCTTTGGGTGGAGCTCGTCGTCTACATCGCGCCATCCAATGACGATGGTTGTATAATGGGGCACGAGAAAATGCTAGTCAAGGGTGGCGAGTTCATCACCATGCTCTGGGCGCTCGCCTCGCACGCCGGGATAAGCCGTCCAGCCGATACACCACGGGCGGACGTCGCAATCGAACGTGTGACTGATGTTATTGTATAGCTTAGATGGAGCTCTAGGTCGGTCTGTATCTATTTTAATCTGGTGGTACGTGTGCATGAAGTGTGCTGTGCTGGCTTGCGGCTTCCCATGTGTGTGTGATGTTTTTTTTTTTGTCATTTTGAGTTTATGTGTGACAGCATCACAAACGGTTTGGGGTTTCATTTCTTGAGTCGGCAGTGATGCTTGTACTGTCGTTGCCATGGCCAGGGGCAGAAGAAGAAAACACAATGATGAAGCAACACACACAAGGGACGCGAATTTTGTGCTCTCGGGTAGGCACGCATCCTATATGCGCCAAATAATTTAGTAATAGAGAGAAAAGGTCAAAAAGGATCGAATCTTAGTTGGAATCAAATATGATCAACCATTGTACTCAGGTAAAAAGTTTGGCCAAAGAATTATTCCCATAGACTTCAGGGCGAAAAGAACAAATCTACGACGACAATATAGCGTGAATAGTATTTGTATATGTGCTAGTAACTACTAACGGTACCTGCTTGCATCTTAGTCTCCTACTAGGTCTGGCCATATGATGTGTCCCGACGTCTAGTCGTATGAAGACTCGTGGATGGCATCGGCAGCAAACACCCTCGCCCTAGTAACAAGACGCACTATGAGGCTTTGATCAAAATTGATCATACTAGGTCACACAGAGTGCTCAAAATTAGCGCCTTCAGCGCTGGTTTTGGAAACTGGCGCTCATGCGAGCCACACCTATGCGGGTCCACTAGGTTAATTGCTCAAAAAAACCGCCCGACTGCGCTCGCCCGCTCGCGAGCCACCTCATTCGCTGATTACACCCATGAAAAAAACCGTCAGTCGCTCCTCACTATCTAGGAAAAAACCAATAGCTGCTGGTTCTAAAAAAAAAACACATACCTATTTGTAAGGAAAAACGAATAATTTTACAAATTCATGAAAAAAAAGGTTTTCTAAAAAAACATAAATTTGCAACAAAAATCATGAATTTGGAAAACAATTCCTGAATTTAATAAAATTCATGAATTCCAGAAAAAAAATCATGATTTTTTTCATGAATTTGAGAAAAAATTAGGAATTTTTAAAAGTTCATAATTTTTTGGAAAATAAGTTCTTGAATTTGAAAAAAATCATCAACTTCGAATTTTCAACCTTTTTTTAAGTTCCCAAATTTGAAAAATTTAAGTTAAAAAAGATTCATGAATATCAAAGAGAATCAGATTATTAAAAATTTCATGCATTTGAAAGAAAAAGGGTAACGGAAACAGGAAAAATAAATTGTCATAAAAAAACCAAGGAAAACCAAGGAAAAAATGGCCCAAAAAATCAAAAGAGAAAGAAAAGTAGAGTTTTTGTTTAGCGCTACATTTGAGGCACAACAAAAGAAGAAAAAAAGAAGGACTTAGACATAGCAGGTGAGGTCTCGTAGGTGGTTGTCGCATTCAGGGTTGAACCGTGAGGATCACAGTTCCGATCTGACATACGTCGATTTTTTGAAGGTTGCAGAAAAAGATTGAAAAAATGGGATGAGCAAAGTCGGAGGGGGATTGTTCTGCGGTTTGCACAGGGACGAGCAAAGTCGGAGGGGGGTTGTGTGCCGGTTTGCATAATAGCCTATAACCAGCACTAAAGGCGCAGAATAGAAATTGGGGGCCGCACACCTCTGTGGGAGCTATATCTCGCCTTAGGCGAGATGGAATCTGCTCTCGCTGAAGGAAATAGCGACTCGCGCAGGCAACTAGGTCGACCCACTCGAGAACACTAAAATGGTAAAAAGCAAATAAAAAGGGAGATCACAGGGGATTCGATCCTTGTTGTCCTTGATAATTGTTGCGGTGCTAGCCAGCAAGTTAGCATCGAGTTCCTGACATAGTACTAGAGTGCGACCTACTTGAGACAAAATGAGCCAGATTTCCACTAGTATTTCCCGGTTTCTCAGTTTTATTGGGGTTTTCTCTTTTCTTTTCTTTTTGCTTCATTTTTATTTGGTTTTAACCAGATTTTTTTTTCTTCTTTTCTTTTCTTTTTGTTTGGTTCTTCTCTAGTTTTTATGTGTTTTTCTTTTGCTTTTTCTTTGTGTTTTTTCATTGTTTTTCATTGTTTTTTATTTCTTACTAACTTCCTTCTTTTTTTCTTTGTTTTCTTTGTTTCTTTCTTGGTTTTCAATGTCCTTCCATTCTTTTTCCATTTGTTTACTCATTTTTATTTTCTGTGTACTTTTTCTTTAGTTTTTTTTTTGCATTTTCCTGTTTTTCTTTTCTTTGTTTTAGTTGTCATTCTAAATTTTTCATATATGTCGAGAACACTTTTCAAATTCATGGTTAACTTTTTTGAAATATGAGCTTAACATTTTTTTAAATATATGGTCAATATTTTTCAAATACAAGATTAGTATTTTTAATAAAAAAATATTTTATTTATTTATTTTCATTTTAAATTTTCGTGTGCGTCCAGAATTTTTTTCAAATACATATTTAACATTTATCAAATGTGAGTTTAACATTTTTTTAACATATGGTCAACATTTTTTCCAGATACATTTTCAAAAAATTCAAATGCTTGTTTAATTTTTTTCAAATACACAATTAATATTTTTAATACATGGTCAACATTTTGTAAATACAAGATTAACATTTTTTTACACATGTCAACATTTTTCTATGCACATGTACCATTTTTTAAATGCTTGATTATGATTTTTCAAATGCAATATTAACATCTTTTAATACATGATCGACATTTTTATATACAAATTTAATATTTCCCAAATGCTTGATTAATATTTTGAAAATACTTGTTCAATTTTTTTTTTCAAATTTTGATTTACATTTTTTATATACCTGATCAAGAAACTCATCATTTCTTTAATACGTGAGCAACAATTTTTCTATACACGTTCAAAAGTGTTTGGAATGCTTGATTAACATTTTCATAAATACTTGTTCAACATTTTTCAAATACTTGTTCAATATTTTTGAATTGTTTTTTGTAGTGTTTTTTGTAATATATATATTTAGAATATTTTAAAGTATAAACAATAGTACAGAAAAATAAAAACATAAAAATACAGAAAAAGGAGGTTGTGGCCTCCCGTACTCTTGGGCCGGCCCATCTTGGTCTCCCCTTCAGCGAGGGTTCGTCCCCTCTCGCTGAACGAAAGATCTCCCCTCTCGCTGAACGAAAGATATATAGGCGCCCACGCATCTCCCAATTGCAGGGGGAAGGACACATAGTCACATAGTACATGGCCTAGTGGGCTTGGTTTGGTGTGGTGCTTACTAGTTAGATTGATAAGCTGGGATGCTAATTAGGCCATTTAGCAGGTATACGTATATACTGAAGTACCACTACAAAAAGGTATATAAAGCAGTACTACTAGCACTGACCTCCCCTTGTCTTCGCCCATGGCCATGGCTTTATTTGGGTGCAAAGTAGACATTAGATGTGAATGGTTTTTCTCATAGGTGAGCGACTAGGAACCATAGCCGCCGCCTCTAGGAGAACCAATCCTTCAGGCGCCGTCACCCAGCGGCTCCCATCAACCAGCGACCACTTGGTCGTTGGTGGTGAGGGGGGTTGCTGGATCTCGCACGGGCGTATTGTTTTAGCTTTAGATTTTATGGGCCTAGTAGCTTACATTTTTGGGTCGTTCGATGTCTTGGCTTCGGTGGCGACGCTGATCGTCACTATGGTCGGTGATGGATTTAAAAAATAATCTGTTCAAGCGGGGATGTCATAGCGGCGACGGCATTCTTGTGGTGGACTTGTGTTCTTGGGCTCCACCGTTGCGACGACATCTCCCCCAGCGTTGGCGGAGCTTGGGAGGTAGTCCAGGAGTGGGATGCAAACTGTGGTCTACGTCGACGACATCTGGAAGAGGGAACACATGCTGGGTTCTCGTTGATGGCTGTCAGGTATGGTTTCCTTCTTTGGCATCTTAGTCTTGGCGGGGTGCCAGATCTAGAGTGTGATGGCATGTCCGGGGTTTTGCCCCGATCTGAATTGTTCAACTGCAATAGCTTCGCCTTTGGTGAGTCACCTCAGATGTTCGTAAAGCTGCATATTAGCGATGGAGCCGCGTCGAACTCTGGTGAGAAGGTCATCCATCATTTTTTTCCTTGGGTGGCTGATGTGGTAGTGCGTGAGGCAGGTGAGTAGGTGACAGCGTTGTTGTCAAGCTCACATGATTCTTCGGTCTTGATTGTATTTTTACTTCTTGGCTGGTAATCCTTTGCGCAAAGGATAGCATTTGTTGTACTTTCAGTCTTGTCATGTCGGTCTTTACGTGGCTTGTACTATGATCTTTATCATATGAATGAGACATGCATTACCATGCAAAAAAAAATGTAGACATTATATTTCACTAGCTAGTTTCATATTCTCGATGGTGGAATGTTGTCAACCCTATTTTTTTTTTATTTCGATGGTATTGGAGGAAAAATTAGGCATCCTTCCATTCGTATGATAGAAATATTACAAGAATAGGAATTTTGTAGAAAAATGTAATGACATGTATCTAAATTCCTATGAATAGGAATAGGAAAAGTGATGTTATTTGGTTCACATGATAGGATTTGTTCCATTGAGTCTATATAGGCAAATGTTTATTTCCTTTGAAATGTGAAGGATAGAAACCAATCCTACATAGGAATTCATTTCTACAAACCAAAGGACTCTAAAGGAAATTTTCCTACAGAACTCCCATGAAATTCCTCCAAACAAAAGGAAGACTTAGAGTGGCTTTTCAAGTGTTCAAGGGAATGTAACTTCTCAGTCCAGGCCCTGCTAGATATCCAGGTGGAAGCACAATCCTTTGTACAACTAGTCTTCTCGAGGGCAGATGAGAGAGAGATGATAGAGAGAATCTCAATGTCATATTTGCACATGTCAATTTGTCCACTAGTCTTTTTTGGATAATGTTTATGAGGCCAATATACTCATTCCCGAAAATCATACTTTTCTTATGAGACATATGTAGTACAATCCCTACGCGTGATCAGGGGCGATCCCAGGATTTCAAAAATGTGTATTCAAAATTTCAATGGCTAATAACTTTTTTCTTTAAAACTTTTTTTGCGTGTATAACTGATTGTATCACCATTGTGCAATCACTCAAGTTTTAGAGTACTATTTTTAAAGTATAATGCTAATTGTCACAAGTTCTTGCAAAAATGGAAAATCACATTGGAAATTGCAAAGAAAATGCTACTACTTAATAAATCTAAACAATCCTCACGTAGAAACAAGTCATGCTTCTGAATCACTACCAACAAGTCTCAATTTTTTTAATATTATGTCGTACTAATATATGTTAGCTCTAATCTCTATTTAGTTATTTGCATGTAGCCAGCTATGTTCCTGTAGTTCCGGCGAAGACATGCAAGGCGATATGCTGGAGCTGCCGTGCGAGGCGGTAAGTACGGCAAGATGCCGTTGGTGCCTCGGTGGTGTGACGCTGCCGCAGTGCATGTAGGAACTTAGGATATTATCTGGTTTGTTACTTAGTTGAGTGCATGCATTATTTGTTAGCTGGTTAGCCGGTCGTGAGTTAGTGGCCGTTGTGGTGTGAGTGCCTGCGTACATGTGATAAGTGCCGAGAGAGGTGGCTGCTTAGTGTTAGAAGGGATAGAGGGATTTGGTGTAATAGTTGATGTATTGCTTGAGCCTCATAAGCATATATATAGGAATACATGATCATCTTGGAGTACAAGCCAAGGTAGAACCACAGGAGAAGAACCACGGGGCAGCGGCGCTGCGGCCCAACGGGGCGACGCTGCGGCAGCCCGGTGCTCGATCGGTAGAAGGGCGCGCTTGGCCGCCGGGTCGGAGGAGAGGCTGGCTGGTCGCATCAGGGTCGAAGTAGAGGCGCGCGGGGTCGACGGCGGCAGAGGGTGACGCAAACCGATCTTAGATCGGAAAACCAAAAAGAAAACGCCGATCAAGATGACCAGACCGGTAGGAGAGAGAAAACCCGAAGCAAGGGCTCGGGAAAAAGATTCTAGGGCAGCCGGTCAACACGACCGGCGGATGAACCCTAGGTATGAGCGGCGCGGCCCCCGGCGGTGGTCATGCAGGCCGACCGCCCCAGGGGCGGCGCACAGGGCGGAAGCGTCGGGCGGCGGCTAGGGTTGGATCGGTTAGACTGATACCATGTTAGAAGGGATAGAGGAATTTGATGGAATAGTTGATGTATTGCTTGAGCCTCAATAGGCATATATATAGGAGTGCATGATCATCTTGAAGTACAAGGCAAGGTAGAATTATATCCTATGCTATCCTAGCTTTCCTAATGATCACGATACTCAACACCTAGTGCGTGCGTGGGTCAAAGTAGTGGCGTGAGTTTAGATGGCATAGGTGTTGGCCTTGTGTATATAAACTTTGCATTGAGTAATAGAAGAGGGCCGTGAGGGCTGATGAAACAATGTAGTGTATGTGTATCTCACGGAGAGTAGAAAGCAAAGCTAGTCTCTTCACGGTGAGCTGTGTGTTTGTTCCTCTCTGTGTGCGCGTTCTTGTGCTCTTGAGAGAAAAGAGAGTAATGAGAGAGAATGAGAGGTAGAAGAAGAAGCGGCGCTGCGAGGAGGCCGCCCCAACAATATAGTGAGTCTCTACTCCCAAACAAATCTCAATTAGGCAGTTAATTAACTCACGCTCATAGCTTTTACGAGCAAAAATTAGACGGCGGAAGAAGTACCGAGGAGCAGAAGAACACGATCGCGACTTCTGATCCCTTGACGGCTGCCGCGCGATCAACCCTACAAACTGGTGTGTGAGATCGGAATTGGTGATGGGACGAGTCGCGGCGCTGGTTCCTGATCGGTCGGTTCTGCGGTTCTGATTTATACCAGCGATGAGGCTATAGCTATTTTCGTACTGGACCTTGAGAACAGAGATAACGGGCCACTGGGCCATGTGGGGTGGGGAGGGAGAAAATCAGAGGTGGGTTATCCTTGTTTTGGGCTGAATACGTGAACAACCGCAGATGTTCTGTAATTTTTCCCTTTCTCTACACATACGTACTATACATCATATATACTTAGTTTTTTGGGAAAAAATGGGTATTCAACTGAATACCCATGAATTGAAGTGAGCCGGCCTGTCATGGGTATGAGTCTGACAGTTGTAGTATAGGGTACGTAGGAGGAGGCAAGGCCCTAGCTACGACGAGGTTGTGCACACCAGCTTACGAGTTCAGGTTCCTCTTTGCTTAATGACAGTTGATGCCACATATGAATAACTATTTTTTAATCCTTTCATTAAAATAAGTGGGCTGGCTCGTCAGTGCATACCTCTTTGCTTAGTCACTTACTATTGGGTCCCATGGCTGTTCTCTCTTTCCTCTTATTCTTCTACCACTCGACGCACACGCACACGCACACGCGAAGAACAGCGTGGGCCTGGCTGTGGTTGGCATTTCATGGCCCGGAAGCTCATGACCGCGGCCACGGCGCGCGCCCGGGGCCTCAACGCGCTCGCTGGTCATCACGCATTGCAGGAGCCCATGACAAGGAGGCGTGCGGCAACACACTGCACATGCGCCCATGGCGAAAGCACACTCCACATGAGCAACATGCAACTGACCATCAAACGATGCAGGAGCCGGAGTGCCCCATGGAGAGGAGGTCGTCCTTCCCATTCCGGTCAGCTCGCTCGTCGCTCCGGTTGCTAATTCTTCAAATTATTGCTTATGGACTCGATGACGGAGCACATCCTGATCTACAAGGACGTCAAGGGCTCCTTCTTAGCATTGTTGAAATATATTGTCCGCCTTTCTCAACCAGTTCAGACTTTTGGATGAGTTGATTGGAGCATGAATTCAATATGGTATTCGAGCCAAGAGTTCGTGAGTTCAAGATCCTGCCAACGTGGTATTAAAAAAAATCTGCAGCCTACATCAATCCCATGTCTAATGACTAAAATAGCCTAGACGTGTTGAAAATATATTGTCCGATTCTCTCCATCAATTTGGAAATTTTTTTATGAGTTGGCTAGAGCAGGAATTCAATAAGCATGTGTTGTCGTGGAGTTTGAGCAACAGAAGCGCTCCACCAGGGGAATGACAGTAACAAAATTATGAAAAAAAAACACTCAAGCAACACATACCTAATATCCAGCCAGCTGCTTGTCGGATGCATCCACCTCTCCCTCATATCCTTCCTCGATCGTGCGCCATCCGTATCGAGCGCAAAGAGACAAGGGATAAAAGAGAGATGTGTGGTGGCTAGGGTTGGCGGAGGGGGTAGGGGTTGGGCATGGCATTTTTTTCATCATTTTTTGATATTTACGAACATTATTTTCAACTCACAAGCAATTTTTTTAGTTCATGAACATTTTTAAAATTAATGGACCTATTTTTAATTCTCTACTATTTTATCATATTCATGAAAAAAATTCAAATTCACATTTTTTAAGTTTTTGAATATTTTAAATTTGCAAAACATATTAATTCACTAACATTTTTCATATTAACGTTGAATTTGCATGAACAGTATTTATATTCTCTATATTTTTTCATATTTGTCAACACCTTTTGAATTCATGATTTTTTTTTAGAATTCGCATACATTTTTTGAGTTAATGAACATATTTTTAATTAGTGAAGTTTTTTGAAATTTCCAAACATTTTTTTTTTCATATTCATGAACATTTGTTTAGATAAATTGTCATTCAAGACCTGATTGCTACCGAGCGTTGTTTGATTTTTCTTGCACGGTTGTCTGGTATTTGCTGGGTCCGCTTAATTACTGTGTTGTTGAGAGACCTGACGGCTAGCTCTTTACTACTCCCTCCGTCTCAAATGGCTTGTGTTAGATTTGTCTAGATACAGATGTATCTATACACCAAAAGACAAGCTTTTTGAGATAGAGGTAATATAAAAAACAAAATTGCTATTCCTAGGAACGACTTCTACCCAAAAAAAAACTACGTACATTGAGAGAGAGCCAATAACCACCGGGAGAAGAACATGGGAATAACCGCCATAGAAGAACTACAGCGCGTAAGAATTTTGTAAAGCTAATGTATAAGAATTAGCAGCTAAAAAAACCAGTGTATGGCATTGACAGACGTACGGAATATTCCTGGAGAAGAAATGTTCTATTATTCTAGACCAGACTGGATTCTTATTTTGCTGGATCAATTGAATTCACATGTACGTGAGCAAGTTTTATTCATCTTTTGGAGAGTTTGGCATCTAAGGAATGACCTGATTTTTGCTAGGGGGAAGGAATATGTCTCTTCTGCTGCAATTTTTGTGGAAAGTAGTTGGGCATTTTTCATGTCGTGTAATGTGAGTAAGCAATTAGATATGAGTAAGAAAGGTAACGGGGTGGTTGGAGTCTTGAAGGGAACTGATATTTCTGCGAGGAATGAAGGGGTTTGGCAGGCTCTTACCTCTGAATTCATTAAGATAAATGTTGACGCCAGTTTTATTGAGATTATTAATATTGATAGTGTGGGTGTTATTGCTAGAAATCATACCAACCAAGTCATCATCTCCTTCTCTCTCTCTCTCTCTCAAAAAAGTCATCATCTCCTCGTGGAATTATATCCAGTCGTGCTTTTGTGTTGATGAAGCAGAATTTCATGCGTGTCTCGCAGGTCTCTATATTGGTATCAGCCTCAGCAAACCCATTATTTTAGAATCTGATATCACTTTTCTGGTTTCCTATCTTGCAAATAAAACTTTTGGCCGGTCCCTCTTGTGGTTTCCTATCATTAAGGTTATTAAAAATATTGAGATCTTGAAGATCAATCGCGAGGCTGGTGGCTCATGAGATTGCAAAGTTTAGTGTTGAAAATAGGTCTAACAATGTCCTTCTCAATAGTGTTCCGCCCTGGTGTATGTTGTAATGAAGGGCTGTATGAATATTTTAATTTGATTAATATATTGGGTGTTAAAAAACAGAGTTGCAAAAAAGGAAAAAAAAAACCCGGATACATGCTACAGGAGGAAGCGTGAGCGACGCGCTCGTACCGCTCACTACACGGGATACACCCGCGTCAACTAGGAGGAAACCGGCCCCTTCCTTTCGTGTTCAGGAAGAACAAAGTGCGGGCGTCCTTTGGGCCGTGCCAGTTTGTGGGTTGGGCCGCATTGCTTTCGGGGCAGCCGGATGCCTCGTCACGGAAAACGTGGCCCAACCTGCGTCTCTCTACAAAATACTTTAGTCCACGGTTTGCAATAGCGTGGATGAAGCGGAACTTAGAGCGACCCTCGCAGGGCTTTACATCAGTATTACTCTACACAAGCCCATCATCTTAGAAACTGATTGTTCTTTTGTGGCTTCCTTTCTAGGAAATGATTATTTGGACATGTTTTCCCTAGTTGATCTGAAGATGGAAGCATTGAGCATTCCCAGGTTGATGACAAGTTTCAAGATATCCAAGATTAACAGAAGGGCGAATAGGGTGGCGCATGAGATTGCTAAGTTCAGTTTTGTTAATAGGTCTGATGGTGTGAGTCTTAATAGTGTTCCGCCCTGCGTGGCTGAAGTTGTAATAGACGATTGTATGAACATTTTTAATTAATTAATATATGGGAGGGGTTTTAAAAAAAAAAGAATGATCAAGGAAACGCTAACATTGCTCAAAAAAGAATATCAAGGAAATCCCTAACCCAGCGCCAGGAAACCCAGGCCAGCAAGGATCGATGGCCGCGGTCGCGGTTCGATACGCGGCTCGGTAGCTCCCTGCTCTAGGGAACGGCCACCTCACCGGCGGCGGCGCCAAGGCGGCTCACGCACATCGAGGCATTGGACAAAGCTCGTCGTAAGGAGGTCCTGCGCTAGGGGCGGAGCCAGAAAATTTGGCCATTGGGTTCACTCCATGACTCGTTGTGAGAACTTGGTACTCATATGTGAAATGTAAAGTCTAATTTTAAATTATCTTACAACAAAATCATAGCACCTGAAAACAGTATAATCAGTAGAAATATGGTATCATATATCACACATTCTGTTGCATTAAGAACTAAAGAGCGTAAGACATACCGGTTCAATAAAATTATAAAATCACTTGTTTACATAGTAGTATCAAATAACTTTGTAGCTCCAGATGTGACTTCTCATCTTCCTGGCACATTGAAGAAATAACAAGTTAGTTTGATAAGTTAATAATAAGTACTATCAAGTGAAAGAATCTTGTAAAGGCACTCACATTTTAGAGTGTCCCCTTTCAATCTGTCATCGCCTTAAAAAGATTAAGCACAACAATACTCTGAAATTCTCTTCCAATCAACCGGATCATAAGGTAACTCATCTAAGTGAATTTTTGTATGAATAGTAGC
This sequence comes from Thinopyrum elongatum, assembly GCA_011799875.1. Taxonomy (NCBI): domain Eukaryota; kingdom Viridiplantae; phylum Streptophyta; class Magnoliopsida; order Poales; family Poaceae; genus Thinopyrum; species Thinopyrum elongatum. The sequence goes on along the minus strand of CM022301.1, from coordinate 615,865,985 downwards.
CTTCGGAAGATTAGCTGCAGTGACATTTGGTGCACTTAGCCTACGTCTAATTTGTGACCTTAATGTGCCTGTATCATTCTCTCGATCTGGTGACCGGCTGGTCCATAGCCTCTCCGCGCAGGTCAGCCCTAGGCCATGGGACCCTAGGTGGCGAGATTTTCAGTTCAACAGAAAGTCGTGGAACCTCGTCGCGTTCAGCTTGTTGTACTTAATATTCGGGCCCCCGCTGCTCATAGATTGTGCGTCCAAGGTAGCAGCATCTCTCCCGACGGACAACGAACCAGAGATGACTGACCCACGCCTGGATCCAGCATACCACATCACCTTGTCTTCTTTAATTAATCAATAGTATAATCATGATCGGTTGTTAGCTATAGCTATCTTCTTTTGTGATCTTGTGCGACATGACAGATTTTTCGTTTATATGTAAGTAAAAAATTTCGTCGAATCATCAGTTACATTGGTTTTGCAGCCCTGGACCTTGACAGACGCGGCTTTGTTTAAATAAAAAAGAAACGAAATAAAAGGAGAAAAAAAAAACAGTTATGAAATGCAGTAATTCTTCTTTATTCTTCTAATTGATTGCAATTAAAGTCGGCTCTATCTTTTTTAAGAAATAATATTGACAACTCCAAAATTGTTGGATATTAGCCCACGAAAATGATGTGCTAATTGCTATAAGAGGGTCATGTAACCTGCGGCTCTCATCGTTGATAAGAAAATTGAGACTATAAAAAATAATTAGGCTCACAAACACTGATTAAGAACGATAATAGTAAGTTGATTGATGTCTTTATCCAAGCACGTCAGACACATCATTTGGATAACACCACCGCCACCCTAATCAGTTGTTGGCAAGCTAACTAACCGTCCACGTCGCACATGCAAGGATGCATGCACTTCCATTTGGTTGTCGATTTCTATTTCCATTGTTAGAATGTCCGTATGTTTCGTTGATGATCCATGTAGATTACTTTCATGTTGCATACATAGTATGGATTTAGGGTGCTAGGTATGAGGTACGCGGTTGTACGGATGAGAATTTGAGGCGTGATCGTGGACGTATAGGGTGCCGGATTTGCTAGGTGGGGCTATAGATGCTCTTAGTCTGTGTGTGCCTAATGAGTGTTCACTCTTTCTCTCTCTCGGCCATACAGGAGCTTTGCCGAGTGATATACGTACTATGCATGCAGTGAGTTGAACTAGAGCTGGCGTGCTACACACGCACGTCACATGGTCCTGTTTACCTTATCTCTACTCTGCACAAAGGTATAGCTACCGTATCTGCATGGCAGACATGAGGGCACTAGTGTGGGCTTTTGACCCATGCATGGTCCAAGCAATGCATGCTTTCTTCCCGCTGAGCTAGAGCTGGCGTAGTGGTGTGCTACACACTCCCGTGACATGGTGCTGTTTATCTTCTCTCTCCACTGTGCACAAAGGTATAGCTAGCGTATGTATCTGCATGGCAGAGATGATGTAGGCACTAGTCCATGCATGTGAGCTACTCCCTCCGTTTCTAAATATAGGTCTCTGGAGAGATTTCACTATGGACCACATACGCCACCCTAATCAGTTGTTGGTGTTGGGACAAACCCGGGACGAACCCTAGCTCTCTCTCTTTGCACTCACGCTCGAACCGAGGTAGGAGAGCACGGACTCGCTGGTTTATTTCTATCAATTGGCAAGCTATCTAACCATCTACGTCGCACATGCAAGGATGCATGCACTTCCATTTACACACAACAGAGAGTAGCACGCATGCATGAAGCCAACCGAACTACTCCGTAACACACATCACAGAATTAATTTTTTCCTTTTCTTTTCAAGGATACACCCTTGAAGGTGTATCAATATCATAGAAGAAGAGACCAAAGATGGCCGATACAATGCCAAGAGGCTACACGATACAAACACGACGCCACACGGAACTAATTAAGCCAAGTAGCCAACACGGGTGGCACGGTACACATTTTTCTTCTTGCTAAACTAAACTATACGCACTCCCTAAGATTTAAGAACAATAAGTTGATTGATGTCTTTGTCCAGGCAAGCCGGACACATCATTTGGAGAACACCACCGCCACCCTAATCAGAGTACTCCTGCATGGATCAGGCACGCTGGTTGATGGGTCCACAGATTGTAATCAAGTTCCTGCATGGATCATGCAGGCTGCCGTGCCGCAGGATACAGAATATATCCTGTGCTAATGCCGCAGTATAGCCCGTGGTAGATCACCACATGTTGTGCAACAACATAGAGTACTCAGCAGCAGCATATCTTGTGCAGCATAGATCACAGTATTGCAAACATGGTAACCCCTACTAACTACTCCCTCCGATCCAAATTAGTTGACTTGAATTTATCTAAATACGTATGCATCTATACTTGTTTAGTGTCTAGATACATACGTATCTAGATAAATATGAGTCAAGTAATTTGGAACGGAGGGAGTAGCTAGGACATCATCAACGGCCAAATGAACAGAACGCAGGGCGTGGACCGCTGGCAAAAGGATGTGCTAGTGTGGGGCTCGGACTACCGGTTAAAGATTCTCATGCGTTGGGTGCTACAGTGAAGTGAGGTGTACCAAAAACAAAATAACCAAACGGCAATCTTGATCCATGCATTTGCAATAACACAACTATGTTCCACTACTATGTTCTTGGTCATCTATCTTTTTTACCAATATAACACAACTATAAAGCACCACTAAACCTAATTGATAGCTAACAGATTTTTTTTTTTTGAGAAGGAGGATTGCCCCCGGCCTCTGCATCCGAAAGATACATGCAGCCATATTATTAAAAAGGTTCGTCGAAAACAAAGTCTGGTATCTGAAGTACAGCTCACATCAGGAGCAAAAAAATAACAAAGATAATAAAAAAGCAAAGCCACAACCGGCTAGATGTAGTGGACATCAAGGACCTATCCTATTATGCGACCGTCATCCAAACCGGTTGAAGATAGCCCGTGCTACCATCTCTCATCGGTTGCACCCAGTAGCCAAATGTCCCCTGGAGGCTGTAGGAGTGAGTAGCAACCACGTACGGATCCATGCCGTAGCTCTGAAGATAACCTGCAAGAAGTTTAGAATATATATTCTGTTAAAAATCATATCATTCCTGCAGTTCCATATAACCCATAGAAGTGCGCATATTCCAATCCGAATATTTGGCGCAGTGTCCGGTTGCACTCCATTTAGCCATGTCCCAAACAACGCTTCTATGATAGATGGAGGTGTTATATTAAAAGCTATATGGATTGATCGCCAAAGTAACTTTGCGAGAGGGCAATCAATGAATAAATGTTGTATTGTTTCGTCATGAACACAAAAGCAACATCGTGAACTACCGACCCATTGCCGCTTCAGTAAGTTATCTTTGGTAAGAATGACCTGCTTATGCACAAACCACATGAAAATTTTGATGCGCAAAGGCACCTTAACTTTGCAAATGTGTATCGATCTTGGGATTGAGCCAGAATTAATAAGGTCAAGGTACATAGATTTAACCGTAAACACTCCATTCCCCGTCAACGTCCAGTGCACGGCGTCCGCTTGGGCTGCGAGCTGAACGTCCATCAAGCGCCGCACCAAATGTAACCAGGAAGTCCATCGTTCCCCTACTAAAGCCCGCCGGAACTGGATATTCAAAGGTACCGTCTATAATACTATAGCCACGTAATCCTCCTTACGTTGCACAATGTTATACAGGGTAGGATACTGTAAGGCTAGCGGTGCCTCGCCTAGGCAATATCCTCCCAAAACCTTGTTGTCGTTCCATCCCCAACAACGAATTTCACCTTATGGAAGAAAGTCTCTTTTATTCTCATTAGCCCCTTCCAGAATGGTGAATCAATAGGTCTTACAGTAACCTGTGCCAGAGTTTTAGAGTGAAGGTATTTATTCCGTAGTATTTGTGCCCACATGCCTTCCGATTCCTGAGATAACCTATACAGCCATTTGCTCAACAAGAATTTATTTTTAATCTCAAGGTTCTCAATCCCGAGACCCCCCTGGTCTTTGGGTCGACAAATAATATCTCATCTTGCCAAGCGATATTTTGTCTTAACCTCGTCTGATTGCCAGAAGAAATGAGATCGATAAAAATCTAATCTCTTTCTTACCCCTTTAGGTATCTCAAAGAAAGATAGGAGGAACATTGGCATACTGGTCAGTACTGAATTAATCACCACTAACCTCCCTCCATACGACATAAGCTTACCCTTCCAGCAGCTTAGTTTTTTTTTTCAAATCGGTCTTCGATACATTTCCACTCTTTGTTAGTTAACTTCCGATGGTGAATTGGAATACCTAGATAATTGAAAGGTAGTGACCCTAGTTCACAGCCGAACAATTGTCTATAATTATCCTGTTCCTCTTTTGCCCTACCAAAGCAAAATAATTCACTCTTGTGGAAATTAATCTTTAGACCTGACAGTTGTTCAAAAAGGCACAATACTAGTTTCATATTTCTCGCCTTTGCAAGGTCATGCTCCATGAATATGATCGTGTCGTCAGCATATTGTAGGATGGAAACGCCCCCATCCACCAAATGTGGGACAAGACCACCTACCAGGCCTTTCTCCTTAGCCCGACCTATGAGTACCATCAACATGTCTGCCACAATGTTGAAGAGAATAGGGGACATCGGGTCACCTTGTCGTAGACCTTTATGCGTTTGGAAATAATGACCAATGTCATCATTCACCTTAATCCCGACACTACCTTTTTGGACAAAGGAATCCACCTGATCCCTCCATGTCCCATTGAAACCCTTCATGCGCATGGCTTGCTGAAGGAATGGCCATTTGACCTTATCATATGCCTTCTCGAAATCCACCTTGAAGATAACCCCATCTAATTTCTTCGAGTGGATTTCATGTAAGGTTTCGTGCAAGACAGCAACCCCCTCCAGGATATGTCTTCCGGGCATGAAAGCAGTCTGACTAGGTTGCACCACTGAATGGGCAATATGTGTCAATCTATTAGTGGCCACTTTCGTAAAGTTCTTGAAACTCACATTCAGAAGACATATTGGCCTGAATTGCTCAATTCGAATCACTTTCTCTTTCTTTGGTAACAACGTTATGGTGCCAAAGTTGAGATGAAAGAGCTGTAGATGGCCATTAAAGAAATCCTGAAACATAGGCATTAGGTTATCCTTCACAATATGCCAACATCTCTTATAGAATTCCGCCGGAAACCCATCTGGTCCCGGCGCTTTGTTTGGCTTCATCTGAGAGATAGCTTCGAAAACCTCTTTCTCAGTAAAAGGAGCAGACAAAATCTCATTTTCGTCTGTCCTGAGCTGAGGTATATCCTCCCTCACAAGTTCATCTAGGGATACCGCGTTGTCTACCGGAGGCCCAAATAGTTGCTTGTAATAGTTGGAGGTATATATTTTGAGATTCTCGTGTCCCGCTACTGTTCCTTCATCCTGCTCAAGCTGGATGATCTTCTTTTTCCTATGTTTGCCATTAGCAATCATATGAAAAAACTGAGTATTGTCATCCCCTTGGATAACTTTGAGAACCTTAGCTCGTAAGGCCCACTTCATTTCTTCATCTCGAAGAAGAGCACGCAGTTTGGACTTTGCTTCTGATTTAACGGTCTGTTCATTCTCATCTAGCAGATTGGTTTCCGCTCTCAAGTCTAGAGCATGAATCAGCTGTATAAGCCGTTCTTTTTCTTGCTTATAAATCCCGCTCTCATTTCTGGCCCAACCCCTAAAAAATTGTCTCAGATGTCTAATCTTATTCTGCCATCGCTCCATACTGGACCTACCCGCAACAGGCTTAGCCCATTCTCTTGCAACAATCTGTAAGAAATTTTCTTTTTCGAACCAACTAAGCTCGAAAGAAAAGATATTCTTATTGCCAATATGTGAGAAGTATTTAATATGTGATAGCTAACAGATGACACATAATAAACAATGACAAAGGTGAGAAGTATTTAACATGTCAGAGGTGGTATAGAAATGTTTTCTTACTGTTGAATATACATATGATAATCTCTGGTTTAGTTCTGCCAAATGATTTCTTACTGTTGCTATATTTCATGCTTATTAAGATGTGTTCAAAAATTTAAGTCAGTCAACGTTTTATTGGTCAACGCAAATGACTTTTTATCACACGCCACTAATTTGGTACTACTTGCTTTTGTTAGCCATGAGTTTTAAGCTCTTGATATTTCTTTTTTAGTTGTTCCATCGACGAATCTGAGATCTCACAGTGAACATGTGTATGTTTTGATTGCTTCTGCGTGTTATGCAGCCATGAGTGAATACAAGAAAGACATGATGAGATCTGTTGGCATGCCTTAATAGGTTTCTAGATGTTATGACAGGAGTGATTAGCAATCTCACCAGCTAATCATTCAGTGAATTAATGTTCTGCAAGCAATTAGTGCTCCCTTTCATACCAAATCCACAAGGATCAATATCATGTATTCGTTCTTCTATTGTTGTTGTCGTTGGCGTGCACGCTGATGATATATGCAGGCAGCAGGCTATACTAGTACATGCAGGCTTTGACCAGAGGATGGGTTTGAATGAGATAGTACTATCGCTGGCGTGCTACACACTCACGTGACATGGTCCTGTTGATCTTCTCTCTACTGTACATGTACAGCTACCGTACCTGCATGGCAGAAATGGACTGGAGGCAGTAGTCTTAGGCTTTTGACCCATGGTCCAAGCCATGCGTACGAGCTGTGATACGGTGTACTATACTCAACCAGAAGCGGTCTGAAAATTGAGTGGCACGAAACAATGCAAAAGAGATTGCTGGCGTGTCTGAGAATTGAACAAAGTTATCTCATACAATGCCCATGGACACATTCATTTCCGTGGATATCCGACCGGGCTCTGGCCATCTAAGAGCATCTCCACTCCCCCCCCCCCCCCCCCCCCCAACAGGCCCCTAGGGCCCTTTTTTAAAAATCGGCCCAGTCACGTCCCCAGTAGCCCAAATTTCGCCGGTTAGGGCCGAAATTGGCGCCGGCGGACCCAGGCCGAACCCGGCGCGCTGGGGTGCGCCCGGGGGCGCCGGGGGAAGCGTTTTTTGGCGCGAAAGTCCCGCAGGCCCGCCGAGTCAGCGACCAGCCGCGTCTCGTCTTATCGCCTCGTTTCCCGCGGGGAATCAATGCCAAGGCTACCGCCGGTCAGCCTTCCATTGATTTCCCACGGGCGGCGCAGTGATGGCCCGGCGACGCGCCGTCCCCCTCCCGCCACACGTACACACACGTATGCCGCCCCCCCCCCCCCCCCCCCCCCCCCCCGACGGCTATAAAAAGCCACCCCCTCCTCGCCGTGGTCGCACTCACCTGCCCGCAATTCCTCTCTCCTCGCCGCAGCCCCATCCCATCCTCTCTCCCCCCCACCCACCCCCCCCCCCCCTACACCAGGCCACTGAGTCTACATCCTCCCGATGGGCGAGCGCTTCCCCGGCGATGGTGCGGCGGCCACCGGCTTCGGCCGCCGCACCCTGCACGAGTGGGAGGCGCACCTCCTCCACCAGGCCAACTACCCGGCGCCGCCTGACATGCGCGCGCCGGGGCGGTGGAGGCTCAGCGCCGGAGGCGTTCCAGTCCCCCCGTAGCCTGACGCCGAGCACCCCGCCTACTTCCACGACGAGATCGAGCGCGTCCGGGCCTCCCTGCCGGAGGACGTGCGCGGCCGCCCGGACTACGCCGCCGACAACCACGCCAGCTGGGCGGCGTACTTCCAACACCGCCACGAGGAGCAGCTCGCCTCCACCAACGACGCGCCGGTGAGGGGACGCCACAACGCCGACGGCCGCCGCCTGTGGTGGGGCGTCCCCGGGAGGACGCTGCACTTCGTCCTCGGGCACCTCGAGGGCGACAACCAACCACCGCTCCAGTAACCGGAGGCCCCGGCGCCTTTCCCCCACAGGAGCGGCGGCGGCATTTGGCTGCCGCGGCGCATGGCGGGTGGTTCGTCCTCGTCCTCCTCCCACTCCCACTCGTCCGGATCGCCGGCGCTCGCCAGCGTCAAGACCGAGCCCATGGAGACGCCGTTCAGGCGGCGCCCTCGTCATCAACGAGGGCAGCCGTGGCTCCTCCTCCTCCCGCCTCGTCAAGCCCAAGACAGAGCCGGGGCTCGTCGCCGTGAAGAGCGAGCACGGCGACGCGGCCGCCCTGGACGACGAGGCCGCAATCAAGTGGGCGCGCAAGGACTACGTCCGGCTGGAGACGGAACGCCAGCGCCGCGCCCTTGAGGAGTTCGCCGCTCGTCGCCGCGGCCGCGACGAGGGCGGCGTCATCGTCCTCGAGGACAGTGACGACGATGACGCACCACCGCCGCCAACCAAACCCGTCCGCCAAGGCGACGCAGAGCAGGGGTGCAGCAAGGACGGCGGCGGCGTGAAGAAGGAGGCCGACGACGGCGACGACTACAGCGCCTTCGGCGCGTTCTTCGGCCTATAGGCGGCGCAGTAGTTTTTTATGTTTTTTAGTTTCCGAATTATGTTTTTTAAGTTTTTATGTACAAATATCAATGAAATCGCCTAAATTTGTGTCGAATTTGGCCGAATTTTGTCGTGTTTGGCCGAATTCATTTTTCAAAAAGACAGCGTCTGGGTTGGGCTTGGGGCGGCGGTTGGGAAACCACCTGCCCCCACGCCGAAAATATCGAGAGGCGACCGACAAAAGACGAAGATATGTAGGAGACATGCGCGAGGGTGGGGGGGGGGCGGGGGGGGAGTGAGGTGCGAACGGCTGGAGATGCTCTAACCATGTCCCTCAGACTAGATGGATAATAAGCATTTCATACATTTTTATTGCATCTACAACGGGATACCCATTTCTGCCCCAAACGACCGGACAGCCTGTCTGGTCACTGCCCGTCGTGCCAACCAGTCTCCCAAACCTAGCCCAAATGCACGGGTTGTCTGGCAAGCAGCATATCTAGCCTATATGTTGAGTGGATATAGGGAGGCCCGGACGCGTCCGGACACCACCGCCATGTCGTTCTGGCCCACTATGGCCCACGTCGGGCCGACCAGCGTCCCCACAAAAAGCAAATCCAGGAGCCAAACCCTAGTCCCAAACCTCACTCCACTCACTTCTCTCGCTCTCTGCCTCCCCTCCAATTTCAATGTCCGATCCCCTCCGTCCCCTCCGTCATGGCCGACTCTGGCTTCGACGAGCTCGAATGTGTGGGGCTTGCCGGCGGTGACCCGACCCGCTCGTTCGACGTGGACTAGGAGGAGCTCTCCGATGGACCGGGTGGGAGCTCCTCCTCGAAGACGTCCCCGAGCTCGTCGGTAGGCAGTTCTTCCTCTGCGGTGGGAAAAGCGTTGGCGACGGATAAAAAGAAAAAAAGCATTTGTTCATTTGCTCCTACGCGTTAGGCCGCGATTCGTGTACGGTTACCTTCAAATGGATGCAGCCGGATCATTTGGGCTCATGCGTGGGAGTTGGCATAAGGAGCTCAGACGACCAGGTCAACAGGAGCTCCATGCGGTTGAGTGAAATACGTACTACTCACGTGAGCTGAGCTCAGACTACCAGATCAATAGCGGTATGCGTTTAGTGCGCTGAGCTAGAGCTGGCGTGCTGGACATTCACGTGACATGGTCTTGTTTATCTTCTCTGTCCACTGTGCACAAAGGTACTCCTGTAGCTAGCGTATGTGCATGGCACGGCATAGATGTGGACATTAGTGTGCGCTTTTGACCCATGGATCCCCAAGAGACGTGCATGCCTTTAGCTAACTCTGCCCCACAGGTCAGAATCCCCATGCATGCATGATTAGCTGATGAAACGTACGGTAACTAAGTGGCCTTTTCAAGCATGGACGTCTACACATCTCATCGTTTTTGTTGTGCGTCCATGGGCAACCGTAACCGTGGACAATCAATCTAGTGCATGGGTCATAGTAAGCCCTTGAGTTTGAGTCGTTGACAAACATGGCCTATTTATACCAACAAAATATCGAAAACACCAAAAATTGTGGGCACTAGCCCACGTAAAAGACTGAAATGTTGATATTCGATGCAGTGCTAAATGCGGCTCTCATCGATGAGACTATGAAAAAGAAGTTAGGCTCGCAGTGCATGCTTTGAGACCACACCATCAACACTGACAACACTGAACTATATATTTTGGTTGTTCACATGAACTAGTTTGTAACCACGACATGCCCTAGCTAACCATCCACGTCACATATGCATGCAACAGCAGGGGGGTCACACACACTCTCCCTCTCTGCATTTAGGACTACTTGCTTGGGCAGAGAATAACAGGATGCAAAGTTTTTTCTTTCTTTTTTGCAATTTGCACAAGTAAATCTGTTAAGCAGCAAAGACGAGTCCAAGGTTATTCAAGGCATTGCATCATTCACAACAGAAACAACTTGTTATCGATAAGCCTCTCCAAAGAGACAATTTCAAGTTTACTTGCCACTAGTCTGTAAATCAAGTTCTACTAGTACTAGTACAACGGTACTCTACCTGCCAACAATACAGGCCCCAATGACTCATTTGCTACATGCATGCATGCATGCATCGACCAGACAGAATGCAGTCAGGTAAACCAAGGAAGAATCAAGCAGCCAACAGGACTAGTAACACACAAGAGATAATTAATTAATTAAGCCAACACCGGGGGTACTACAGTTTTTCTTCTTCCTAAAATAAACTAAACGCACTCTCTAAGATTAAGAACAATGATAGTAAGTTGATTGACGTCTTCGTCCAGGCGCGCCGGACACATCATTTGGAGAACACAACCATAACCCTAATCAAATCAATTGAGACAATCCCACCGGCTCGTTGTTGGCTACCTAGTTAGCTCGACGGAGCCTCAGTGCCCGGAGACGACTACGGACAACCCAGGCGGCAACGAGATGCACGCCGAGCCGCCGCGATGTAGTAGTTACGACGAGGTCGCAGGACAGCTCCAAGATGAGGGCGGAGAGGGCGAGGAACGACGAGGCGAGGGAGAGGTTGACGCCGACGATGAACATCGCGCGCATCTCCCAGTCCCACCCAGCGGCGCTCAGGTCATCGGCCACCTTGCCGTCTTCCAAATCACGGTGAGAACTTGGCCTAACTCCAAGAGATATACCTTGGCCACCATCTACCACGGCTTCATCCGCGAGACTAATATCCTTGAACAATGTAGTCCGATGATCCCGCCCGAATACCTTCTCGAAAGCTTCGGCCTCCTTCACCGTGAACCCCTCCTCATCAACTTGTTCATCGGACCTTCGTCATCCGAATCTGATGCATAGCCACAGGAATAAGGGATGGAATGGTCCATTGTCTCTTGCACATGATATTTGTCGAGATCACCCACATTGTTGTCATGGAGATCAACTTCATTGCCATCGTCCGCATACTCATCATTCTCCTCTTGCAAAGCTTCATTTTGGTTGTTTGGAAACGGGCTCAATGTTGGCCTCACTTGTTGGGTCAAAGGAGGTTCAACAATTTCATCTCGGTTCAAGGGTGGGGGGCTACTAGCAACCAAGGGGGAGGGGTTCCGGTTCAAGTCCAAATGCAAACTTGCATCAACCTTCTTCGTAGCAAATAACTCTAGAGCCTTGTCTAGTGATTCGGCCACCGTCTCCTTGTAGGCAACCCAACGTTACTCGGAGTTCACACGCATTGTCTTCCAACGGATGTGCATTCCAAAACCAACATTATGCCTTCCCTCCAACTCAACGATATCACTAGGGTCCATCCAATTCAAATCTTTCCTCACTTGTTCCAAGACCTCCGCATAGCTAGGACTACTATCAAACACCATGTCAAGCTCATCCGGGTCCGGTTCAATATTGCCTTTCAAGACGGCGTCTTTGTCCACATGATGAACAAACTCACATGTTCTTCCCATCCCTATAAGCATTCAAACAACAAAACGTAACATATCTTCCATAAGTACTAATCCGAAGATTAACACGGAATACAAACCCTACAATAGATATGAAACAACAAACCTAACCCTAACCCTAGCCCCAACATAACAACACCCATAACCCTAACCCTAACATACTAACAAGCCTAACCCTAGCACCAACATAACAACACCCATAAGAATAACCCTAACATACTAACAACCCTAATCATAGGAAATTGGCAAACAAACATCTCATATCTCCATACAAATCTCTAGATCCATAAAAAAATAGGGTTTCCCCAAACTAGCAACCAATGAGCAAATGTTAACATTTCTTGGATCAAAACAAGGGATTGGAGGAGATTACCTTGAGGGAGGGATTGGGTTCGAAATCCACGGACAAAATCTTCAAATTTGGAAGATTTGGAGAAGGATTTGAGAGGGGGAGAGGGGGCAGATCTTGGGTGGGGATGGGGTTGGGGGTTGGGGTGGGGGGGGGGGGGGGGGGGGGGGGGCCAGCCAGCCAACTAGTAAAACAGCTAGGCGCTGCACATAACAAGTGCGGCGCCTAGCTCTGAGGCGCTACACTGCTCGGTGCGGGCCTCAGGGGTGCCACGCTGGCCAGACGTGCAACGCCTGCGAGCAAGGCGCTGCACAACAGGGTGTGGCGCCTGCCTGTCGGGCGCCACTCAAAACGGTTAGCTGAGTGTTTTTTTTTCAAACCAGTTCATTTTGTGAAATGTTTTCGTCCACAGGTCAAAATTGTCAAATTTGACGTGCATGATAGATCACCACATGTTGTGCAACAACATAGAGTACTCAGCAGCAACATATCTTGTGCAGCATAGATCACAGTATTGCAAACATGGTAACCCCTACTAACTAGCTAGCACCTCACCTCTGTGGCTGCCGTGCATGGTGATCAATCAACGGGCAAATGGACAGAACACAGGGCATGGAGCGCTGGCAAAAGGATGTGCTAGTGTGGGGCTCAGAGTACCGGTTAAAGATTCTCATGCGTTGGGTGCTACAGTAAAATGATGTACCAAAAACAGCACTCTACCATTACTATGTGTGAAGAATTTCATTGCATGATACAATAGTTTGTAGGCTACAGAAAAAAAGAGACAAAATTCTGGCCTCAAAACAACATAAATAAAAGACCATTCTGATCCATGCATGTATCTGGTTTTTGTATACACCAGATATAAATACATATAGAATTTCATGCACACATACTTCACATCTATGTATATGTACAATGTTTTCCAGAATTTACGGGTTATTAAAAAGTAATCTTTTTTTTTTTGCTTTTTTAAGGGCTACTAGGAGCCCGAGCTTCGAATCACTTTTTCGGAACACTCTTCATAGCATAAATATACGATTTTTATTTATTACTTTGTAACAATTTTTGGAATAACCAGTGATGCCTTCATATCTTAAAAAATACTATGTTCATTACCATGGTCCATAAGATGAAGCATTTCCTTTAAATCCTTCTAACTTGCTATTTCAATACTGTTATTATATGAAAGCATTTTTGCGACATTTCTATAAATTTTACTTATACACTAACAAGCAATACACCATACATAAAAAATAATGTTGTCCAAGATTTTGTAATTCTTCCTGATAAAAAACTAAAATATTATTCCTAAAAAATAAATACGACGCCTTTATAGACATGAGGCATTAGTTATGAATTGGAAATAAATTAAGACATGTTAAATAAAAAAAATGAGCCAAAGAATACTTTAATGCATCTTTGGTAGGGGAGAGGCTTATCACACGCATTTTTTAGGTTGGTCTTTTAATGTCGAGCGACAACTTATATTTTATGGGAGTGCCTATATATTACCCAGGTACCTCTAAATAGTTTCTGCGCCAGATTTTTTTTTGCGCCGCTAGATCTCCATCCAACGGCCAGAAACATACCACTGTTCATATTTACCTCCATTTATCTTTCCTCTGTGCTCGATGGTTCCTCCTCCTCCCCTCGACCTACAAAGCCCTAACCGCATGCCTCCGCTCCCCCCACCGCCTCTCCCCGCAGCCAGCGGGAGTTTTAAGGTCTTGATATTTTTTTCGGTTGTTCCAAATCTCTGAGGTCAAGATGAACATGTGTCTGCTTTGTTTGCATATGTGTGTTATGTAGCCTTGATAGGTTTCTTTGTGTTATGACAGCAGAGGTTACCAATCTCATTAGCTAATCAGTAAGTGCAATTAATGTTCTGCAAGCAATTAGTGCTTCCTTTCATACCAAATCCACAAGGATCAATATCATGTATTCATCGTCTTGTTTTTGTTGTTGTTGGCTTGCACGTTAGTGATATATGCAGGAGTTTTTACAGGATGCTAGGCTATAGGAGTACATGCAAGCGTACAGTAGTTTGACCAGAGGACGGGTTTGAATGAAATACTTGCATGACGCGTGATGCATTCGGCGGTGGCGTGCTACAGACTCACGTGACATGGTCCTGTTGATCTTCTCTCTCTACTGTACATGTACAGCTACCGTATCTGCATGGCAGAGATGAACTGGATGCAGTAGTATTATAGCTAGCGTATGTCCATGGCAGAGATGTGGACATTGGCGTGCGCTTTTGACCCATGGTCCAAGGTGCTCGGACCACCGGCAAAAAGGTTAGGCATGCAATAGGATCCCCAAGATCAGGATCACCATGCAATGCATGCATGATTAGCTGATCAAACGTACGGTAACAAAACTGACCAATACAACAAAGATTTCGTGATGCACCATAATATATGAGTGGGCAATCAATCTAGTGCATGTGTCATAATATAAGCCCTTGAGCTTGAGTCCTTGACAAACAGGGCCTGTTTATACCAACAAAATATCAACAACACCAAAAATTGTGGGCTAAAGACCATAATTAATGGCGATATCCGATGCTGTGCTAAATGCTATGAGAAGATCATTAACCTGCGGCTCTCATCGATGAGAAAAATATTGAGGCTGCGAAAAAAGAACTAGGCTCACAGTTCATGCTATGAGACCACACCATCGACATTGAACTATTTTGGTTGTACACATGAACTACTTTGCCACCCCGACATGCCGTAGCTAACCATCCATGTTGCATATGCATGTAACACTATAAGGGTCACTTGCACTCTCTCCGTCCCCCCATTTAGGACTAATTGCTATTGCTAGGGGCAGAGACTAAGTGGCTAACATGCATTCTTTCTTTTCTTGTCACTTGCACAAATAAATCTGTTCTGCAGCAAACTCGAGGTCATGGTTATTTAAGACATTGCATCATTCACAACAGAAACAACTTGTTAACGATAAGCCTCTCCAAAGACAGTTCAAAGTTTACTTGTCACTAGTCTGTAATCGGCCAGGCTTTGGAGAAGCTAAAGATAAATATACTCTAGAATCTTCGGAAAAATACATACTCTAGGATTTGTAAATCAAGTGTTATCCCTGTCATACAAGTTCTACTAGTACAACAGTATCTGTCAACACTACATGCCCCAAGATCCCAATGACTCATTTGCTAACATGCATGCATGCATGTGTTTTACGGTAATGATGACCAGACCAGACAGATGCTAACATGCATCGATCTAAGTAGAATGCTGTGAAGTAAATGAAGGACCAAGGCAGCCAACAGAACTAACACACAAGAGAAGAGATAATTGATTAAGCCAACACCGGTGGTACATATTTTCTTCTTCCTAAAATAAACTGAACGCACTCCCTAAGATTAAGAACAATGATAGTAAAATGATTGATGTCTTTGTCCAGGCACGCCGGAGCCGGACACATCATTTGGAGATCGAACACCACCACAACCCGAATCAATTGAGAGATACAATCCCACCGGCTCGTTGTTGGCTACCTAGTTAGCTCGACGGAGCCTCAGTGCGCGAAGACGACTACGGACTACCCAGGCGGCAACGAGATGCACGCCGACGAGCGCCGCCGCGATGCAGTAGTTGACGACGAGGTCGCAGGACAGCTCCAAGACGAGGGCGGAGAGGGCGAGGAACGACGAGGCGAGGGAGAGGTTGACGCCGACGATGAACATCGCGCGCATCTCCCAGTCCCACCCAGCGGCGCTCAGGTCGTCGGCCACCTTGCCGACCCAGATGAGTATCCCGGCGGCCGAGGAGGCGGTGCCGACGAGGGTGGTGCGCACCTGGGCCGCGAGCTCCTGGAGCTCTATCCTCGTTGGTCTTCCGCAGCCGGGGAGACCGCTCATGTCCGCCATCCCGACGAGGAACATGACACCTAGCACGCAGAGCGGCACAGGCGCCATTTCCTTGACGACGCCCATGGCTACCCGCGCCTTCTTCTTTCTACTGCTACCACAACCTCTGGCTCTAGCTCTAGATGGCTGGCTGGCTGGCTTCGCAGGAGAGGAGAGGAGAGGAGTGTTGGGAAGAAGAGAAGGGGGGTGGGTGTTTATGTAGGCAGAGTCCGGCCCGCGCAGGCTGCACTGCCTCTTGTTGGGTCGGGGAGAAAATTCATCGTGTTTGATGCATTTTTTTTTTAAATTTTAAGGGTTTGATGCATTGAAATCGAGCACTCCTGCCTCCATCCATGGCGTGTAGCAGGATACAAAATATATGCTGTGCTAATGCTGCTGCATTGTGCGTGATAATGTGATATGGTCACCACATGTTGTGCAACAGCGTAGAGTACTCAGCAGCATATCTTCTGCATGATATGGTCACAAAATTCCAAACATGGTAACCCCTGTTCACTAGCTAGGACCTGTCCTCTGTGCTGCCATGCATGGTGATCAATCAATGGCCAAATGGCCAGAACGCAGGGCAGGAACGCATCATGTGCTGATGCCGTAGTGTTGTGCGTGATAGTAGATCGCATGTTGTGCAACAATGCAGATTAATCAGCAGCAGCATATCTTATGCAGCACAGGTCTCACACTTCCAAACATGTTAATACTCCTACCTAGTAACTAGGTAGGACAGGACCTCTGTGCTGCCGTTCATGGTGACCAGTCAATGGCCAAACCAACACAACGCCGGGAATGGACCGCTGCCAACAAGGATGTGTATTGTATGGCTCGGAATATGCGTTAAGGAATTCCAATGCTTTAAGTAATGTACCAAAACCAACATTGCCATTGTGTGTAAATATTATCATTAAAATAATACAATAATTTGTAGGCTAACAAAAAATAAACACAATTCTGGTCCCAAAACAATATAAACAAAACCACATGTTGAATTGTTGATCATGCACTTGGTTTTGTACTACACATCTATGTATATGTACAATGTTTTAACAGAATTTTTGGGTTATAAGAAGTAACTTATTTGTTTTTTTTTCCTAAAGGGCTGTCAGAGCTTTAATGCCTACTAACTTTCTACTTTTCACACTATTCAATTTGTTATAATATGAAAACATTTTTGGGATATTTCTATAATATTTTATTTTCACACTTACAATCGGTACTCAGTTTCTTTTAATGATGCCAATCGAAGAACCAAATATTCTGCAAAATAACAAATATCACGCCTTCGTGAACCAAAATATGAAAACATTTTTGTTAGATTTCTATACATTTTATTTCTACACTTACAATCGGTGCTCCAAATTTTGTAATTATGCCTAAGAGCATCTCTAGCAGACCCCGTATAAGTGGTCAAACCCGCATATTTCCTGCGTTTTACAGTTTTGGTCGAAAAAAGTGTCCAGAACAGAAACCGTAAAAGTGGTCCAACCCGTAAAATTTTTAAGGGCCACCGAAAATGCACACCCGAAACCCTTATATTTGGAGGTTTGAAGGCCGAACCGAAGGAGCCCCGTATACCGGTCAAACCTCGTCGGAGCAAACACGCCGCCGCGGAGTTTGCCGGAATCCGCCCTAAACTCGCCGGAATTCATCACCGCATAACGGACAAGGCCGCTAGACGCCGCAATCGATCGCCGCCGATTCGAATTGGACGAGCTCGACATCGCCGTGGCCTCCCATTACCTCAGCCTAGCCGCCGGAATCCTCCCGGCGCAGCAAGCAAAGGGGCACGGCTCGGCCGGCGCGGCTGGCAATAGAGCAAGGCGCGGCCGGCGGAGGCGACGGGGCGTGGCCGGCGGGCGATGGGGTGCGGCCGGCGAGGCTGGGCGCGGCCGGCGTGGTGATGGGGCGCGGCCGGCTAGGACGGGGCGCGGCCGACGGGCGACGGGGCACGGCCGATGGGCGACGGGGCTCGGCCGACGGGGTTGAGCGCGGCCGGCGTTGCCGGCGCGGCCGGCTGGGGGAAGGGGCGGCGGTGGCCGGACTCGAGGAAGCAGCTCTTTATCCCAGTTTTACAGTTTGTTTTACAGTATCTGTTCGGCCGTAGCTAAAATGGACCCTTAAAATGCATTTTTTTCGACCCGTATCCCAGTTTTATAGTTTGCGATTTTAAGGGGTCTGCTAGAGATGCTCTAAAGAATAACCAGCATTTTTCTTTAAGAAAACAAATATCACACCTTTGTAGTATTGGAAATGAATTAAATAATGTATAATAACTAAAAAAGCCAAGGGAAAAGAATACTTTTAAGGCTTGTTTGGTTCCCGTGATACTTTTAGGAAAAATATAGGAATGCCGTAGCAAAACATATGATGAGAAATCACAAGAATTTTGTCAACTTGGTTGTTTTTCTCGTAAGAATTTTTGTCAACACAGGAACCCAAGAAAACATAGTAAAATCAAAGTCAAACCACACAAAAATTTATAATCAGAATGTTATTATGTCACTAAAGATCTATTCGTGCATATGAATATGAAAAGAGGTCCAAGTGGATATCTGAATGCCTGCATTTTTCCTTCGAAACTGAGGCCAAAGTAAAACTTCGTCCATTTTTACTTTGCCACATTCCCTTGAACCAAACCCATGAATAGTGTCAGCAACAGCTATCTTTTGCAGCACAGATCAGAATTGCAAACATGGTAACACCTACTAACTAGCTATCTAGGACTTGATGACCTGTATATATATATATGGCTGCCGTGCATGGTGATCCATCAATGGTCAAATGGAGAGAACGGGCAAGGACCGCTGGCCAGATCGAAGGGCATAATGCCGCAGTGTTGTGCGTCATGATAGCTCACATGTTGTGCAACAACGCAGAGTAATCAGCAGCAGCATATCTTTTGCAGCATAGGTCACAGAATTCCAAACATGGCAACCACTAGTAACTAGCTAGGACAGGCCTCTTTGCTGGCGTTCATGGTGACCAGTCAATGGCAAATGGCCAGACCACACGGATGCGTAGTGTAGGGCTCGGACTACGCGTACAATAATTTGTAGGCGACCAAAAGACAAACACAATTGTGCCCCCCCAAAACAATATAAACAAAATCATATGTTGATCCTGCATTTGGTTTTTGTATACACACGACCCATCAATACATATAGAAATTCACGCACAAGTACTACACGTCTATGTATATGTACATAGTTTTAGCAGAAATTTTGGGTTATAAGAAGTAACCTTTTTGCTTTATCACATCTTGGCCGGTTCCGTATATTCGACGCTCACGCGCCAGCTAAGAGATCCTATGGTTAAAGATGACCTTGATTGTGTGCATGTGCTTTTAGCCCATGAACGCACAACAAAAGCTAGGAGATCTGTCGACGTGGTGCATACCTTGTGCTGCATAATCCATCCAGGCCTCAGAATAAAGCTGCATTAGGTTCCTTAATAATGCGACTGTGCACTGTGGTGCAAGTGTTTCCAGTGCTCCTCCAGTTTCCTCTCTCGTGCAACACCAATTGCCAGCAGACAGGCACAAAGTGACAGAGAGATGCACCAGGAGCAGCACGTATTAGGTCACGTAGTAGAGGTGGAGTAATAATGCACATGCATCTGGCCGGTGGTGTGAATAAGTGCTGCCTGGCCTCGCCTGGCCTGCAAGCGAAGAGCACCTCATGCAGACGTACTGTTGTGTACTGGAGCACGTACGCAACAAATTTGAAGCATTTACCATTACCGTTTGGGTGTGGCTAGGTCTCGGTCGACTGAGACTTAAACAAGTCTAAGTCAAGTGATATAACATGTAAGAAGAAAAAAGAAAAACTGAAAAGAATTTTTTGCACGAATCTTAATGCAAAATCAAAGGAAGATACTATTGACTGAGACATAACGAAGTCTAAGTCGACTGAGACTTCGCAAAACTGTTACCGTTTTGGTCACACGTGAATACGTGAGGCATATGTTGATCTTGTATCATACACGTGGCGGTAACAACACCTTTTTAGAAAACACACGTCCTGATTTATGGTTAAGTAGGCCCCAAATTCTTAACCACGTGTTCACTGAATCCAAAAAACCTGTAAAGATAATAAGTGTGAGCAGAGCAGGGCTCATGCATGGTAGTGTGAGGTGAGCAAATAAAAAGTGCATTTTTAATCTATCGGTATGTACTTTGTTGGTTCTTGATTGAGTAAGCGAAGAAAAGAAAAATAAGAATAATTAAGCTAGACATAACAAGCCTCCAGTGCGGACTGGCACACAGAGAGATAATAAGAGACATGCTGCACATGAGCAGAGCAGACTGGCACACAGAGAGATAATAAGAGACATGCTGCACATGCACATGCAGCAGGAGCTCGGCTTGCAATATGCGACAAGATGTACAGCACAGCGGTACAATAGCACATACCATTTGTAGTCCGTGCACGTACGTAGGTCACATAAACATTTCCTGGTTGAGCTTGCTTCCTTTTGCAATCCACAGAATATTCCTTTCATTATTGTGGGAGACTTTAATATCTTGAAACACTGTGTTTATGTAGTCCGCGCAGCAATGGCGGCTCTTAAAGTCATGTTACGAAAACAAAATAATCCCAAGACACTTAGCCTCGGTGCATTAAATTCCACCTCTATTCTTGTTTCTTGACATGAATGAAGAAATCAACCAATAAGAGGTGTGGAGCGTGTATGTTTTTAATGACTTGAGACTAGCTAGCACGACATGCAATGGTCAGTTCATTGCATGCAATAGTATTAATTAGCAAATAAACATTAAGTTCTCTCGTTTTCCCCTCCGCCTTAACCGCGGTGCACAACGTAAGATGACTTATGCACCTGTACCGAGGGAGTACCATGTTTGCACTGATCTGTGCTGCACAAGATATGCTGCTGCTGCTGAGTACTACAGTACGTTCGTGCACAACATGTGATCTATATCATTCAAAGTACTGCAGCTGTAGCATATATTATCACAGGATTTATTTTTTAGCTTGCAGCGTGCATGCAGGAGTGCTTGATTACAATGCATCAAATCCGATGGACACACCAACACGGTACCTACCCAAGAAGAGCCCGTGCTGCGCGGACTGGACTCTCGCTACATAAACACGCACCCCCCTTCCCTTCTTCCCAACACTCCTCTCCAACCAAGCCAGTCAGCTAGCCAGCCAGAGTGAGAGAGAGCAGAGCAGAGCATAGTAGTAGCAGAAAGAAGAAGAAGCGGGTAGGGGTAGCTTGCTAGCCATGGGCGTCGTCAAGGCAATGGCGCCTGTGGCGCTCGGCCTCCTATTTGCCGTGTTCCTCATCGGGACGGCGGGCACGAGCCTTCTCACCGGCTGCGGAGGACCACGGATGATGGAGCTCCAGGAGCACGTGCTCCGGGTGCGCTAGCTCCTCGTCCGCACCTCCCCCGTGGCCGCCGGGATATTCTTCTTGGCCGGCATCGCGGACGACGACCTGGGCGCCACCCGGTGGGAGCTGCGTGTGCTGTTCGTCGTCGGCCTCAACCTCTCCTTCGTCTCGTTGCTCCTCGCCCTCGCCGCCCTGACCTTGGAGCTCTCCTGCGACTGCCTCATCCACTGGCTAGAGGTGATTGTGGCGCTCGCCGCCGCGCATCTCGTAGCCGCTTGGGCGGCCCGGGGTCGTCTCCGAGCGCTGAAGCTCCTTCGAGCTAGCTAGATAGCCAACTACAGGCCGGTGGGATTGTATCTCTCAATTGATTAGGGTTGTGGTGGTGTTGGATCTCCAAATGATGTGTCCGGCCGGCGTGCCTGGAAGAAGACATCAATCAACTTATTCTTGTTTTCTTATTACTAGCAAATATGCCCGTGCGTTGCAACGGGATAAAAAAGTATCCTCGCAGAAGGTACACGCGTTTGGCACGTGCACGTTGTAATCGGCTACCTCCGTAAACGGTTCCAGTCTAGTTGTCAATCGATACCACAAGCACCCCCTGTAAAGCGATGCGTTACCGCACATCCTCCTTCCACGATCCTCTCCTCTTGGACCAGCACTGCTGCCTCCCTGATCCTCTTCCTGTGCAGCGCCAGAGCCTCCCCGATCCCGATTCATACGGCAAAAAATAGTGTGGCAGATTCGTCATAGTACAGAGGCACACATCTAGATTGGGCATCCTAGGATCAAAGCAGGGTTCTAAGAAGTCAAGGGGGACATGGCGCCTGAGTAGTGCAGGACCAAGTCGAGGAGTTGCGGGTACGAGCGATGGATGTGGATGCCGGACGTTGTTATCGCTGTTGGGCGCCCGCCGCTGTGCCCTTAGGGATCACACCTCGCTGTGACACCATGTTTTCGGCGGTGTCAGAGGCTGCCACCATGGGCGTGCCGTGGTGCCGCGGACGGAGCAAGTAGTGTCGACTGTTGGGCGCCGCCGCCACGGACGCGGACTGAGCGAGTACTTTCTGGGGTATGTATACGACGCGATTCGTCGGCCCGTACTTTCGGCTAAAAATACACACATACGTATTGACTGGAGATCGAGCCAAGCTAGCTAGCTAGCTGCTGGATGGATTCCTGGGCTAGCTAGGAAATGCACGCTCGTAACACCATGATGCCCGCTTGATCGAACTTGAGGATACACGCATATGGTATACGTATTGACCGGGGATCCTACGTGCCAAGCTAGCTAGCTGCTGGATGGATTTTTAGGCTAGCACGGGCATGTTCGTAACACCACGACGCCGGCTTGATCGATCTTGAGGCTAGCTACGTACTGATCAGCAAATATATGCTGGGGTTCGTGATTTACAGGGACACGCTGGGAAGGTGATGGAGTTTGTCACGGTCACGCTTACATGTTGGTAGGCTGCGAACGATGGGACGAAGAGGTGGTACCATAGGAAGCGCAAACCTTTTTTTTTATAATGGGCTTTTGGTTGGGCTGGACTTTTTCTCAAATCTTGGAGTAGGCAGGGTGCAACGGCCGCTACAGTATCGAATAATCCCACCTCGTAGGAACCAGGCAGGAGACCACATACGGATGACACATCACGGACGAAAACCAAAGAAAAAAACGTAACGTAGGAGCGGGACGAAACCAAGAATATTAATTTGCTTTATTAGTAGGTATATAGATATAGATATAGATATAGATATAGATTAGGGAGTGTGTTTCGTTGAGTTTAGTTTAAGAAGAAGAAGAAGGTGTTCCACCGGGCCGGTTGTTGTCGTAATTCCGTGGTTTGGAAGAAATTCATCTTGTGTTGTGTGATTCTGTTGGCTGCTCGATCCTTGATTTACAGTTCCTTGCATGCAAGCATTAAAAAAATCGCCCTAAACACTTGGTGGTTACCAGTATGTAGTAGTTGGCAGCTCTACTAACACGCATGAGAGTTTTAGCCGGGTCAAGGGGAAACCAGCAAAGAGGAGTATAATTTTATCTCGCGCATGGCCGATTACGGGCTAGGAGCAGCATACGCCGGCTGTCCACCAAGAAAATTTCCAACAAGTTATTTTCTGGTGTGAATGATGCAATGTCTTAAATAACTTTGGACTGCTTTGTTTGATGCTTCATAGATAAGTATTCTTATAGACTGTTTATTTGTGCAAATTGCAAAAATAAATAGTAACTGTTAATTTGCATGGACACGAATTAAAAGTATGTGTTAGAGAGAGACGTTTGCTTGAGAAAGTAGATCTCTTCTCAGCTTGCTTTCTACTCTCTGCCAGCCTCGCTCTTCCACCGTGCTCTACGGTACTTTGGTTACCAAATTTTCAGTGGACAGGCCCGATTCAGACAGGAGCGCCCGACTCTCTCCCGCCACCGCCGGCAGCTGACGTCGCCCTCCAACCCGGCCGCCTCCTCCTTCCTCGCGCCAGGCTCCCTCTTCCATCGCGCGCCGCCCCGGCCACCAAGGCATGACCCCGCCGCTGCCATACCTCGATGGCCCGGCTTCCCTAGCTCTCCAATCGACTCCGCACCAGACAGCTCCACCTGCTGCCGCGCCCGGATTTGGTAGTCGCTGCCCACCGCGGGGGCGAGCTGAAGCAGCGTGGCGCCCGTGGCCCGCAGCGAGCGGAGGTAGAATGCGTCGCGGCCACCATGTCACTTCGTGCTGCACTAGTTCTCATCGTGCAATGTGAATAGGTGGAAGCTTGTGAGCCGCTCTCAACCTTGTTCATGTTCGATTTCCGGTGATTGGGGCTAACTGAATTTCGTTTGGCGTCCACGGGAAATACTTAGTGTTACGGCAAATTTTTGCGGGATCCCTTTCTCTCCATTCAGGTTTCCCTTATAATTCTTTTACAGTGCCGTGATATGGGGGGTCTGCTAGAGATGCTATTACAAGGGCTTCCACAGTAACAGGGTAAATGTCCCATAGATTTTTAATGTGGTGAACGTCATAAATAAATGGAGAGAAAATTACAACGGGTAGATTTTATATTTTCGTCTATCTAGGACGTACGGCAGCTTCCACGCGCTCCTCGAGCTAGCATTCGTTGCTTTGCTTCATTGATTGTAAGCATTCAAACATGTATGCATACAAAATTACTTCAAATTACACCCTGCAATTGCTGTTTACAATCGCAAAAGATGGTCCAGATTAGCCACCCTTCATGGAACGAAATAAAATGAAAAATCATTAGAAAATTCTGCCATCCGCCACCACCGTGATGGATCTGTCGGAGCCCTTCGCGAAGAATCCCGCCATTCAGTTACTGGGAAGCTAGGTCGAGGGTTTGCACCCACTTACCGGAGGCTAGGTCGAGGGGAGGGGTGTATGGGAGAACGAGAAGTAGAAGCGAGAAGGGGTGGCGACTACTAAGCGCAATGAGATGAAGAAGAAAAAGAAAGCGGAGAGGTTTGACATGTTTATTGAGATGTAAGAAAAAAAAGCTTAAGGAGAGAAAAATTGCTGTCAAGGCGTTTCCGCGGAGAAAAAGTTCTCTCATGTTTAAAAGAACTTCGCACACAAGCCTGCCTGCTTGATGTTTGTAAATGCTTGTGCATGTATCACCTCCGTTCACGTCAGCAACAGCAAGGAACCTACAGGAGTGGGGAGTGATATTGATGATCCTTGTTTCTGGCTAGTAGGTGGGCGATGACAAAAAAAATGTAGAGTAGCAAGTTTCTTCATGGTGCTTGTGTTTACTCTCTCAGTCTCCCTCTCATGTGATGTGCTTCTTCGGTTTCCTCTCTCGTGCAACGCCAATTGCTAGCAGACAGCCACAGAGTGACAGAGAGGTCGATGCAACAGCAGCACATACATAGCTATGACTAATAATGCATATGCGTCCGGCCGGTGGAGTGAATAAGTGCTGCATGGCCTGGCCTCCAAGCCAAGGGCACGTCATTCCATTTTGGACAAGTTCTGATCACAGTTTCAGCCGATGAATACTACGTACTGCTGCACGTACGCAACAAAATTTGAAGCGTTACCATTTACCAAGGTTATAGTTTTGGACTTTTGGTCACACATGATGCATGTTGATCTAGTATCACGTGGCGGTAACAACACCTTTTACCAGGAAAAAAAGTCTTTCGCGCTGCTTTATATGTAAATCAACGATCATCAACAACCTGATACAAACACACGCCACCACAACACACGCACGCACTGAAAGGCAAGATACATAGAAGCTAAGCGCAGCGACACCACCCCCTACCACTGCAAGAGCTACCAAAGTCCTCAACCGTGAACACGCTATTGCGAAGAGAGCCGCATACACTACAGGAAATATGTCAACTTGTGACCTTCTGTCAATGACCCTGAAAGAATTTGTCATAAATCTACGACCATTTGAGACCAATTGGTCAAAAACTGTTCGGGGGGCTCCAAACCCTAAACCATAACGCCATTTTGGTCAGAAATGTCGTAATTTCCTTACACGAAATGGTCGTAAAGCAGACAGCCCTGGTTCGTGCCTCATTTCTAGCAAATTACGACCAATATGAATGGTCATTACACTTGAGTTTTAATGCAATTGTATGATTAGGCAGCCACCTCAGCAGTCTCGCCTATGTGGAGTGCTTAGTTGTCATTTTCGCTTACATGTGTATATTCAACAGAGCTCATTTACGGGAGGGACCCACTTGACAGCGGGACCGAGCCCTAAATTTGTTAATAAAAAAGATGCGCGAGGGGGGACTCGAACCCACGACCTCGCTGTGGTTTAACTTGTTTGCTACCGCTGGGCTAGAGAGCGACTGTTGCCACTGTGTCGAAACATTGCTTTATGTAAATAAAGAAATGGCTATCTCGTATCAATCATAGCTCACTGACCTGGTGGGACCTATTGGCAGCATCGAACAGAGCCAACACTTAGCAAAATTTCTAGGTCTTGCGGGGGCGGGGCGGCGGTGGAGGCGACCGGCGGGGGTGGCCTGCGGGGGGCAGGGGCGACGGGCGGAGGTGGCCTGCGGGGGCGACGGGCGACAATGGTGGAGCGGGCGACGGGCGGCAACGGTGGAGCGGGCGACCGACGCAGCGGTGGACCTGCGGGGGTGGCCTCGCCGCTCCGCTCGACTCGCTGCTGCGCATGGGGGACCACGACTCGTCGCCGAGCATAGGGGACCACGACTCGTCGCCGCCGGTATACACCCTTCCCCCCTCTCCTCTCTCACTATCTGCACCTCGTCGCTGAGCATGGATTTCAGTCGGAGATGGATTTCAGTCAGATGTTCTTCAACATAGATGAATTTTGTTGATGCACTATTAGGAGTTAGGAGATAGCTTGCTTGTTTGGTAGATACTGCATAGATGAATTTTGTTAGGAGTTCTTCAGCTTGTTTGTTAAGAATTCTTTAGGCCTTTTTCAGTTAAGCCACTCCCCAAGTGGATTGGAGTGGAATGGAGGGGATTTGGGGGGAATTTGAACTAGATGGGATTTAATCCCTGCCAATACCTGTCAACCCCTCTCATTTATCATGGAACCGAACAAGGCCTCAGTTGTTCTTCAGTTGTTTGTCTGCAGATTGTTAGGAGCATAGTAATTGTAATTGATAGAAACTGCATAATAATTGTTAGGAGCTAGCTAGCTTGGTCTTCCCAGAAACATGATCCTTCTAAATCTTGGTTTGGTTTGATTTGAATTAGCCTTCTCTGCAACTTAAATTCATGCCAATTTCAGTGTTGGTTTGATTTATAGTTTGGTTTGTTTCAATGTTGTGGTTAGGCAATTAGCATATAAAATTTTCTGGATTTTTAGCTGCCATTAATGCCATCCATTTTCATTAATTAATGTTGATGTACTTAGATTGATTTGCTAAGTTGCAACAATTGCTGTCTTTGGCAGATGGACAGAAGCTGGATTAGAAAAGGAGTTAGAAGGTTTTCGAAAGAACATATGAAAGGAGTTGATGAGTTCATGCAATTTGTTCGGGCAAATTTTGCCAATGATGCTGTCATTCTTTGCCCATGCTGCGAATGCCTCTACCGTTCAAGAATAGCTCAAGGAAGAGTGGAAGATCATCTGCTTCTTAATGGGATGGCCAGCACATATGATAGATGGATATATCATGGAAAACCTTTAGACGGACAACCTCAACATATCTAAGCTGATACATAGGCCCCTCATATGATGGGTGGTGGTGATGCTGGCATTGATTTTATGGAAAAGATTTTGCGAGAGAATGCTGGTTTGGAGGAAGAGGATGGGCATGAAGATGATAGGATTCCTGACCTATTGAAGGATCTGTACGATGCTGAAGATCATGCTGATGGACAGAAGTCGATGTTTGCTGAGGTGTTAGAGGAGGCGAAGCGCACAGCTCATGAAGGGGGTAAATTTTCAAGATTTACCTTCACCGTGAAGTTACTCCACAACAAGTCTTTCTACCGGATTAGCAATGCTGCATTCAACGCAATACTCCACCTTTTGACCTTGCAATTCCCTGATAGCTGTGTTCCCAGGTCTTATGATGAAGCATTGAGCATAATCCGCAGGCTGGGGCTTGGTTATGTTTCAATACATGTGTGCCCAAATAACTGTGTCTTGTTTCGGAAGGATTTAGCGAAGCATGACAACTGTCCAAAATGCAATGCCTCTAGGTGGAAAGATTCTGATGGGAAGAAGACAATACCGGAGAAGGTATTGAGGCACTTTCCATTGATACCAAGGCTGCAACGGATGTTTTTCTCGAAGAAATCATCGTTGAAGGTACAATGGCACAAGCTGAAGCGGCAACCTGTGGACAATGAGCTGAGCCATCCAGCGGACGGAGAGGCATGGAAAGAATTTGACAGTAAACATGATGATTTTGCTGCAGAACCAAGGAACATAAAACTCGGCATTGCCACTGATGGCTTTAATCCGTTTGGGAACATGAGCACGTCTTATAGCATGTCCCGTTTTGTGGTGCCGTACAACCTGCCACCATGGGCATGCATGGATCAGTCCAACTTCATGATATTGTTGCTTATCCCGGGTCCAGAGTCTCTAGGAAAGGATTTTGATGTCTTTATGGAGCTCCTCGTAGAAGAACTGCTCTAGCTCTGGACTGGTGTACCTACATACGATGCCTTGAGTCTGGAAGAAAAGTTCAATCTACGTGCTGCAACCATATGTTCCATCCATGATTTCCTGACGCTGCACACTCTGTCTGGGAGGATCACAACGGGTTATCAGGCCTGTGTCCATTGTGACAAAGACCCTTGCTCAAAGAGAATAAGGAGCAAGATCTGCTATATTGGGCACCGCCGCTTTCTTCCCCGAAACCATCGCTGGCGAAGAAGCAAAGATTTTAATGGTGAGAATGAAACCCGTGACAAGCCAGCTGAATTCACTAAAGAAGAGCTGGAGCAGCAACTTGAAAAGGTGAAAGATGTGAGACCAGGAATGCTTGCAAAGAAACAAAAGCGTGAGGAAGGTCAATGTTGGGACCGGAGGTCTTGTTTGTGGGACCTGCCATACTAGGCTGATCTGGAATTAAGGCATAATCTCGATGTAATGCACATTGAGAAAAACATATGCGAGAATCTGCTAGGGACGTTTCTGAACAATGAAGGAAGACAAAGGACACGGTTAGTTCTAGGCTTGATTTGGAGGACATGGGCATAAGAGAAGATTTGCATCTACATCATGATGAAGATGAAGATTCATTTGAAATTCCATGAGCATGGTATACAATGAGTAAAGAACAAAAGCTTGCATTCTGTGAATTCATAAGAGTGGTGAGATTTCCAGATGGTTATGCTGCTAACCTAGCAAAGTGTGTTACTTCCGATGGATTCAAGCTTTCAGTACTGAAAACCCATGATTGCCACATCCTCCTCCAAAGGATTTTACCAGCGGGCCTCCGAGGAGTCATGGACAAGGATATATATGAAGCGGTTGTTGAGCTGGAAAGACTTGAAAAAGAAATCCCAATTATTCTTTGCAAGCTCGAGAAGATTTTCCCTCCAGCTTTCTTCACCGTGATGGTCCATTTGGCGGTGCACTTACCAAAAGAGGCAATGCTTAGAGGCCCTGTGCAATACGGTTGGATGTACCCAATCGAAATAAGGCTGCTTACTTGTAAGCGTTATGTGCGAAACACGGCAAGACCTGAAGGTTCCATTGCTGAAGCATATGTCGTTGACGAGTGCTTGACTTTTTGCTCTAGATACTTTGGCGATGTGGAAACAAGATGGAACCGGCCGGGCAGAAATAGAGAGCGGTCTGATTCGCAAAGTGGTGATGTCTCGGTTTTCAACCATGGTGTGAACTTTCTTGGAGCCTCACAATACTTGGAGGCTGGTGATGAGCATGACAAGATGGTTTGGTATGTGCTCAGCAATTGCGCCGAGGTTCTACCATATATCGAGTACGTTATATCTTGTGCACTCGTTATATTTTTTTTGCTTGGGTTGGCACCAGCCTAATGTTTTAATTCACATGTTTTGTTGGCATTGCAGGAAATGCAAGGAAGAGTTAAATCAGGAAGAAAGCCAGATCAATGTTGATAAAAGGGTTGCCAAGGGATTTGCTAAATGGTTTAAGAATCATGTGAGATCTTTAGCCACATGTTTTATGTTTTCTGTGTTATTCACCAACTATTAAATACCATTGTTGCTAAATGGTTTATTTGTGCAGATTGGAAAGTTGCATGAGGAGAAGAAGGTCAGTGATGATCTATTTGCTTTGGCATGCTTACCTGATAAGTGAGTGAGAGTGTATTCAGCATGCATTGCTGACGGTGTCCGGTACCACACCGTTGACCGCGAGGAAAAAAGGAAGACACGGAATAGTGGAATCGTCACTAAGGAGTCACATGATGGTGAGAACATTAACTTCTATGGTCAGCTGAGAAGCATTGTAGAGTTGCAGTACAACTCTAGTGGAGGCATCCATCGCTCGGTTGTCTTATTTCGCTATGACTGGTTTGATCTTGGTAGCAAGAAGAAGAGACACTCTTTTGCCAAATATGATGGCCACTTCAAAAGCATCAACACTGCAAGGTGCTGGTATAAGAGTGATCCCTTTATTCTAACAGCACAAGCAACAATGGTGTTTTATCTGCCAGACACTCTTTTGCACGGAAAATGGCGAGTTGTGCCAAACTTTGAGCACAAACACTTGTGGAGTGTGACTGAAACTGAAGTGGAAAAGGGCCCCGGTGGTAGTGGACTAACATACCAGGATGATGACTCTACGGAAGTTCCGGTGCAAGCTGATGATGACTCTATGGAAGTTCCGATGCAAAGCAGAGTGTGAAGGGACTGGGAACGTGTGCTCGTTGATGCTGCAACAGTTGAAGGCATCAAGAAAAGAAGAAAGGTGGTAGCGGATGGACATGAGAGCGAGGATGAGGAAAACAGGACTGATCATACTATGCTGCAATATTGTAGTGATGATGAGGAAAACAGGAGTGGGCATAGAGTTCCTTGTTTTGGTATCGACGACGATGAGTAGCGAAGGTAAATTTTGTCTCCTTGGTGATCTAGTACTATTACTGCATGTTCCTTGTTTTGATTGGTGATCAACCTTATCTCCACGTAGTTTTTGTTGATGTGATCCTGATGTAGTATTTGTACTACAATTCTCTCTAGGTAGTAAAATGCATGAGACTGATGGTTGAAGATACAATGCAAAATGATGTAGTTTTGGTGATCATGATGGCACTAGTGATGGAGAGGCAAAATGGATAGTGGTGATGTAGTTTTGGTGATGGCTCTAGTAGTTTTGGTGCCATTTGTAACACCCCTGAGTAATAACCACTGTGATCATCTGCTAATAATGCCAAGTCAACCTCATTTGCAGTGCTTAGTCACAATGGTTAAAGATTCAATTCAAATCTCTCTCTGAAAATAAATTCAAACTCAAGTGCAAAATAAAGTTGCTCAAAACTAGCTGGAAAAATGTTCACCTTCTAGCAAATATTCCAAAACAATTGTTGCTAAGGAACACAACATCTCCATCAATTTGAAATGGGTCTATGCATTTTAACAGAACCAAAACATCACCTAAAATGCCCTATTCATTTTTGAATAAATTCAAATGGGTTCCAAAAATGCCCAAAACATTTGTGGCAATGCTGCATATTGCAAAGCATTTATGTCAGCAAGTTTCACATTTTTGCAACATCAATTGATAGCTCAAAATATTGCAAAAACCCTGCTGTAAAAAGAAAAAGCAAAAGCAGAAAATAGAAAATAGAAAGAGGCACTGTGCACTGGGCCTAAGTGCACAGTGCCCCGAACACCAGCCCACCAGGCCCATCTCCTTCTCTCTCTCCTGCGTGTCACCTCGCCCCTGGTCACCGTGCGCCGCGCCGGCGAGGGGACGACAGCGCGACGGCCACCGACGCCCCATCGACGAGGGGATAAGGCCGAAGCCCTCGTTCACTCCCCCTGGTCCTCCTCGTTCACTCCTCCCCCTCCCCTCGCTCTTCCTCTCTCGATTCCGTCGACGCCCAAGCGGAGCCGCCGCCGCGACAGCGAGATCTCGCGGCCACCGGCGCCGCTCCGACTGCTCGAGCTGTCCAGGGGAACCGCCGTCGTCCGCTCGTTCGTCTGGTGCCATCAGGTGGAGCTGGGAAGCACCGCTGACGCCGCATGACGTCGCCCCCTTCCGCCTCTGCTCCGACGCTCTTCTCCGACTCCGACGAGCTCCTGCTACTCCTAAACCTCCACGGGCCATCATGCGTGCCGCTCGGAGAGCCACTCTTCCTTCCCCATCTCTCTGTTCGACTCCGCACGCGCGCTAGCTGCTTCTTCCACGGCACCCGAACGCGCCGCCGCCCGCGCACGTCGCCGGCGTGCCTCCGTCGACTATTTGGTCGCGGGCTGGTGTCCAACGCGCTCGCCGCGTTGCGTAGCACCTCTCGCGCCCGTTCGTTCTTGTTTTACTGCGCTTTTGCGGTGTTGCGCCAATCGCCCGAAACCCACCGCCGCCTCCACTTGTCGCCGGCGCAACTCCGGTCACCCCCGAGACCAACCGACCACACCACGCGACGCGGCGTTGAGATCTCGTTCGAACGCAAGCAAAACCGCGTGAAACGGTGCCCCGTAGTGATTTTCCGAGCATCTCCGGCGAGATCGCCGCCGCGGGAGGCCACTGGAGCAACTCCGGCGCCAGCCACCTAAGTGGCTGGCCGGGCCCCACCTCTGGGTGGCTGACAGTGGGCCCCGCGGGTCCCAGTTGACTGGGTTGACCCAGTCAACTGCTGACTGCGCAGCCTAGTGACACTGACACGCGGGCCCCACCGCATATTTAGATTAATTAAAATGTTTTATAATTAAAATTAATTAGTTAAACTAATTAGTCTATGACAAGTGGGGCCTACCTGCTAAATAACTCTGTTTAGCTAAAATAATCATCTGTTAAAGCCACAGAGGCTGACATGTGGGTCCCACTGGACCCACAGGTCAGGTTTGACCCCTGTCAGCCGACCGTTGACTGTTGACACCATCCCCACGCAATGTTGATGTCATAAGTCCATTTTTGTTAATTTAGATAATTTCAGAAAATATTAAAATCTTTAAAAATTCGTAGAAATTAAACCGTAGCTCGGATCGAAAAACTTTCTACATGAAAGTTGATCAGAACGACGAGACGAATCTGATCGTGTCGTCTATTTCTATGTCGGAACACTCTACGTAGGTGAACCCGCAACTTTTCGCCCGTTTCCGGTAGATGAATAGTGCATATAAACCTGTTAATAAATCCCACTTTCATCCTAAAATAACTAAAATGACTTAGACAAATCTTTATGCAACCCTGCACTGCACCGTAGGCATGGCATACTCTGTGTTGCATATGTTTGCTGTGTATTTATTTGTTTCCTCCCCCTCTCCTCTCTCGATAGACCCCGACACCGACGTAGTTCCCGAGGCCGACGCAGCTCCGGAGGTCGACTACGCCCCTGACGACCAGACCCTTGCCACAGAGCTTCCAGACAAGCACCCCCCCCTTTGAGCATACCGATATCGCCTATTCTTCTCTCTCTTATGCTTGCATTAGAAGTTGCTGCTGTTACTGTTATCCTATTTCTGCTACATAGCCTGTTTATTATAACCTGCTGTTGTTACCTACCAGCTTATCCCAAACTGTTTAGTATAGGCTGGGTAAAGACCCATCAGAGACCCCATTTTGACCCAACTGCCTCGCTGGGTTATCAGAAGACCCGATCAACGGGATCGAAGACCAGGCCCCGGCACCGCAGATCACTTCCCCCTTAGTTGCTCGACAGTACTGGGTTACTATCGAGTGCCGAGGGTGATACCTCGTCAACACTTCTGATGTTAACCTTGTAGGTTAGTTCATCGGTTGTGGTCATCGAGGGTGTTTCCTCCATTTCCACTCTCGATAACGACACTGTCGTGCAACTCCTCAAGAGTGGACCTCGAGGGTGATTCCTCCTTCGTTCACCTTGACGATTACATCAGGTGGAATTCCATCGAGGGTGATTCCTCAGGGTACCTTGGTGTTATGGACACACGGATACTATGACTATACCACATAACCATGATACTAAAGTCGGGTCGGCCCTGAGGGGTACCCGCGCGAGCAAGTGATGCGATTGATGTGTAGTCGGGTGACCAGAGAGAGTACCCGCGAGATAATTACGAGGCGTGTCCGGGCATTCTTAGCCCTTGCCGCAAGTCCTCGAGACGGGGCGACGGGGTCACATCGATCGTGAGTCTCTGCTCGTTATCGCGCGCTCCCAATTCACTAACGGTTTGGATATTTGATCCGAGTGGGCCTCTGGCCCGATAGCACTAACCATCACGTGGGAACAGTTATGGGCACTCTGCATCGTGGCATCAGCCGAAGCTTACTGGACGTCAGCAAGGAGCGGCACGCGCCGGGTTGGACTGCGTTAAGCACCCTCCGTTGTATTGGAGGCTGCTAGGTCTGCTCTCGGCCGTGAATGTAACGTGCAGGAGCGCTCAGGGCGAGGGGCCCAGCCCCCAGAGGCGCATAGGTTTAGTCCGGCCTGCTGACCTCTTTGATAAGCCTTGGTCGGGTTGCGGCGTATCGTTTGGCCGAGGCCAGGCATGACCCAGGAAAGTGTGTCCGGCCGGAGTTAATCGAGCGTGGTGGGTAAGTTGGTGCACCCCTGCAGGGAAGAACTAATCTATGCATAGCCGATCCTCGGTAATGGAAGCTCGGAGTTGTATCTCGATCGATACAACTAGAACGGGATACTTGTGATGAGAAATGGATACTAGGGCTCTGGGATTGCTTTCTCGCAGGGAGTCGAGAAAGGATCTCTGGCCGAGGTTGATGGCACTACTATTACTACTTTACATTATGCTATTCTGAACTCTTCCAATGCTGCAAGATCATTGAAGATGATTCCGCAAGACCGCTGAAGATGCTAGTCTTCGATAGGACTAGGCCTTCTCTCTATTCTGCCATTTCTGCAGCCCAGTCCACATATACAGCCTTCCCTTGATAATGTTGCATATGTAGTGTAGATCATTGCTTGCTGAGTACTTCGGATGAGTACTCACGGTTGCTTTGCTTTCTCTTTTTCCCCATTTATCCTTTTGATGCAACCAGACGACGGAGCCCCGGAGCCAGCTGCCCCCGCCGACGACTACTACTACCACCCCGAGGGTGGTTACTACTATGAGCTGGCCTACGACCAGGAGTAGGTTCGGAGGGTCCCAGGCAGGAGGCCTGCGCCTTTCGATCTTAGCTTTTGTTTTGCCCCGCCTTTCTAAAGGCTTATCTGTTTCTGTTTCATATCTGTGCTCAGATATCTGATGCTTCCGCTGATGCTTGTATGCGAGCTTATGTATTCAAGCCCTCGAGGCCCCTGGCTTGTAATATAAACCTTGTATGACTTTATTTATGTTTTAGAGTTGTGTTGTGATCTCTTCAAGTGAGTCCTTAGGCTTGATCGTGTGCATTTGTGTGTATGATTAGTGCACGATTAAGCCGGGGGCGTCACACTATTTTCTTAGTTTTGGTCAGAACTATTGGTTGTGATATGATCCTGATTCAAAATGTTGTCTTGTAATGCAAAAGATTGCAAAATGATGTGATCCTGAAGTTTTTTTGAACTGAATTGAGATGTTGTTTTCAGAGCTGTTTTTCATACTATTTTTAGAGATCCTGAAGTTTGTTTTTGAACTGAATTTTGCACTCCACAGCCGTCTGATCCCACACGCGGCTCCATCAGACAGTGAGCAAAAAAATATGCGCGGGCGGGGACTCGAACCCACGACCGTGCGCTCATTTCACTGTGTTTCTACCACTGGGCTAGCAAGAGGCTACTGGTCTTGTACTCTATGCCATCTCTTTTAAAATCATCAAACCAGTTAAGTATCAAACACACAACTCGCTGACAAGTGGGCCACTCGACTCACTCGATGACAAGTGGGCCATTTTGATGGAGCAAAATGTTGTTTCAGAGCTGTTCTTGTCAGTGAACATTTTGATGTTGTTTTCATCAATTTTGTCGGTGAACCCACGACCGAGCGCTTGTTTCAACATGTTCACTACCACTGAGCTAGGAAGAGACTGTTGGTTATGTACCCGAATGAAACTACATGTGTTTGAGCGAGTGGCTGTCTCTCAAACAAGTGATAGGTTAGGGTTTTCTGCTGCTGTTTATTGGATTCGATTAGGGTTTGAATGGATTAGGGATTAGATTCGATTAGAGTTTGATTCAAATGGTGGGGTGGTGATGTGCTGGCCTCGGCTGGCGTGCTCTGGAGATGGTCACCACAGCCAGATGGTCACCTCGGCCGCCGTTGTTGCTTTGTATTGGATTGGATTAGGGTTCGTTTGGAAATTTGGGTTAGATGATTTGAAAGCCCTCAACTAAGCTGACTGACATAGCAAAATATGATATGGTTCTGCTTGATATTGTCTGACTGACTGACTGACCTAGCAAAATATGATATGGGCAGATATGTTCATTTATATATATGGATTAGTGCCAAGTTTCTGTAGATATGGTCCATTTATTAAATATGGTTCTAGCTGTGTTTATAGATATGGTTCTAGGGGCAGATATGGTCCATTTATAGTAGATATAGTTCTAGCTGTGTTTGCCATTTATAGTAGACATGGGCACATGGGCAGATAATATCCATTGTAGATAGAGTAGTAGCAAATTGTTTTGCCATTTATAGTAGTATTCCAAATTGAGGCCTTGGCAAACACATGTAGTAAATATTCTACTGTTTTGAAGTGCTTGTTTCCTATGTTGCTTGCATATATTGACTGATTCAATTGCGATGTAATTTCATTTCAAGGGGAATGAGTAGAAGAAGAAAACAAAGGTGTTCTTGCCATCATAAATGTCCACAAGTGAGATGGGGGGAGGCCGCCACCGCCGGCTGCGCTCTGCCACGCCGGAGTCCGACTTGGAAGGTTTCGAGTTCTTCACGGTCATGCTTGAGAATTCCTCCAGCAGGCAGGTATATAAAAGAAGAGATCTCCCCTTCACCCGTCTCTTTATCATAACTCTGCTGTTTGCTAAATCACTGCTTGACCCACGCTGCAGAGGCTGCCTGACAATTTTATGAAGATGCTGGATGGCCGTCGGCCATAGAATGTGAAGCTGCGGCAGGCCGGCAGCGAGCTTCGTAGGCTGTGGGACGTGGAGGTGGTGTTCGACACCGACGGCCACATGTACCTAGATTGTGGCTGGAAGCAGTTCATCCGTGCCTACGACCTGCGGCATGGGTACTTCCTTGTCTTCAAGTACAACAGCAATGCCATGTTCACCGTGAAGGTTTTCAACACGACTATGTACCGCAGGCGCTACCAGGACGACAACGATGCTAGTACGCTCTGCCTCTTCTTCCTCTCCATTTGGCTTTGTCTCACACTGATTGTTAAAAAAAACTTTGTTGTATTTGGTCAGGCAATGGGAGCAGCAGCAGTGACTCTGGCTACAGTAAAAGCAGCAGCGACTCTGGCTACAGCAAAAGCAGCAACGACTCTGGCTACAGCAAAAGCAGCAGCGAGGATGAGGAGGAATAGAGTGGGGAAGAAGAGGAGCGGAGCGGGGATGAGGAGGTGCAGCCTATTCTGTCTGACGATGACCTCGCGATGGTAGTGCTGACGATGGCCTCGCGATGGTGGTGCCTGACGATGACCTAGCGATGGTGGTGCCTGAAGATGGCCTCACGATGGTGGTGGTGCTTGACGATGACCTCGCGATGGTGGTGGCGCCGGCGATCCCACAACTGGGCGACAGGACCATGCCAATTGTGGTAGAGGAGTACATCACACTGCCTCGCCACTCTAAACACATCAGGATGATGAAGGAGAAGGAGAAGAAGGAGGAGTGAAGATCTTAAGAAAATCAAGTCAATGTTAAGTATGTCAGGTCATGTTAATCTGAACATGTCAATGTTAAGTATGTCAGGTCATGTTAATCTGAACATGTCAAAGTTAAGTATGTCAGATTTAATCTTTTTAGTGTGAAACTTTTAAGTATGATAGTGTTGAACTGCTACTGCACTTTCTTAATTATGTGTGTCCATCTCCATTACCTTCCAAGCTCAGTTTGGTAATTGATGGGAATTGAAATTTTGTGCATGCTCATGGATGCTCATGGATGAAAGATAAAATTATGTGTTTTTGTGCTTGCTCATGGATGCTCATTCGTTGAATAGTTTGTGTTAATATGCCCAAATTTGGCGCATGCCTCCATCTTGTGATGGAAAACAATGTTGCCAAAGCAAGGTTCCAACTTGTTTCACAAAAAAACCGTTTTTCATTTTTTGAATGCTAAAAACATGTGTTTTTGTGAAGCGGCTACAAGGAGAGTTATCCCAAACGGCGCCATTCCATGTCTATCTCAAAGTAGACCCTATTTTACAGACGGCCGCCAAAAATCATGCATTTCCGACCCTCGTAGCTACTCCCGGCCATTCAGACAACCTTCGGCCGATTCAGCTAGAACCGGCTGGAATTTGAACTGCGGGTCCTCCATAGCTTGCCCGTTATTTTCGCTAAAAATCATTTTTAGCCTCACAGGTAGGCATTTCATCAAAGAATCAATAATAGCTTTGCATGATTCAACTCCTAGCCACGGACGGCCACCGCGACGAAATCGGCCGGTTTTTTAAAACACCGTAAAAAATAAAAAAAATAAAAAAAATGGGAGAGCTCCGCGTCACATCATCAAATGTGGCCTACCAACTAGGAAAAATATTAAACTTTGAATACCAATGTTTTCTTGAAAAGGTGTTCTAAAAAATGACCTACCATGAACGAAGATTCATGGCTTTCAAGCCAAACGAGCAATGATATGGCCGCATTCGTTGAATAGGTTATGATAATATGCCCAAATTTGGCACATGCCTGCATCTTGGGATGGCAAACAATGTTTCCAAAGCAAGGTTCCAACTTGTTTCACAAAAAAAACCGTTTTTTATTTTTTGAATGCTAAAAACATATGTTTTTCGTGAAGCGGCTACAAGGAGAGTCATCCCAAACGGCGCCATTCCATGTCTATCTCAAAGTAGACCCTATTTTACGGACGGCCGCCAAAAATCATGCATTTCCGACCCTCGTATCTACTCCCGGCCATTCAGACAAGCTTCGGCCGATTTAGCTGGAACAGGCTGGAATTTGAACTGCGGGTCCTCCATAGCTTGCCCGTTATTTTCGCTAAAAATCATTTTTATCTTCACAGGTAGGCATTTCATCAAAGAATCGACAACAGATTTGCATGATTCAACCCCTAGCCACGGACGACCACCGCGACGAAATCGGCCGGATTTTGAAAACACCGTAAAAAATCAAAAAAATGGGAGACCTCCACGTCACATCATCAAATGTGGCCTACCAACTAGAAAAAATATTAAACTTGGAATACCGATGTTTCCTTGAAAATGTGTTCTCAAAAATGACCTACCATGAACGAAGATTCACGGCTTTCAAGCCAAACGAGCAATGATATGGCCGCATTCGTTGAATAGTTTGTGATAATATGCCCAAATTTGGCACATGCCTGCATCTTGGGATGGCAAACAATGTTGCCAAAGCAAGGTTCCAACTTGTTTCACAAAAAAAAACGGTTTTTCATTTTTTTAATGCTAAAAACATGTGTTTTTCATGAAGCGGCTACAAGGAGAGTCATCCCAAACGGCGCCATTCCATGCCTATCTCAAAGTAGACCCTATTTTACGGACGGCCGCAAAAAATTATGCATTTCCGACCCTCGTAGCTACTCCCGGCCATTCAGATAACCTTCGGCCGATTCAGTTGGAACCGGCTGGAATTTGAACTGTGGGTCCTCCATAGCTTGCCCGTTATTTTCGCTAAAAATCATTTTTAGCTTCACAGGTAGGCATTTCATCAAAGAATCGACAACAGCTTTGCATGATTCAACCCCTAGCCATGGACGGTCACCGCGACGAAATCGGCCGGTTTTTGAAAACACTGTAAAAAATTAAAAAAATCAAAAAAATGGGAGACCTCCGCGTCACATCATCAAATGTGGCCTACCAACTAGCAAAATATTAAACTTGGAATACCGATGTTTTCTTGAAAAGGTGTTCTCAAAAACGACATACCATGAACGAAGATTCATGGCTTTCAAGCCAAACGAGCAATGATATGGCCGCATTCATTGAATAGTTTGTGATAATATGCCAAATTTGGCACATGCCTGCATGTTGGTATGGCAAACAATGTTGCCAAAGCAAGGTTCCAACTTGTTTCACAAAAAAAAACCTTTTTTCATTTTTTGAATGCTAAAAACATGTGTTTTTCGTGAAGCGGCTACAAGGAGAGTCATCCCAAACGGCGCCATTCCATGTCTATCTCAAAGTAAACCCTATTTTACGGACGGCCGCCAAGCATCATGCATTACCGACCCTCATAGCTACTCCCGGCCATTCAGACAACCTTCAGCCGATTCAGCTGGAACCGGCTGGAATTTGAACTGCGGGTCCTCCATAGCTTGCCCGTTATTTTCGCTAAAAATCATTTTTACCTTCACAGGTAGGCATTTCATCAAAGAATCGACAACATCTTTGCATGATTCAACCCCTAGCCACGGACGGCCACTGCGATGAAATCGGCCGGTTTTTGAAAACACCGTAAAAAATTCAGAAAAATCAAAAAAATGGGAGACCTCTGCGTCACATCATCAAATGTGGCCTACCAACTAGCAAAAATATTAAACTTGGAATACCGATGTTTTCTTGAGCTATTCGGTATGATTTTAACCATTATTTCTACAAAGTTTACAAAAAAACCCCTAAATTTTTCTGCCTCCAAACCCAAAAGAATTTCCCTCCCACACCAAAATTTTCCCTCCACCAAAATTTCCCTCCACTCCCTCCTCTCCCTCTCCCACTACCAGGCGGGACCCACCACTCCCTCTCCCACTAACACGCGGGTAGGAAAAAAAAACAGGAGCGAAAACCAGGGTGTTACAACCTCAAAGTGTACTTCGGTGGTGAAGCGATTCGTAGAATCAGCTTTGACACTGTAGCGAATCCATAGGTGATTTTAATCCAAGCGACTGAACAAACAGGGCCTAAGTCTAGGCTGGGTAGTCATTGCATCTGAAAATGAAATTGAACTCATAAATTAGAAGAGAAATCAACAAATCGAATGGTTTCTGCTAAACAGGTAAGCATACATGACACTTCCATTTGGAAAATGCACTAGTAAAGAGAGCATTGCAAAGGTGAACTGCCTGATTGAAGCACAGCTGTTGTTCTTCTTCACTGATGACAGCATTCCTGTCAATAGAAGATGCACAGGGCTGAGGTCTGTGTGGACATTGCCTGCTTCATTTATGCAGATGTTCCTCCTTCATAGGGCAGACAGTGCCATTCATCCATCCGGAGAGTGGTTTCTTCATCCATGGGCGAAAACTCATCACCCCTTCACCGAGCTCTCAGAGTCCATGCGCAGCGGAATTTCCTGATGGTCCGTCGCAGCCGCCATCTTTGCTTTCTGCTTGTACCTATCAGGGGCAGTTCATCAGTTCCAGGATCCTCTTTGTTTGTCCTGGAGGTGGGCCATCACCCTCCCTGGAGGCATTGCAATAGATGTTTTTGAGCTCTTCCTCTTCTTGCTGACTGTCTTCTTGTTGACTGTCTCTTAACACCAGGCCTCTTCGTCCTAGATTCCTTCAGTGCCTCATATAAATAGCATGGAAAAAAGCATTAGATCACAAGACAATATGTGAGCACAAGAACACAGAGCATACAAGAACCCCAACCCTCCAAGCAAGACAGTTTGCACCTTAACAGTCTTCTGCACTACAACATCATCCACTTCCTCTCCATCAATACTTCATCCTCCTTAGGATTGTACTCTGGGTCATCATTGATAACTCCACTACCTTCTGAACCTCTTAGTTCTACCTTCTTGTACATTGTTCGTTTTCCTAATCATTGACGCTATTGCACCGATGCCAAGGGACTGGAGCATCCGATTGTTCCTCACATATTCTAGCCCTAACCTTCTCGTACTCGGTGGGAGGCTCTTCTTTCCATGATAAGGAAACGTAACTATTAGGTGAATGGTTGGAATGCATGGACAGACAGCCAAACGTATCTTATGAGATTTTATTATCATTTAATCCTAGTTATTCGGGTAAGGAAGACTAACAGCAAATAGGCACAATTAACCAGCTTATTCAGATTGCAGCATACATTTCACTTAGCATATTAAGACACATTTTATAAAACTGACAGTATAACCACAAGGAGCAAGTTGCATACCAACGGTTGGCCTCATGTTTGACCTTGTCATCCTTCCCATGGATGATCTTGAGGTGGTTGGACATTTCTATAATAGCTTGCAAATAGAATAAACAAGAATGAGATCAACAGGGACAAAGTAGAATGATGCACTTGTATCAATAAAGGAAAGCACTTGAACCACATGCACACCAGGTTTAGCAATGCATCAGTAATATACATGTGAAGAAAACTTGTTGATCAACAATATAGTGATGTAGTTAAATTAATTAAGCGAACATGTAAGTGCACTAAACAAGCATGCTGTACACAGGAAAGATATGACGCATCCTTAAAATCTTGACTACATCAAGCAGGGGGTAGCAATGTAAATAACTCAACTAAGTTAATTGGTGTCATTACATAAAAGTAGCACCAAGTAACAAACTAACAGCCAACCGATCAATAGAATAAAGCTCACAGAAATGCAGATGGACTTAATCATTTAGAATGAATACCATGAATTAAGTAGACCAACCCAGAGAGCATATATCACCCTACATGAACTACTCTAGTAGTTCAGTGAGCAGGAAGCTTTCTATATGAATAACAGAGTCCCATAGGAAGCAATGAGAGATCAACACTCCCACGATCAATTTAGCAAAACCAGGAACATAGCTACGGAACTAGATCATCCATATTTAA
The DNA here is from genome assembly GCA_011799875.1 of Thinopyrum elongatum. NCBI lineage: Eukaryota > Viridiplantae > Streptophyta > Magnoliopsida > Poales > Poaceae > Thinopyrum > Thinopyrum elongatum. Next base: position 615,823,124 of record CM022301.1, on the reverse strand, counting down.
ACCAAAGCATGGCAGAGCTCCCAGGATAGAAACCAAACATGAATGGGAACCTACAAACCCTGGATAGCATGGGAACAACAACTACAGAGCTTTAGATTTAGTGGTCACCATAATCAAGAACACTAACAGGATTGGCAGCAGAGGGAGAGGGAGATGGAGATGGACGTGCTACCCCCCTTCTGTGGTGGTGCGTCGTGGTAGCCGTGCTTGAGCTCCTCCTCCTGATGCTGCTCAATAACCTGTAGGACAACAAGGCCATAGGTGCATAGGGCGCATAGGGCATCACATGACAACGCAAAACATCAAGCAACATGTCCGAGTCATTGACAGGGATGCACAATCAAAATAGTGCATACAAAATCTAGAATAAGAACCACCTCCCCACAAGACCCTAACCCCATGAATCATCCCCATCTCAATCAGATTACCAACGGCATGAACCCTAACCCCATGAACAAGAGGGACATCATCCCATGAACCCTAACCCCATGAATCCATCCCCATGAAGAAGAACCCTACCACTAGGAGATCCTAACCCTAACCATCAGGAGATCCTAACCCTAGAAGATGCAACCCATGAGATCCACCGAACCACCAAGATCCTAACCAGAGGGGATCTACCATGGAGATCGAGGTGAGATCGACCAGTCCTAACCCTAACCCTAGAACATCAAGGGGAGTACCTGTCGTCGTGTTGTAGATGATGCAGCGGTGGCTCCTGTCGCAGTCGTCGCTCGCGCCTACCCTCCTGTCGCCGTCGTCGCCATCGTCGATGTAGAGGAGCGGAGTAGGGTGGAGCGGCGATTCGTCGTCAGGGAGCGGAGCGGGGCGGGGCGGAGCAGAGGAGGAGGGGCGGGGCTAGGGTTACGGGGCGGGGAGGGGAATGGA